>CM060634.1:25650000-26250000 GCA_030578275.1 Meda fulgida | reverse complement strand
ATACAGTCCTTTCATAATTATTAGGCAAGTCGATATTCTGATCATATTTTTTTCCAAGCACGTTTTACCAATTCCAAACCACGTCAATCTTAATACCTACTATTCATTTTGTATATAATCATTTATATATGATATATAATAATTAACGATGGCTGGAAGTGAAAAACACCTTATATAGATGTGCATAATTGTTAAGCATGTTTTCTTTTACATGTAAAATCGGCCAAATAAGACATTTCGTTTTTTTTATTTGCTTTGGTACTATTTTCACAAGTAAGGTGTACATTTTCAAAACTCTCAGTGTTATTATCACAACAGATCATCAAAGTGCACTTTTTTCAAATGTATCATCATGTTTTCAGTTGTGTTGGTGCAATACTCAAAATCACAAAGTATCCTTTTCACTACACAAAATAAGTTTCACCTACATAAATGTTTCATTCACAGTAACTGCCTTTCAAAATGCTCTTACTATCAAACTTTTGATTTGCATTTCTTGTTCAGTTTAATACATTTGTCTATTATTTAATCCAACTGATCTTAATGGTTAATCAATCATCTGGTACATCTATAGATTTCTATACAGATTCTATAGATATAGTCTCTACTTTGTTTGCAATTTCTGATGCAGATAAACAAATGTAAAGAATTATTTTTACATAAGTGATTTTTTCGTGTGTGTCACGAAGATCATATACTGTTGTGTTTCTGTGATTAAAACAAATATTCTCATTACATATTACAATAATCTTGTGTTTGAAACAATGATTATGTGGTTTCTCAATTCTCCTAATTGACGCCCCTAAACGTCTCCTGATCGACGTTCAATTATATTTATCCTCTGGGGGCAGGGCAGAAACTGCATTTGAACCAATCAGAAGTGCTGTCCGTCCCAGGCTTTGGGTGTTTGGCTGTTGTCCTAGCATCTTTATCTGATGCCGTTGGACAGTTTGTTTGTGTTAGTCCACCAGGATCCAATCAAAATGTAGCAAAACGTTGTCCACTGTTATGGACAGAGAGGGGGCTGGCCATAAACTGGAATGTACTGTTCACCACATAAGAAAAGTTATTAACTGTAAAAGTCTTAAGATTTAATGTGAAGAATTAGGTGTGGAACCATCAGGAACCCTTTAGTCTCCAGTGTCACCAGAACTTCAACTTACTCAAAGTCTCCAGAAGTAAGGTGTCAGGTTCTGAAAGACTTTGCTACGGTAAAGAATCCTGAAACGTGACCCCCACTTAAGAATCACAAGATGAAATGTTGAGATTAGATTGAGAGTGACTCTTAAGGGACCAGCACCACTTCCTCTTGCATCACTGTTTGAAGAATTTATATTTCTAGAATCTAGCAGTAAGTTTTGGAAGATCATTTCCTGTCCATCTCCAACCCTGAAAGGTCCAACTTGCTCATTGTTAGTAGCAGCTCACACCATGACTCCCTCACCACGGCCTCTAAGTCATGAGTCACTCTCAACCTATATGTCCATACAACATTTTTAAAAATCAGTCTTCATCCATTTCGTACCACTTCAGCTTATGATTCTCATTAAGTGAGGGTCGTGTTCCAGGATTCCTTGCCCTAGCTAAATCTCTGAGAACCTGACACCTTGCACTTCTGGAGACTAGGTAGATTGTACTTCTGAAAAAGGTTGCACTGGAGACTGAGAATTAAAGGATTAGTTCATTTCAAAATGAAAATTCTGTCATCATTTACTCATCCTCAAGTTGTTTTAATCCTGTATGAATTTCTTTCTTCTGCTGAACACAAAATAAGATATTTTTGAAGAATGTCGGTAACCAGACAGTTGATGGTCCCCATTGACTACTTTGTGATTGTTTAAATGATTTTGAGCAAATTGTATTCGACTTTTCTTGTCCTTCTGGGTGCAAGCTTGCTGCAGGTCTTTTGCAGTCATTTGAGTGTTTTTCTGAACCTGCCTTCTCAGAAATCTGGTTGCAGCCGTTGATAGTGTAACCGTTCCTTTAACTTTGAACTTGCAAACTATGCTTTCAACGGTGTCTCTTGGAACATTTTGTGCCTTCACTATCTTTTTGTATCCTGTTCCTTGTTTGTGAAGGGCGATGACATCTTCTCCTGACCTGAGCATACTTTTGACTTAGCCATATTTCTAACATGTAGTAAAATGTGACACTTACCAAACCTAGCCAGTTAAGATATTTTATGTGTTCTAGCTCAAGCACACCTGGTGCAACTAATGAAGCCCTTGATTAGTTGCATCAGGTGTGCTTGAGACAACACCAGTTTTGCATATTTGTGCTGTTGTGAGGGATTCTATTCAGGGGGTTGAATCATTTTGAGACTGCGGAAGTCATTAAAAGATGCATTTTCAGTTGAATTTGGGGAAACCACTTGAAACATTTGTTATGTTGAGCTATTTCAATTACTTTTGTTTGATTTGTTCATTGCAAACAGCTGAAAGTCTGTAAATGTTGCCAATAAACCTGATTTGCAATGGGAGTTGAATTATTTTGATCACAACTGTATCACTTATAAATGGTTATACACAAGTTTAATGTAGTTTGGAATTGGTAAAATGTGCTTGATTTTTTTTTTTTTATCAACTTGCCTAATATGTATATCTCCATTTCATCTTAGTCCAGGATAAGATAATGGAATGGACTGAGAAGTCAGAGAAAATAACTTCCTAAATGTTTAGGAAACCTCTTTGCAATAATGAGAGCTTTGAAAAATAAACATCCTTCACATTAAGCATGCGAACATTTGTATGTCAGACAGTGGAGGTGGTTGAGACGGTGATTCCTCTGTTGGATCCTGGAATTCTGCACACTGGAGGGAAAGTCATTCATCCAGGAAACAAATGCCTTACTTCTCTGAATCTGTCGGGTGATTTCATTTCAGACTTGATTTTGTTTCAGTATTAGAGTAAAACATACTAGTATGTTATGGCTGTAACATTTTCTTTTCTGATAATTCAGGAAATAAACTGACTGAGCAGTCACTCAAGCTGTTCCTCTCATCTTTGGAAGGCCAGGGTGAAGGTGGACTTCTGCGTCTTTTTCTCAATGTGAGTCTCATCACTCTTCCTAAACCTTTTTAAAACCCTCTGGTGTATCGTCATTATAAATGACGCAGAGCAAATTGCATTTAAAATACAATAATAACATTCAACCAAAAAAAGAATTAAATTTTAGAATTATCATATGACATTCCATTCAGGCAATACAATTCAAATCATGTTTGCTCACATGCTGTTAAGGCTCCATTGTTCATTTTAGACTGGGAATACATTTACATTGTTTATTTTCTATATCATTGTACATCCAATGTTGTCATTTTTAATGCACATTTTGTAAAATCAATAACTCAAAAGTGTTTTGTGAAACACTACAACCTTTTCAGTAGTTTTCAGAGAGTGAATATGGATTCGAATGTGTGTGAAGTTTCAGACAATTTGCCAAAAATAAGAAAAGTCAGTTATAATGGACGGCACCCTAAAAAGGCAATGGTCAGATGTAGAAAACTCTAGAAAACTAAATGATTTTAGACTTCAATATATGTAAAATATAAATTTATCATATTATTTATCATGTCATTTATTTTTCTAGCTGTGATTTCATAATAAGACCCATACTGGGATAAAGAGCTTTTTTAATTTCAGCTATGCTTTTTCAGAGAAATCGGTTTCCATACGATTGCGACATCTTCCTGAAGATACAGGAAATTATGGCTCTCAAGGACCCTCTAAACAAAAACAACACTGGTCAGATGGAGGATGAACATGGTGAACTAAAGACCACCAGTGCAGCTTAACAATGTAAATGACAAGAAAATAAACGTTAACGTAAGAATATAAGAATATAGCATATCAATATCTCATGGTTCCATAATATTAAACTTCTCAGTCTTCTGATTTTCTTCTGAAATCTTTGTTAAATTGTAATGTTCATACACACTGACACAGACCGTAAAGAGCTCTAGGCACAGTGTTAAATATTAGTTTATTTAACAGATTGGTCACTACATTTTATTTCTTTGCTTTGATAACTTTTATAGCATTCTAAAATGTTGAAAATATTCAAAGGCTTACAGAAACACAGTTTTGTACATTTTGCTCTGTATTTCTCTTCTGCTACATTTCAGCACATTTTAGCTGAATAATTATTTATTCAATTGTCATTGTGTCATATGCAAAATGTTTATTAAAATAAAGCAAGTCCACATAATAAGTATGTTACTCGATTTTCATTCATCTGGAGATCACATCGCTGAGATGGCACATGATGGCGCCCATGAGTGAACCATAGACAGTAAAAAAAATATGGATGTAGTGCCCGTGACGTCACCCGTAGTTTCTGAAGAGCGTTTTTGAAGCCTAAAGTGGGCGGGGCCGGCCGTCTATGCTATATGCTACTGGCCTCGCTCTGTGACTGACGGCTGATTGAAGAAGTAAAGCCAATAGTTGAAGTTCATGTTTTTGCCCTTCGTAATACTGTAATAGTTAAAAGACGTAACTAAAAGTGAGACTATGTGTATCGTGATGCATTATTATTCTGCTTGTTAAAAATGTATTATCATGAAGTAATGCTCTGAGCTTGTGCGAGTGACAGTGATTCATGCGCATACATATCAGTCAGCATGGCATCGCACGTCAAGTTCGTAAAGAGCTTTATTCAGTCCATTTTAATATCTGATTTTGGCCGCCTCTCAATTTCTCAAATGGGTTAAACCAAGGATAATCGACATAATCGACAACGACGGAATCCAACGGCATGGGCGAAGGTATAATGCGTGTATTAAATTGTAAGAAGTAATCCCGAAAAAAGCACAAACACGGCAGAGATGGCAAGTACCGTTGCTGCTGGACAGCAGCCGCAATCCACCTGTCACTCAAGTGGCCACGCCCTTAATTATGCAGATATTACTTCAGAAGTAAATGCACTAGAAATCCGCGCTCATTCAAGGGTGTGCATAATTGCATGGACGGAAAGAAAGTACTGTCACTTGCAGGATTTCATCTGACGATAGTTTTTATTTAACTCTAAAAAGTTAAGCATATCTGTTCCGTGAGAGCATCAGTACCGCATAACGAGTGTGGTCTCTATATCTATAGACGTGTATAAATCTAAACTCCAAAAAGCAACGAAATTGTCAGACATCCATAAGTGCATGCGAGGAAACAACTGGAAATACAGCGCTGGTTGTTCTCTCCATAATCGACAACGACGGAATCCAACGGCATGGGCGAAGGTATAATGCGTGTATTAAATTGTAAGAAGTAATCCCGAAAAAAGCACAAACACGGCAGAGATGGCAAGTACCGTTGCTGCTGGACAGCAGCCGCAATCCACCTGTCACTCAAGTGGCCACGCCCTTAATTATGCAGAACTTTAAGGCTTAATGTAATAGTTGTAAAACAATTCTCCCCCTCACAGTTGTCATGAAGGGCAAAATTAGCTGTATAGACCAAAACCACTTTTTGCTAATTTTTGCACTTTAAACATTTTTTTCTGCTGTAAAGTTGGGCATTTTAACATGGGGGAGATACAGATTTGACTCACTTTTGCTGCCAGCCTCAAGCGGCCATCTGATGAATTGCAGTTTAATTCACTTCCGTGTTGGTTTCAAGCAAGAGACAGGGAGGTTGCCGCTTGGAGTGAACATGACCAACATACGATAATCTATAAAATCCATTTGATAGAAAGCACACGATGCAGCTTTAATCAACAATAAATAGAATCTAGACCAACCACACTTAAAAAAAATCCGTCCAACTACTATAAATATATTTTGGTCTTCGTTGTGTTTGAAGTGATTTACGGTTTGTGGGGTTTGTGGGCGTGGCTAATCCTCCCGCGTCAAAGTGCACTGGTCCAATCAGCATGTCTCTTGTAGATTCTACATCCGCTGCCATACAGGCACACGACAGCCTGGTTATATTGTTACTTTCCATGTGTTTTTAGTTATTTTATTGCGCACTTTTTAGTGTTTCGTGTAATTTCGGAGGCTGTAGGATATCCATAAAGACTCGTCCTTGCAGCAGTGGCAGACTTTGTGCATTAACAACAAGCGGAATAGTTCACGCCATATAATCAAGTGCCCACCTCAGGATTCAAAAATACCGTAGCAGCAAGTTGGGAAAACTAGACAGTATGTATTTCACCTTATGAAATAACCTTGCTTTATGTAATTGTCATATTGCCATAGCAGAGAGTAGCAACATTTGGGTTTATTAGGCCTTACATTTGCTGAATGTAAAAGGAAGGACGTTATTGAAGTTTGTGTTATATACCCTCTTTGTAGTTCTTGATCTGTCAGCCATGCTGTTTAAACTGTCAATAAAGAGTGCTGGACATTTGAATCCTCTTATTCTCATTATATGCCTTTACAAGAATTTCTGATGACTCCTGGAAGCCATTTATTATCTACACGTATTGTACAAATACTTCAACAGCAAAGGGGAGAAAAGAGCTTTATTGCCAAGTTGGTCTAAATCACAATACAACATGCATCACGAAAGTCATACGTTAAACGGTGTACAAAAGTAGTACAAAATGTTTGACCTTTTTCATTACATTACTCCAACAGCAAAGCCATGAGTAGCGAAAGAGATGAGAACCTCCTGAGGATGACAAAGGATGACCTGCAGCGCTGGATCCAGGAAGAGGTGGACCGAAACCCTCATCTGATGCAGAGACGTGAACAACTTACACAGGTGGAGGAGTGGGTGAAGCTGAAGGAGAGAGACTCAACTTACACCCGCCTTCTGTACAGCAATGCCTGCGAGTAAGTTGTGTTTTTCAGTAACTAATGCCAATATCTTGAAAGTTTTGGTGACCCTTTGACTGTGTTTATATCAGATCAGTCCTTGAGTGTGAGTCAGTGATGAAGGGTCTTTATGGAATGCTTGGATTGGAGTACCATGACGAGGACTCTGAAGAGGAAGGAGGAGGAGGAGGACCACCACGACCACAGGACGTCATTCATATCACAGATGATGATGAGATGGATAGACAGGAATTTAGTGTCTGTAATGGAGATAATGATGATCTTGTTGTCATTGATCTAGGAGGTAAGAGATAGATAATAATTGCTTGAAATAATAATACGTTTGAATTATGGCATTGTGATTAAAAATCTAATAGCATTTGGGCCTCATGACTTTGGTTATTCTTTTGCAGCCACCAAAGAAACCTTGGAACCAATGGTGAGGATGTTAACTTAAAATGGTGTTACACATGCTGATATTATTTTGCGCTTATCATTTTTCATTTAGCTCTTTTCATTGTTTTTATACATTTTTCATTGATTATTCCATTTTCTGAATTATTTTTCTTTCTTTCAGCTTGAAAAGGTGACTATGGCCATTCAGAAGTCATCCAGACTCGTTCAAGACTTAGTCCAGATGGTGAACAAAACCTCCGAAAGCACTGCACCACCATCATCATCATCCGACATCACCAGCAAACCCTCATCGAACATGGAAATAACGGACAACTCGATTGCAATAGTTAAGACCGAATCTCTTTTTAAAGAACCTGAAATGTCCTCACTTCTCAGCAATTCAGAACAAATCAAATCTATTGCTGGGCATAATTCAGATTCTAGACCAATTAAGACTGAACCTGAACTGACAGCAATAACAGCTTATGAAATGAACATTTCAAAACAACATGAAACCGCTCCTAGTCAAAACTATACATCCATAAAATTAATCAAGACAGAACCTGAATTGACAGCAGTGACTCCTTCAGAAATGTCTTTGATTCCAAGCAAACAACCAGAAACTATTATCAGTGCTAATTCTGGATCCATTGCAAAAATTAAATCTGAGCCTCAGTTGACAGTAATAAAGTCAGAAATGTCTTCGCCTCCTAGCAATTCAAAACTATTCAAAATGCATTCCGGTTATAATTCAAATTCCATTGCAGAAATGAAGACTGAACCTCAATTGACAGCATTAAGTCCTGAAATACATTCGCTTGAAAGCAATTCAGAACAGTCTGAGTGTTTCAATTCAGATCGCAGTGCAACAAATAAAACTGAACTTAAATTATCAGCAATGACTTCTCCTGAAATCCCTTCACTTTCAGGTGATTTAAAACAATTGAAAGCTAGTGCCGGTCATAATTCAGCATCCGTAGCATCAAATGAGTCTGGTCCTCAAGTGACATCAGTGACCCCTTCAGAAGTGTCTTCGCCTTTAAGCAGTACAGAACAAATGGACACTTTTGCCAGTGATGATACAGCATTAATAGAAACAAACCAGACTGAGCCTGAGTCAACCTCAGCGACTTCTCCTCAAGTGTCATCTTTGCCTTGCAATTCTGAAGAACCTGAAACTACTCTCAGTGAGGATACAGCTTTCATTGAAACAAACCAGACTGAGCCTGAGTCAACCTCAGTGTTTTCTCCTGAAGTTTCATCGTTGCCAAGGAATTCAGAAGAACCTGAGAATATTGCCAGCTGTGATTCGGAATCCACAGACAAGACGGAAAAGCCAACAACAAGGAGCAAATATACTAAACCTTCTGTGCCCACGACAAGTCCATCAACCAATCTGAGATCAAAAAACTCTACGTCCATCACCAGCACTTCCAGCCTGCAAAAAGAAACAAGTGCACCATCACCTGCAGATAGTTTTGAGGAACTGTCTGACCCAGAGGACCCAGATTACCAGCCGCCTGCTAGTCCTATACCCAGTGACGATGATCCCCCTGAACCCCCCTCCAAGGCATCGACCAATAACACTGATAATACCTCCCGCAATGATGCTTCTGCGGAACCTTCCAAAGCTGAAAAATGTAAGCTTTATTTTTTATGCAGTTTATACCTTGGTATATTAACTTAAAGGGACAATTACATTATAACATGGTTAATATGTTTAGAACATTTTGGGGTTGAATGTCCTGTAAAAATAAATAAATAAGTGTGTTTAGAATAATAATTGTTTTAAGTAAATAAGTGTGTATAAAATAACATGGTTTCCCATCCATCCATCCATCCATCTAGTCAGTAACACATTTTTTCCTTTGTCACTGTTCTTCTTAGGTTCCAAGCCCTCATCAAAAGATTCCTCTTGGTCTTCTAAAGCACATAAAACTCCAGAGATAAAACTCAAAGTCAGCTCGGAAGTTTTGGGGAAAAGGAAACCCAACTTGTGGTGTAAAGGAATAGTACAAGAAGTCCAAACGATAGGTGAGAATTATCTATTCTGTATCTTTCCAAACAAACAAAAAAAAATGCAGGAGGAAAGGTTTTGGTTGTGTTTTTGTACTAAGCAAGCATTTCTTCTTATTCATTGTGGTATTCAATGGTTGTAAATAATATCATCTGACCTGTCTATTTTTTTTTTTTTTTTTTTTTTTTATTTTAGAGAAGGGCTTCAAATATAAGGTGGAGTTTAAGCATGGTAAACAGATTCTGCTGTCTGCTCATCATGTGGCCCCTGAAAAGCGCCCTGTGCTCAAGGATTTGTTTGTTGGCTGTCGTGTTGTGGCAAGCTACAAAAATGATGAAGGAAAGATCTTGTTTAATGCTGGTGTGCTGGTTGAGCTTCCTGAGCGCAAGAATCGCATGAGGTAAATTTATGACTGCAGTATATTTATGTAGAAAGTATTTGTTTCTCAAAAAAATAGAGATATATCTATAGTTTTACAAAATGTTTCTATCAGGTTCTTGGTGTTTTATGATAATGGCCAGACAGCGTATTTGGCACTGCCAGACTTCCATGTTGTCTGCAAACAATGTAAGAGATTCTCTTTCATACTCCATTTCAGTCTTAGTTTAATAAATCCCCTGAAAACGCTAGACTTCTAAAAGTGAACTTTTTAACCTTTGTGTTTCTTTGCAGTGAAAAAGGTGTGGAGGGACATCGAGGATGAGACGTGTCGGGCGCAGGTGAAGGAATATATTCGTGTCTTTCCCAACCCCATTGCTGTGGTGCTTCGCATAGGGCAAAACACCAAGGCGGTGCGAAATGGCAAGTTTGAGACCTGCACGGTGCTTCAGTTGGATGGCAGCCTGATCCAGATCTGCTACAAGGTGAAACTGAGTCCATTGTGGTCTGCTAGTTCTGTGAACCTGATTCTAACCTTTCAACTGAATCTTAGAATTTAGTGCCTTTATACAAAGGTACATGAAAGTCAGTGGGTACTTCATGAGAATGTCACAGCATATTTCATATTCTAAACTCACTTGACAAGCCCCACTGACAGATTTAAGGAGATTCTGATCTTGAATGCTGGATTTTGATGCTAATAAATGTGGTGGTGTTATTTTTTCAGAAAGACAAGCAAAAAGAGTGGATTTATAAAGGCTCAGACAAGTTGGAACACATTGTAAATATCAAGAAACGTCTTGGTAAAGACAAACCACAACAAACCACTCCACAGAGAACACAATCGCCTCAACAGAAAACTCAACAACCTGATAAAACCGGTAGCTTTTTTGTGTTTGGTATTCATTCACTTTTCCTCTCTCTTGTATGCACATTTACAACTAGACCTGTGTCCGTATTCTGTAATATAGTACATTGCAATTATTATCGTGCATGGTATTGTTATCTTGGGCACTTCAAAAAGCAGTGACTAATTCTGCATACATTATAATCTGAATTTGATTTTCTTTTCCAACAACCGCTTCAATTTTAAAATACAGTAGGGCGTATACAAACTTGGTCCGGTTTTTGCTTTGGTCTGAACAAGAACGACAGACAGGCTGACTGAAAATACAGAATCACTGTTTGTCAGTAGGTGAAGCTTATGGAGAAAAGCAAAAACAGTGGTTACCCCCTGTACACAAAGTAGCACTGCGAAACTTTCTGTTTCTGACACTCATTTGTCTCAGAACGTTTTAACTATTTTCAAACAGCCATTCAGATTTTTGTATTCAATATGGTGTTAATCAAGTGACATCAAATACATAAATACTTAAAGACTTGATATTTTATTTTAAAACATTTGTTTACACATACATTTTAACATCCCAGCCCAGAAAAGATATCTACATATTGTTCTGATTCTTTATAGTTGTATTCTTTTGCAAAATTGATTTACTTTATACATTTTTATTGTGTATTATTTTATTGTATTAGTATTTATTGTTTTAATATTTATCTCCAATTCTGTTTCTTGTTTAGCAGAAAATGTTGTGCCTCAGCACAACAAAACGTCCTCCTCGACAAAAGTGGCCTCACCGACAGTTACTTCAACGACTGTTACCTCAGCAACTGACACTCCCGCACGTGTGACCCGACAATCTGATACCACGGTCACCAAAACACCATCTATCTCCCCTCAAAATATCATGTCGGCAGCTTTCCAGCCGAAGGTCATCATCCAGAAGTTGTCTAGGCTCTTGCCCATCTTACCAGCTGTCGGTGTGTCGAAGGGAAGTATGCGAACAGCAAAATCTGCTATGGCAATCAGTTCCTCACATTTAAGGTGAGTAACGGGCTTGTACTAGTTAAATATGGGATGGTATGGAATACTAACCACCAACCACCTCACACTATATTCCAGAAGTGCAAAACGACCCGTCCCTGATGAGGAAGAAGAGTATGCTTCTGAGGAAGTGGAGCATATTTCAGAGCAAGACCAGTACAAGTCCATATACTTGTATCATCGCTGTTGTCCAGCATGTCTGGATGGCGTAAGACCATCTCAGGTCGACATGCATCATGGTCAAAATCCGCTTCTCATTCCATTGCTTTTTAAGTTTCGGCGAATGACTGCTCGGAGGCGCATCGATGGAAAGGTGGGTGGTGTTTGATGAAGTTGATCCATTTGGCATTCCATAAAATCATTCAACTATATTGATTGTACGCTACCATTCAAAAGTTTTGACCTGTAAGATTTTTTTTATGCTTTTGAAAGAAGTGTCTTATGCCGTGCAAGGCTGCGTTTAAAAAAAAAAATTGTATATAGGAATATTGTGAAATACTATTACAATTCAAAATAACCGCTTTCTATTGTAAAATATTTTAAAATACAATAATTTTCAGAAACCATTACTCCAGTCTTCAGTGTCACATGATCCTTCAGAAATCATTCTAAAATTTGCTGATTTGCTGCTCAAGAAACATTTTCATGGAAAATAATCAATGTTGAAAAAAGTTGTGCTGCTTAATATTTTGTGAAAACATGATACTTTTTTTCAGAATTCTTTGATGAATAGAAAGATCAAAAGAGCAGTGTTTATTTGAAATAGAAATGTTTTGTAACATTATAAATGTATTTACTATCTCTTTTGATCAATTTAATGTCAATTAAACTTAATTAAATTAGTTGTAAATTAGTTTCTTTAAAAAGACCCCAAACTTTTGAAAGGAAGTGTTTTTCTGTATGGCAGCTGCACATTCATTTTATTATCATAATGTCTCCTCTTCGCTCTCTTTAGGTGTTTTTCCACATTTTCTATCGTTCTCCCTGTGGGCGAAGCCTGTGTGACATGCAGGAAGTGCAAGAATACTTGATTGAAACGCGTTGTGACTTCCTCTTCCTGGAAATGTTCTGTATGGACCCATTTGTGCTTGTGAATCGCGCCCGACCCCCTTCCACATCAACTGGCCAGCCTCACCTCTACCTGCCGGACATCTCTGTGGGTAGGGAGGTGTTGCCGGTGCCCTGTATTAATGAAGTGGACAATACTCTTGCTCCTAATGTCACTTACACAAAAGACAGAATTCCAGCTCCAGGTGTTTCCGTCAATACGAGCTTGGACTTCTTGATCGGCTGTGACTGCACAGATGGCTGTCGGGACAGGTGCTTGAATAAATAAATTGGTTTGAATTTTAAGTTATGGATTATATTATTAAACACATTTTATTTGCATGTTTGACAGGTCAAAGTGCGCATGCCACCAGCTGACCATTGGGGCCACGTCCTTATGCAGTGACGGTCCAGTAGATGTTAGTGCTGGATACACACATAAGAGGTTGCCAACAAGCTTGTCAACAGGGTAAGAAACAACCTCTGTCTGATTCTTGTTTGATTACAACGGAATTGTCTCACCAAAATCAGATGTATTACATCATTGCTACAGTGTTCATTTTATTTTAAAAAAACATAATCTTGATCAGTGCATAACTAGGAACACTATCATTCAAAAGTTTGTGGTCAGTAAGATTTTGTTTAAATGTTTTTGAATGAAGCTACTTATGCTCACCAAGATTGCATTTATTTGATCAAAAATTCAGCAGAACAGTACTATTTTACAATATTATTACAATTTAAACTAACGGTTTCATCATTCAATCATTCTAATATGCTGGTTTGATGCTCAAGAAGTATTATGTTGTGGAGTTGTGCTGCCTAATATTTTTACGGATTTTTTCCCCCAGGATTCTTTGATAAATAGAAAGAAAAAAAACAGCATTTATTTGAAATGGAAATCTTTTGTTACATTATAAATCTTTTACTGACACTATTGATCAAATGAATGCATCCTTGCTGGAATTTTTTTTTTTTTTTTAAATCCTACCTCAGCTTTTGAATGGTAGCGTATAATTTTCTCACCTCAAAAATGACCAATGTTGGGGGAAATTACTTTTAAAAATAACACATTACAATATTAAGAAATTAAACAAATGTTATGTTTGTCTAAAGTCTTTTTTTTCTTATTATTAGTATGGTCACCAGCATAGACATTGGATAATAGTACATTACATATATTAGTGTTAACATATTTAATTATTGTAGGTTTGCGTAATATTTTGTGTTTGCATTTCAAGTTTTTATTCATTTTGAGGAATACTGAATCTGAGTGCCGTATAAGTAAATGCCTGCTCACATTTAGTCTAGAACTACAATAACCATCATGTTCACAAAGCACACAAAACCTGTGCATTTATTCCCATTTCTCTCAACATGGGAACAGAGGTGTCAGTCAATACATGGGAAAACAACGTAACTTGCATTGCTTATTTGAAAAAGTAAATTGTAAAAGGTAATGGGCTACTTTACTCATTACTTGAAAAAGTTGTCTTATTACGTAACTCCTTTTTATATGTAATGCATGACAATCCAACACTGAAAATGAAATTACGCTTATGTTTTAAAAGACCCTCGCTCTTCTCTCACTCTCTTTCCATCTCTGTAGGGTGTACGAGTGTAACCCTCTGTGCCGCTGTGACCCGAGAATGTGCAGCAACAGGCTGGTTCAGCACGGTCTGCAGCTGCGGCTGGAGCTCTTCATGACACAGCACAAGGGATGGGGCATCCGCTGCAGAGATGATGTGGCCAAAGGCACATTCGTCTGCATTTTCACTGGTAAGCAATCATGCATTTGAACCGAAAAACCTTTTAGACCCAACCATTTACTTCCTCTTCCTATCACCTCATAGGTAAAATAGTGAACGAAGACAAAGTGAATGAAGATGACACAGTGTCCGGCAATGACTATTTGGCCAACCTTGACTTCATTGAGGGGGTGGAGAAACTGAAAGAGGGTTACGAGAGCGAGGCGTACTGCTCGGACACAGAGGTTGAAAGCAACAAGAAGACCATAACCATGAAAACAGGGCCGTTGCGGAAAAAAATTCTCTACAAAGAAGACTCTAGCAGTGGCGAAGGTGTGTTTTGTGTGTTCAAATATTCACCATATAACCAAGCAAATGTGTGTCTTTTTACTTGTATGTGTAACTGAAAAAGGTTTCTTCTTTTTTATAGAAAGAGAAGAACCTATGGAGCTGGTCACAGAACAAGAGGAAATGGAAGGTGAGATGCAGTGTGATGCGAGTGTTATTTATATACTGTTATATGTTTTTATTAATCATTTAAATTAGCCTTTATTTTTATAGGTTCAGTTTTCATTTAAATGTTTAGCAAATCTTTTCACAATTTAGGTTTGATTTATAATTTAAGTATTTTAGTTACTTTTTAGTTTTATTTATTTCCAGTTATTCATTTTAGTGCTTGAACTTATTTTAGTTAGTTATTTTTTACCTGAAGTTTTCTAATTTTTGTTTAGGTTGAGTTTTTCATCTAATATTTTTGTTTTATTTCATTTCAGCTTTTTCAATATATTGGTTTAGTTAACAATAATAATCGTAGTTAGATGGAGAGTAAATTGTGACTTTAATCATCCCTTTTTGTATGATTTGCTAGTGATGGGGAAAGAACTAGTTTTAATTAGTTTTAATTAGTTCCTGTTTTCGGTCGAAGTCCACAGTAGTCGATTGTCGAGTTCGCGCGCTCGATCATTGGTAACTAAGCAACAGTGGAGACTCAGACTGTCAGCTGATGACGGTGCTGTATGGTGTTCTAATAAAATGATATTCTATGACATAATGATATGATGTTGCTTAGTTACCAATGATCGCGCGCGTGAACTCGACAATCGACTACTGTGGACTTCGACCGAAAACAGGAAGTAAATACAGGTATGTGAGCTGGCTGAATTAACATCATTTTTATTAATATCTTTCACATCTACTGCAGTCAGATTGACCGTGGTCACTCTTAATAACACCACTCACATGGCTGTGCACTTGTACTGACAAATCAAGGATGTTAAGAGGCTAAAAGCAGGTTTAGAACTTGCCCCATTAAAGTCAACAGGGTGCGAATTTTAAAAAGAGGTTAACACGGTGTAGGCAACACCGATTTTTGTCGTTTTTGTCTGTACTGACAGCACTCCAAATGTACAAAAAAATGAGCTCAATGTTAAAATGGACCGGAGTTCTCCTTTAAAAAGTGTAGTTGCTTTAGCTTTATCTTCGATATATAACAAACTAATCCTAAATCCAGTTTTGGATGCATAGCATGCAAATTGGGATGCTGCCATGGACAATAAGGTGTATAGGTTGAAATCTAGCAACTTTTTTTCCATCATTCATGTTGCTCTATTATGTAGCAAACTTTCCTGATGTTGTTCTTGGCCTGTCCTCTTTACCTGTTCAGTCTGTGATGAGTCCTTAGGCGCGAAAATACTATCACATAAGCCACATGAAGCATCTAAAGATGCTCAGAAGAAAGTGAACAAACAAATCAGAGAGGACGGTCAGTTTTTATTCTCTTGAAGAATCATTTCTCATAATTTTATGCTTTTAGCTTTTCATTGAATTTGCTGAGTCTATATAATTTGTATTTCTAGGTCAAGACACCTCAGGTCCAAAGCGTTGCTTTGCCATAAAGTCCTGCCAGAGAAGAGTAAAACCATTAGAAACCACTGACACACAAAATGAGAAAACAAGGACAGCTCTTTCTGCCAACAACACCCGCAAACTGTTCAATGGTGAGGAGACCTGTTACGTTATTGACGCGAGACAAGAGGGCAACATCGGCCGTTACATCAATGTAAGCTAAACCTAAGCCTTTTGTGATTGTTAATGTGCCAACAATAATACAAATTTGTACAAATTATGCACTTTTAGATTTTTGTTTTATCGTTAATCCTGCCTCTCTCAACAGCATAGCTGCAGTCCAAATTTGTTTGTCCAGAACGTCTTTGTGGACACTCATGACCTCCGGTTCCCATGGGTGGCGTTCTTTGCCAGCAAGTCAGTTCCTTGATTCATAAAAGCTTGATTATTTATTGAATTGTGTTGATTTACTTCAAAATGAGTGATGTTTATCCACGTTTGCGTCTAGAGATGCATTTTTTGAGATGCAACTGCTTTTGACTTGAGTGCCGTGTTTTTAGAAGTCCTGTACGGATGGATGGGTGAACCGCTAATATTTGATGTAGCAGGTGGAATATTACATTGTCATTTGTGGTGCGGGTCGGGAATCAATAGGCACGGGCGGACTGCGGGTCCAATAGCCAAAACTGTTTTGACTTCGGTACCCTCTGATAGGCAGCTGCTTTCAAACGGTGCTTATTTGTTTTCACGCGCTGTAGTCTGAAGAACATCAAAGGTTTCTAATTAAAATGCGGTTTGCAGCGTTGAATACAGCGTTTGTTTGATTGACAGCTTCAGTCATTAAGAGTTCCTGTCATCTTTGGTTGCTTTCTGTATAAAATATATTTGCAATTTGAATAAAAGTTTTATCTTTCAGTTTAAGTTTCAGGAGAAAAACCCCATTTAAATGCAAAGAGAATCGTCTAAAATATTCCGAAAATAAATGACAGTAATAGCTCATATTTTGCTATATATTCTTTTAATTTATGGAGATCTGTGATGGATTTTTAATAGATAAGATAGTAAACTGTATATTAAACTAATCATAACTCTAACATTTAACATTCTAACACAGTACACAAAATGTACTGTTCGAAACCAATGGAAAACTCATTTACAAAAATAACAAATATGGGAATTGAAACTAGACAGATGTCTAAACTTGAAACTTTGTGGTTACCTATTAACAAGAGGGCTTGTCTATGAAGAACCAGTCAAATTGTGGGGAAATTATGTAATGTTTAATGTCATTTTTGCCATACCCCTATTTTATAAAAACTGTTGCATTCATGTTTACTGGTGGGATTCTCTCTGAATTTTGTCTGAGATCCTCCGGCCGTGCTTAAAGCTTCTTCTTGGGAGAGATTCTCTGAGAACTGCTCGGGAAGATCTCCCGGCCGTGATTACAGCATTTAAAGGTTTTTGTCAAACAGCGACCCCTAGAATCGCTGTTGAGTACTTGTATTTAACGTTACTGTCGTGAATACCACTCACGGCCTGATCCCCTCCCCCTGTATACCCCTATGGTATACCCCCTGTATCGACTCTGCCATGATTCACGTCTGAAATGCGTGCTAGTGTCTTCTATTAAGGCTGCTTCATATCTACTGTATATGCTTCATATGCTGTTGATGTATGTGACGTCGTGCCGTAAAGCAAGTCGTGATTCTCGTGAGATTTTGGCGGGGCGCCACCTCTCAAACCTGCATTGCTTGTGTCGTCGAATACGTTTCCATTGTTTTTTTATGAAAACATTTTGCAACGTGACAACACAGTGGAGTGGAAAAATGCAATCTGTGTGAGACGCTGCAAAAGACGCAAGACTCGTGCGCAACACATCCGTAAACTAGGAAAAAGTAAAGCAGTGGAATGGTAAAACGCATTCTGTGTGAACAGTCCCTTAGTCATATTATAATTGCCTTGTAGACCAGATTCTTAATGTGTTTGTATGCGGTTTTTCCTTTCTTCTTTCTTTATCAGGCGCATCAAGGCAGGTACGGAGTTGACGTGGGATTATAACTATGAGGTGGGCAGTGTGGAGGGGAAGGTTCTGCTCTGCTGCTGTGGCTCATTGCGCTGCACTGGAAGACTGCTCTGATCTGCCCTTTCCACATAAAACACTAAAGATTTCATTGTGTTGTTGACTTCAACATGTCAGAAATGTGTGTCACACTGTTTTGGATGAGCATTCCATAAATGCGAACCATTGAAAATGAAAAGTATAATACAATATATTAAAGTGTTTTGCTTTTTATTGTTTTTACAAAAAATGTGAATAGTCATGTATTTGTGTGTAAATAAAATTTGCAAGTATCAAAAACTACTTTAATTGTAAGATTTGTCTTGTATGTTTTTCCCCCAGTCAAATATGCCAGTATGAATTGGAAAATAAAGCTGAATATGAACAATACAATTAAAATAAGCAATTATAAAATAAATCTTTCGGCAAACTTATATCTTGCTATTAATAAAAAAAGAAAGTTAACTACTGTATTACTCGTACCGTAGATTCCTTCTGTGTATATATATATTTTTTTTGTTTTGTTTTGGGCAAGACCCTAGTGGCTATTGTAGCAATTATGCTTACCGTAGTATCAACCAAAATGACTACAATTATTACTACTGTAAAAATCATAATTTATTCTCCTTCAAATACAAGAAACTTAACGTTTTATATATTTTTTTCTTTTTGAGAAGACACTGGTTGCCATGTAGTAACTATCTTTGGGTAAATATGAGTAACGTGGCACGTGTATGAGGGTTATCATTATTATGGAATAAATAGCGCACTGTTCACTTTGATTGTGCAAATGGGCCGCGAGCTTAGTATAAACAAGAAGCTTTTGGAGGAGGGACCGGAAGTAGTTTTTTTTTTCCCTAAACTGTTTATTTGGTCTTGAGTGAGAAAATTTAGCCGAAGCGTCAACACGGATTTTCTTTGGGATAAACGGACAGGGCTGGCTGCTAAAACGGTTAGTACAAAACATAATATTACTGTCTGCCACTTTTTGCCACTATCTCAGCCGAAAAGAACAAGAACGAGCATTTGAGAAATGGCCAGTTGAAGATTAGAAGATCTCAAAATGGCCGTCGATGTGTAAAGAAGCTAGTCAGCTAGAAAAAAAAACAATATTTATCTTCCGTTTTCAAAAGTTATGACACTGTCGTGTATCGACCTTACCGCATGAATTTTAGTTTAACATTTGAGACGACTATTAATTGACTTCCTTGCCGTTACGCTACAAAATAAATGGGAATTAAAATAACTTTAGCTAACGTTAGTTGGTTAGCCTATCTAGCTGCGTATATGTCGTTTTCTCTTGTTATAATGCATTATAAACATCTGATCACATTGATCCCTATAATGTAGTTTATTTTCCTTATATGTTGTTTGTTACAGCTTGGTCTGCGGGTTCTCTGCTAAAAATAGAAATTGGCTCGAATAACTGGCTCTTTATATAGTTTGGGGCAGAATTTATCTAAGAATGTATTTCAAATGTCTTTTCCAGATTATAATTGCTCTCGTCTCGAATAAATTTAATTTAATTCCTATTTCTTTGCAAATTAAATTTTCTAAAGCCTCATATGATTTGTTTCCTTAATATGTTTTATGCAAAATACCACAATAAATATTTTAAAAAAGCCCAGGCCTGTATGTTATCCTTGATGTATAACATTTAAATGTTTTTTTTTTGTGTGTGTTTTCCATGCAGACCTTATTGGTCTTTAGTGTTCATTACTGTATGACAGTAACAACGTGTGTCAACAACCATATAAAAGAAAATAATGTGGCAATGTTTTATCAATTAAATTAAAATCAGCCACCTTCATGTTTAAAATAATTGTCTATTGTTCTCTAAATGTTTTAACACCAATTCTAGATCTGCCTCTCTAAACTGCCAACATATGGACAGTCATTTGACTTGTCAGTTGACTCCCAAAAATCAAAGATTAGAGAAGCACTTTACATTTTATTTTCTTGTTTGTCTTAATAAATGTTATGTTATATCTTGGGCAGATGCCACACTCCAGACGGTACCCATCCTCGGAGCGGGCCAGCCACAGCAGCTACCAAGATCGTTACCGGGACAGAGACCGAGAGCGAGGGAGAAAACCTCGGCATCGGCGCTCACCGACATTCTCCTCCAGCAGTGAACGTGAGAGGAGAGGGAGAGGACACAGGCAGGAGGCCGGCTATGCCCGATCCAGGAGGTATGATCTTGTGTAGTACTGAAAGCACCGAAATTGCAACATAAAAAAATTCAGTGAAATATTATAATAGTAATATTTCCTTTTATAAATATGTCAATATATAGGCTCTGTCTGAAATGGCACCCTAAACACTCGCGGTCTTCCTACGAGTCTGCACTTTCGTGACCAGACTGTTAATTGTGGTTTTAAACTACTTTTTATTGTCAGAACATGACAAACATTTTACGTTTTTGAATTCTTTACACTTTTCCATTCTTTTTTCCTCAACAAAATACATATCTTAATAGGAAAAAATATTTCTACATGTTTTAATGGGTGATATTGTTTAGTGATGCACCAAAATGAAAATTCTGGGCCGAAACCGGAAATTTAGGATGCACTTGGCCGTAAACCGAAACTGAAGCCGAAAATGGCTTCTTTAAAAACGTTTACTAATATATATATTTAAATTGCTTGAATTTAATGGATCTGAAATGAAAAATCACAAACCAATAGAATAATCAAACTTTTATTCAGTTACATGACAAAACCTAAAATATTTTAACAATAAAAATTGTTGGGGGGGGGTGACATTCTCCAATGGGGGGTCCGTTTTTTAGATCAGGATGCTCTCTGCACACGCAAGGTCTCTCGCTCGCTTTCCCTCTCTCCTGTGTGCACGCTATGCGGTTTGGAGCACAGTCTCTGTCTCGCATGCACGCTCGCTCGCTCTAGATTCCGGGAGATTTGGACTAATTTGCGGTATAACTAGTCGATCACGAGTGGCTCAACAGGTAGATCTATAGATAAACATATCTTTCAGGCATTTGACCGACCGGGTTGACACAAATCGGGGGTGTGGCGTGTGAGCGTGTGAAACCAGTCAAATGCGTGTGTCTCACGGCCAATGTGTGAGAGTTGGCAGCTCTGCTTTTATCCAATGTTGTTTTGCGGTACTCTTCATGTTCAATTGGATGTCATGATTTCAGGTGGGGTATCAAACCTGTTGTCGAAAAGTTATTTGGTACCGCACCAATGTTACATATTGCAACTTTGGTGTCCTCATCTGAAACTTTAAAATACTTCCATACCGCTGACATGCTTAATCTTTGATAGGCAGACGCATGATAACAGCTCAACCGTGAGTGAAAACTTAGCTCTTGTGCACGGATGGGAGGGGCGGGTGACATTAATATTTGGTTTACTTTTTCGGCTGTTTTTTTTATTTCGGTCCGAAACCGATAATGCCATTTCCGGTGGCCGTAATTTCGGTGCACACCTAATATTGTTTCAAATCATGGAACCCGGTTTGTGTTGCCTGACGGCACATATCTTCGGCACAGTTTGCCGTGTAGGCTAAAACATATTACATGTTTTGTCTCTGAGAAATGCATATTTGACGGTAGTTTGATTTGACAGTAGTAATAGCTTGAGTTGGGATGCGAATGTAAATTTATGGTCATTAACAAAAACGGTAACATCTGTAGAATTGTAACAACCTCATTTTTATATGGTAAAATTGTAATATTCTGACTTTGAGTTTTATTAAAAATAACCATTGGTCTTCCATAGTTGCATACATTTAGATCACAATGGCCAGTTAAAACCACGCATACAGCACCTCAGTACCATGGTAAAATGTAACTATATGGTTTCTTTGGTATTTACCGCACAAATTTAAGTTAAACAATAGAGATGATTAATAATTGACTACCTTGCCGTTACTTCTGTTAGTGATTGTATGGTATAACGCGCTCACCTTCTTCCCAGCTACGACAACCGTTCTTCAGACCGCAGACCATACGACAGACACTACGGCGAGAGCCATCGGCGCCTGGACCACAGCCGGGAACGGGACAGGGATCGCGACAGGGAACACGGGACGCCGAGCAACTACTTCTCCCGCGACGCCTCGCCCAGCTACGACTACCGACGGGGCCGTGATCGGGACCGCGAGGACTCGTACCGGAGGAAAGGCAGCAGGCGTAAGCACAAACGAAGGCGGCGTAGAACCAGGTCCTATAGCCCATCCTCCTCGGTGAGTACTTCAATACCCGAGCCTGCTCTTTCCCACCCCCAAATCCCTTCTTCTCTCTCTACCTCTACATGCTCCTGTCTCTCTTTCTCCATAATGATTTTGTTTTCCACAGCCCCAGGATTTGGTAAGTATGAACTCTTTTGTTTTATGTTCTTTTTGTTGACATTTTGTCTTTTTAATAGTGATAGCCTAAGTCTTGGCTTTCAGTGTTTATAATCGAATTGGCCCAACTGTAACATAGTGAGACTCAATACAGTAGTCATTAATGTAAACATTAAGTAGTAAATGTGTTTGTTGGGAAAGCCTCTGTAATATCTCATAACTCTCATCCATTCTTTATCTTGCTCTATCTACACGCCTATATAACTCTTTCACAGTTTTTTATGAAAACCTATAAAGTTGCTCCATAATTTCAGCTCTTTTTAATTTTATTTCCAGTCTCCCAGTCGAGCAACCTGTTTCTTGTCATGTTGTGAATTAGCAATGCCTTCACTCATGTGCTCTTCTATGAGTAAATGTTGATGCAGGTTGCTTTTTGTGACTTTTTGTCAGGGTTGCTAGGCAGAGGGATGAGGGGGAGTTTGAAAGCAAGCAAGAAGGGAGGGGTAAAATGTTATCTTTGACTTGATCCCTTGCACTATATCCCTATCGTTATATATATCTCCTCACGTGGTGTCATACGATTCGCCCCATGACCACCAAACCTACCTACAACAACTACAACACTGCTCATCTTCGTCGCCGTGGCTACGGCTGCCCCCCTCCACTCTCCCCGCTCCGCCCACCTCCCCTCCTCCCTCTGCGGTCGTGGCGTGATCTCTGACCTGTGACCCTGGCCGGGGCCGAAGCAGCGGAGTGACAGCGGGACACGGGCACTGTGTGTGAGGGACGACGAGGAGGGTCACCTGATCTGTCGGAGTGGCGACGTCCTGCAAGAGAGATGTACACACTGCCACTACTACTACTCCTCTACTCCTATATCGTAACCTTTCTCCCTATCAGTACCAGCACACACACAGGGGAGGGCAGGAGGTCGTGATCATGATCATGATTGGTGGTGATGATGATGCTGTCATAGAATGTTCTCCCCTTTTGCCGGAACAGGCAAGGGGGAAGGCATGTCGAACATGTCTTTAGTAGCTCCTTTTTTTTATTCTTTTCAGTGGGGATGGGGTGTTTGTATTGCTGTGTAGAATTATTATGATCCTTTTTAATTCTTGACTGCCAGGTTCCCAGATTTAGATTTTTTTTTTCCTAGTCCCATATTATTCTGGTCTTGTTGAAGCATTTAGCTACATCAAGATTCACACTTACCCCTACATCGTATGCTATCAATCATTTCAATTAAAGATTTGATTGCTGTGACATGCACAATATTTCCATAGGTACTAGTATGCATGTTATTTTTTTAAATAATAAATAGTCGTTTTAGTTTTCGAATTAGCTTAAAGCAGTCCCGTTGTTTTAAAATCCCTCAGTTAAACTTATCTATTTATTAGGGGTCCCTCTGCGTCGGACCTACGCAAAGTCTGTTTCTTTGCGTTTTTACTTTTTTAAACAAATGCAGACTATTTTTGTTTGTTGAAAAAACATGCTTTATTCCTTTCATCGAGAGTGTGCGTAGTGATGCTTGTCGTATTTTTTTTAGGTTAATCTGAATAGATAGTCACAGTTAAGATTAAAAATGTGATTCTAGGAAACTTGTTTAGGATTTTCTCTTTAACTGCCCTGTCTAATTAAGCTCTTTACATCTCCCCCTCCCCTTTTCTCTACGTCTTTTTCCCTCTATTTGTCTCTTAGATGAGATTGTCAGCACTTTGGGTGAGGGCACCTTCGGGAGGGTGATGCAATGTATTGATCATCGCAGGTGAGCGTCGTCGCTTAGCGACCAATCAGCTGCTATATTACAAAACCAACATGGTGTGAACTTCAAACAAAATGTGTTTCTTTGTCTGTCTAGTTGTTGGGCTTAAAAATATCTGCTCTGGTAGGTAAAAATGCAGTGTGTGATTATTCCAGTCAGTAAGAAAAGCCAAGGGCTTATAAGTTTATGGGTCCTGTAAGAAAATATCTGGGTTCCTATACGCCGTTTTGGAAAAGTATGGATAAAAGAAAGCTGAGTATGGAAAAATATTGCCATTTCCTGACATTTGCCCCTTTTAGTTTTCCATGATTAAATTAAGAATTATTAAATGAAATTCTTTTAATCATGGCAGCAGTTTAGTGATTGTCAAACATGACTGAATAAATTCAATGTGCTTTTTCATTTATATAAATGCAGGTTATAAGTGTTTTGAGTTTGTTCTCAAGATATCCTTAGCACTGTATTACAGAGCCTCTAAAAAGACCTTTGCAAAAAGAAAAAAAAATCGACAGACTTTTCTGTGTGCACAAGAAACCATTAAACTTTGCATATAGGACCGTGCACACTGAGACGCCTATTGTGCCAGCAGCCCATTTCGCTGTGTGGTTTTCTTGGCCGCCAGAGTATGCGTTAAAGCAGACCTAAGGCCTTGAAATATGACGTACGGCCCTAACGAAAGCTGATTTTTGAACACTTTAAAAAAAAAAAATTATAGTACCACTCTATTTTATAGACCCTTGAACTTGGCAAATAGTACAATGCACACAGCCATATTGTGCCATCAGCCCATTTTGTGTCATTGTTTCTCCACCGCCACAGAGAATGCCTTAAAGGAGAACTCCGGTCAATTTTAACATTGAGCTAATTTTTTTTTTGTACATTTGGAGTGCTGTCAGTACAGACAAAAACGAAGTGTTATCATCTTTTTAAAATTCGCACCCTGTTGACTTCAATGGGGCAAGTTCTAAACCTGCTTTTAGCCTCTTAACATCCTTGATTTGTCAGTACAAGTGCACAGCCGTGTGAGTGGTGTTATTAAGAGTGACCACGGTCAATCTGACTGCAGTAGATGTGAAAGATATTAATAAAAATGATGTTAATTCAGCCAGCTCACATACCTGTATTTACTTCCTGTTTTCGGTCAAAGTCCACAGTAGTCGATTGTCGAGTTTCACGCGCGCGATCATTGGTAACTAAGCAACAGCGGAGACTCAGACTGTCAGCTGTCAGCCGATGACGGTGCTGTGTGGTGTTCTGATATTATGATATTCTATGACATTATGATACGATGTTGCTTAGTTACCAATGATCGCGCGCGCAAACTCTACAATCGACTCTCCGGAGTTCTCCTTTAAATTGGACATTAGGCCTTGGTTATTAGTTACTACCCTAAGGAAAGTCACATTTTGAGCAAATAGATCTAATAGCATCATAGTAAGATGGCAGTGATGCAGAAGGGAAAGGGCGTATAGTATAGAACTAGAAATTGTATTGCGTAAGCACACACTAATTTTCAGTGCACATTCAGTGATTAGTTTCTCTAGGGCACAAAGTTTTTTGTGTGCATGCAAAAGTCTGTATTTTATTTTTGGTGCTCTGTATTTTGCCACTTTAAGAAAATCAATAAAATATAAATATTTACAGATGACTACTATATACCAAATATAAAGCTGTATGAACCATTTATGGTAAATATGGGCTGAAAATCTACAGAGGTTTGGAAATTTGAGTCTGGAAAAGCATGACATTTTTTTAAATTGGAAAATGTGAAGGAACCCTGGAATATTCCGTGAAATAAGGACCATCCCAGCTCTCACCAGTGGTCTATGGCTTTTATTGATCTATTATTGGTGTTTTTGCAATTTATCAGTTTTACTGGTTTTCTCTCTACAACAGACAAATCTAAATATTATCCATTTTATTTTTCAATGCAGAAGTAAGCTATTTCTTGTGACTTCAGATTAGGAATAACAAAGTGCAGTAAATGGTAAAACTATGTACTCTACAAACCAGTGTGTTTGATTATGATCAGTTAAAATAATATGAATACCAGTTTGCAGTATCGAGCAGCATAACAGACTGTTTTCGTGCGGCTAACACCGGAAGCCTTGCACATTCAAGGTTAAAATGGCTGTGCTCACCAACGTGGATAGACCCATAAATATAGTTCATTCCTTTGATTGCAGGGCTGAAAACATGTATGCAGTTAGAGAGCTATCTGACGGATAAGATAAGAGAACATTGCAATGTTTAAACTAATGCTCTTCTGCTTGGTTAAGGGGTGGAGCACATGTTGCTCTGAAAATCATCAAAAATGTGGAAAAATACAAAGAGGCTGCCCGGCTGGAGATCAACGTCCTGGAAAGAATCAATGAAAAGGATCCTGAGAATAAGAAGTGAGTTGGCAAGAAAATCTTTATAAAATTAGCACAATTTGAGGAATTGTGTATGAAGTACTTAAATATCTAGGTGCAAATTTACCTTAAAATAGACCAAAGACAACTTGGATGACTTGCTTACAAAATTACACTTTTTAACCGGTCTACTTTTCTCTCCTTCTCAATTCCTTAGTTTGTGTGTGCAGATGTTTGACTGGTTCGACTATCATGGCCATATGTGTATCAGTTTTGAGCTCTTGGCTCTCAGTACTTTTGATTTCCTCAAAGAAAACAATTACCTGCCCTACTCCATTAGCCAAGTGCGTCATATGGCTTACCAGGTCTGTCTGGCTGTCAAATGTAAGTAGATCAGTGTTTTTTCATAAATTATGGTTGGACTCCACTTGCCTTGTATTAAATGGCCAGTTCTGCAGTTCATAGGATTCGTGGTCTGTTTCTCCTTTGCAGATTTGCATGAAAACAAACTGACCCACACAGATCTGAAACCAGAGAACATTCTCTTTGTCAACTCGGACTTCACAATCACATACAATGTGGAGAAGGTAATGAAAGAGTTTGTCATTAGCTTTAAACTAAACCAATATTTTTGTATGTTAACATATCAGCATCAGCTATTGAAACCCCATTAGTGGGCCATTAAAGGAAATACATATGAATGAACCCCCTTCACTCTGAGGTAGAAGCGAGACGAGCGTACTGTGACGAGCACAGCAGTGAGGGTGGTGGACTTCGGCAGCGCCACATTTGACCACGAGCACCACAGCACCATCGTTTCTACCAGGCATTACAGAGCACCTGAAGTTATTTTAGGTAAGGACAATCATGCCTCATTTATGACTGACCAAACAACATGTATTTTAGCAGTACACATTATCCTGAATTTGAACTTTAATAACTTTTGTTGTTTGCATGAAGCGAGACCAGTTAAGGCACAGGACTAGAATGGGTTAATCGCTGCAGCAACAGCAGATTAGCTGCTTCTTTTCCACCACAAGGAATTTAATTAGAGTCAGTGACTTCATTCAGCAGACTGCAGGGAATGGTCCAACGCAAGATTGGTTGCCATGAAAGCTGATTCCTAACCTTAATCTGTTATGAAGTATCCTGCATGTTGCTTTGCTGTTAATATAAAAGAGTAAACAGGTACTGTTATTTATATGTGCACTACTGTTAAAAGGTTTGGGGTTGGTAAGATTTTTAAATGTATTAGAAAGTCTCAAAATACAGTGAAAACATTAATGGGGTGGGGGTGCACAGAAGTCTGAAGTAGTGAGCTGAGGTATTGTGGTGCAGAGCCAGTGGTTGTTCTGTAGGCAAACAGCAGTGCTTTGAATTTGATGCGAGTATTTTAAATAATTTTAAGTAATCTTGAGGCCCCCTTAAAAGTTTAATGAGGCCCCCTGGTTGAGAGCCACTGACCTAAACGATTTGCACCTCTGACTGATACTGTACAGCAGGGAGAGGCAACTTCGGCCTTTGAGGGCCACTTTCCTGCAGAGTTTAGCTCCAACCCTAAGGTGAGTTTTTATCAGGGCTGAAGCTAAACTCTGCAGGACAGTGGGCCTCCAGGACCGAAGTTGCCTATCCCTGCTGTACAGTGTCCTGCAAGGTTATGCAGTAACATGATGTCACCACTAGATGACTATTGCTCAAATTAGTGTACCAAATTGTTTTGCCTTGCAGAATTGGGCTGGAGTCAGCCGTGTGACGTGTGGAGTATTGGCTGCATCCTCTTCGAGTACTACCTCGGCTTTACTCTCTTCCAGGTACAAAGTCTAGCTCCGCTACTTCCTTTTTGTACCACTTTTTTGAGTCAAGACAGCTGGTCTACACAGCCACTCTTATTTATGTATGTGTTCATTAAGCAGCTTAAGATCACGTAGAATCTGACCAGAGGGTCACAGGTGTCCATGCACTAGTTAAACACCTGCTGTTTTCCCTTTGACTCACTAATGCTCTCTTTCTCATGCACACACAGCTCACTGTATAGGAACATATGTTGACCTGCATTGTACAAACCCGGCAAAAACATGTTGCTAAAGAGTTTATCATCAACTAAGTAATGTTCATCAATCCTTATTTTATTATTTATTTATTTTTACATCTGACTCTCAGACTCATGATAATCGGGAGCATTTAGCCATGATGGAGAGAATTTTGGGCCCTGTTCCTTCCCGTATGATTCGTAAGACTAGGTAAGTTTTTAACACCCTTAACTGGGATTTTCTGAAGTCTTTGAATAGTTTCCATGTCACTCATAATCTCACTTGCATAACCCGCTGCGCATACAACCATAATTTCTTCACCGCACAGGAAACAGAAATACTTTTATCGTGGACGCCTGGACTGGGACGAGAACTCTTCAGCAGGAAGATACGTCAGAGAAAACTGCAAACCTTTACGGGTAAGTAACACTGTTTTATAGGCTTCATATTTTGTGCCTGTAAAATGAATATAGTGGATACATTTATTTTTGAATGTTTATGTAAATATGTAAATGGGTGGTCATATGTTAATATACTTACAATCATCTTAATCTTCCTCTTTCTCTCTCTCAGAGATATGTTCTATCTGAAGCTGAAGAGCATCACCAGCTGTTCGATCTGATCGAGGCCATGCTGGAGTATGAGCCGACGAAGCGTGTTTCTCTCGCTGCGGCCCTGAGGCATCCTTTCTTTCAGAGCACCGTCAGCAGCGCTGACCAGAATGCCGGAAAGAGCTGGGAGGGAAACCGCGACATCAGTCGGTGACAATATTCTTCTTCAACCAAAGTCGCTGTCTAATGCCAAAAAAAACCTCAAGGACTCTGATGCCAAGAGAGTTGACATGGAGCTGAACTGACATTGATTCAAGTTTTATAGTGCAAGAGGAATGAAGCCGTTGCACTGCATATGATTTCTCAGTCATCTTCCCATAATGTGAGAACAGCTCCATGTGCTGCAGGAGAATGTGAGGAACTAGTTGCATCTAGAAGATCCCAGTCAACTGACATGCTTGTACATGTTGGACTTTCAGAGAGTTGTTGAGTGAATCTACCCTCCCAAGTTCAGTTCTTCCAGCCAATTGTAGCTAATGAGTCATAAGCAGAGGGAATGGGATTTGATGGGGGCGGGGGAAAGCATTAATGTAACACTCCATTTCAGAAAATAACTGACAAAACAAGCATCACTGTTTCAATAAAATGATTTATCGGGCGAATACGTTTTGTGCATTTTAGCCCTTAGCTGATAATCGCAAATGCATTGCGACACTGTTGGTATTCAGTTCACTTCAAACCAAGTAACAGAGCTGCAGTGTTCTGGTGATTGTGTCCCTCAACAAGTTTACAGTATTTATTTAGTTAACCGGATGTCTCCTTTTGTGTGTTTGTATGGATTTGACTGTATAAATGTGTAAATACAAATAAACATGTTGTGACTATAGAATAAAGAGCCTGTGTGTTTGCTTGCTGTGAATGTTTTCACAGTGAGGTCTCCAGGCAAAATGTTTTTACAATCAAGAAGTTCTTGTCAAGTCATTTTCTATATCGATTGTATGTGTGCATATGATATTCTATGCTGATATGAATTAAACGTTTGGCACTTAACTGGGCGTTAGTGCTGTGCTTTAACCTGCATTTAATGCTAAAACACTCTTCTGCCATAATCATCCTTTGGCATTACAGCTCAGGAAAGACAGAAAACATGGAATCTACAGCCGTCTGTGGTTTTTAATAATCATATCCCTCAGAAATGTTTGAAGCTGTCTTGAGGTTTAAGTTTTTAACAATTTTTTTTTTAACAATGGATATGAGGCATACACTTAACTTGTAAGACTAACATATATATTCCAGCATGCCTCTTATTTTTGAGAATAATATTTGGAATATGTAATATTTTACCTGCCTAGTCATATAGTAGTAAAATACATCTTTTAATTCCTTAAATAGAGCCTTCACTCTTCCAATTTTACATCTTTGTTCAACTAAATTGTGGTAGTAGTTCTACACACTTACAAGAAAAGGTTCTATAGCCAAGCGATTCATATACAATAAACAATTGAAACAACCTGTTAAACATGAAAGTAGTATTTTGCAATCATTTAGGACGTTTCTCTTAATTTTAAAGAACCTTTTTGACATACAATTGTAATCAAAAGTATTCAACCCCTTCATGGCAAGCATTTTCAGTTCTTAGAAGAACACCCTTTTGCTGTTATGACCTGCTGCAAACGAGATGTATAACCAGACACCAGCTTCAGGCAATGTTTCTGAGGAATTCCTCATGAGCAATGGCCTCCAGTCCAGTAATATTCTTGGGTTTGCGTGCTGCAACCGCCTTCTTCAAATCCCACCAGAGATTTTCTATAAGGTTTAAGTCGAGTGACTGCGATGATGGCCACTGTTGAATCTTTCAGGACTTCTTCTGCAACCAAGCCTTGGTGGAATTTGAGGTATGCTTGGGATCATTGTTCTGTTGGAAGGTCCATCGACGCCCAAGCTTCAGCTTCCTCACTGATGGCATAGCGTTTTCTCATTGCGTTTCCTGATACTTTAATGAATCCATCTTGCCTTCCACACACTGCAGGTTTCCAGTGCCAGAGGATCCAAAGCAGCCCCAGAGCATCACCGAGCCCCACCATGCTTAACTGCAGGCAGAGTGTTCCTTTCAGCATGTGCTTCATTCTGCTGATGTTGCCATTACTGCTGATGCATAGGGCCGAAAAGTTTTGTTTCATCGCTCCACAGAACAGAACCACTGTAACCACTGTTCCTTTAACTTTGAACTTGAGAACTATGCTTCCAACAGTGTCTTTAGGAACATTTAGTGCCTTCACTATCTTTTTGTATCCTGTTTCTTGTTTGTGAAGGGCGATGATATTCTCTTAACTTTCTGGACCATTCTTTTGCATTTTTAGTTGAATTTGGGCAAACCCAAATTGAAACATTTGTTCTGTTGAGCTATTTCAATTACTTTTGTTTGATTTTTCCATTGCAAACAGCTAAAAGTCTGTACATTTTGCCAATAAATCTGATTTGCAATGGGGGTTGAATAATTTTGATTACAACTGTAAATGGTTAAGTCAAGAACCCTAGGGGGAAAAAAACACGGAACAGTGTATTCTGGACACATGCCATGCACTGTTTTTAGGCAATTAATAACTATCATAAAACCAATTCTAAAATGTACTTGCAACAAATGAAGAGTGTGCCTTTGAAACAGTTTTTGCTACAGTCTACCTCCAGCGTTTTAAACTAAATGGAAAGCCATAATTGCAATAATGCAACAATGGCATTGATTCTAAAAAAATATTGTATATGCAAAAGCAGAGCATAAAAAAAGGGTCAAGTGCAAAGACATAATTTATGTAAATTTAGCCCTCCTTTCCTCATTCATGGCCAAAAGATGTAAAGATCACAGCTAATTGTGTAGACAGTCATAGGAAAGCTCTTTCACAAACACCCTTTCTCTGACCAGCCAACAAGCTTTATTTAGAAAGCATCACTCTAGCAGACGTAATCTGATAAGAGTGATCTGGGGATTTCAGACCTATTGTCAAATGAGAAACAAAACAGACTAATAATGTACCCAAAATTCAACCGTGATACAGTATCTGTTTAAGAGTGTGCAAAAAAAGTGAACTTAGCAATTCCACCTATGACCGGCAAAAATAATGTTTAATATATAGGTAAACATTATATTATAATACAATATAATTAATGAGAAGCATGAATCAATTTGAATTACTGAAGAATTACTTTACTGTAGTGTCAAATTGTGAATGAACTAGAAACAGGTTGTTTGAGGCTGAATAGTGTATCAGCTGTTGATGTTAAAAATGGCTTTTCGTCACGTCATTCTTTCAACACTGACTTCTTTCACATGTTCGTTGTCTTTAAACCTCCTCAATCTGTTTTTCCTCCTACCTTGCCATCTGTTGAAAGGATGGATCTTACCCTTATTCTATTAAGATCAGTGGTCATCATACAACAGGTATCTTTTTCTGTAAGTTTAAATAAAACTATAGTTGGTCAGCTTCACTATATTGATGCTTACACATATGAGTTGAACTGATATTAGCAGCAAAAGATTAGGGGTTTCTTCTCTCTCACGTGGCTGTGAAACTCCAGCCATCACTAATGTGATTATAAACAATTACGTCATTTGAGAATTAGCTGGGGAGAAATGCAGGGAGGGAGCTGGGTTTAAAAACATGTAGCTCAACAAGAAAAGCTAAGCAGATGAGTTTGGACGTCAGGCTCCTTACACCAAATGATGTGCATCTGAAGAGTAGCACCACACATCAGGTATGTTGGACCTTTATGCTAAATATTTTTCTGTCATTATGTTCTATATGAAGAATTTAAGAGTTTATAGTAGTATTTTTATTGATTATTTTTAGGCTATTATTTATGACATTATTTGCTTATAAATTCTGTGCATTTGACCTAAGGAAGGATTTAGAATAAAATGCATATTTGTGTATTGTAAATATAGTAGAATGAACAAAAACTGATTTAAAATAGTCATTTTGAGAAAATATTGTGAATATAAAATTCTGTTTTCTAGCCTATGTAAATACATTTGAACATATATTAATGTCTATATTAATAAAGGCAATAAAAATTGCAAACACTTTATAAATAATTCTAGTGCCATAATGTTTTTTTGTTGTTGTAATGTTGCAGTGTTACTGACTGGTCTATGTGATTTTTTTTCTAGGTGTTAATCCAGCCTGTACTTACATTTATTCATTAGACTGGGTCATATGATACTGGAATATCTGGAATACACGTCCTTACTGAAATATCCATAATTGTAACTCTTGGACTTCTGTATCACCGAGTTTGATAAAGATATTCACGTTCATTACCACGTTTAAGAAGAGATGGACGCCGTGGTGAAGAAGTCTCTGGGTGCTCCTCTCCGACAGCTGACCAGCTGCTTTACGGGGAACCAGGATGGATTTAGCCGGAAAGGCAAGAGCGTGCGCCGGAAGAGCGCCCCCTGCTGCTACGGTCAGACAGCACATGACTCGTCCTGGTTAAGGACTTACCAGGCAGAACTGAACAGGGAAAGGTACAAAAATAAGCGTATACAATTATTAGACACTTAAATAGTCCGTACACATCCACTAGCTTTAAAAGTTAATTGTTTATATTCTGTTTAAACAGGAAATTAAGGCAAGTCAAGATTGCGCAGAAGAACGCAGAAAGAGCCGCGATGAGGACACATCACAGAAGTCCACACTGCTTCACAAAGGTACGGGTGTTCTGTCTGCCGCCACTTTAAACATAATATTTGCCGGAACAGCGGAATATTGTGGCTTACCATAAGTATTTGTATATTTTTCAGGCACCGGTTCAGAGGGCAAACCTAAAAAGCAAGACCCCCACCAAAAATGACAACTCTCTTTTTGGTGCCTTCCAAGGGCTCAGTCTCAGCATGCCTGGAGCACAAACATCAGCCAGTGCAGATCCATGTAAAGTCATGTGAAGACACAGAAGAAAAACATTTCGAATGACTCTGATGGTGTTACATCTTACTATCCTATCCTTATAACGTTTATTCCTGGCTACCAAGAAGAATTTACTGGAAAAAGTTGGGAATAGCCTAATAATATATCTCAATTCAAATAGGCTATTTGAGGGGAATTATGACCTGCAGATGATGCATTCCAGGAATATAATCTGATTATAATATATCATGATTATTATAGGTCATGACATCTCATTGAAAAGCAAGATTTAAAAACTCTAAAAAGGCTAAAATGTTATTATTGTTTGTTTGTTTTTTTTAAGAAAGAAAAAATATATAAAATGATACCTAATAGGCTATATTTTAAACATTTTTAACTTTAAGTCACTTACTAAAATTGGAAAATAAATTTGATTTGTAAATCTGAAGAATTTTCAATGGTGGTCTCAGATGTCCACTCATGTATTTTATCCATGTTTCTGAATGCTCAACTTCAGTCATGTATACATAGTCATTTCAAAACAACTGAACTCATTTTGTTTCTCAACAACTAAACCATTAAACCAGTTTATGACAGATTATGTTTCTTTACTTACATTTTTGCAATAAAGATGATCCACATTTGATCTTCAAATGTGGTTTTCTGAATTTACCTGGATTTTCAGTTCACGTGTGTGAACACAAGGAACAAAATGGTGTTGTATTCAGGTAAGAAAATGTAATTAGTGGCTACAGCACAACATTATCACAGTACACACAGAGCTGTGAAGGACAGGATCCAGCACATTTGGCCGTGTTCCCCAACTGTTTGTTGAAAGATGTGTACAGCAAAGGGTGTGTCTTTAATTATTTTCATCGTCCTCCTCTTGCTCGCCAAAGGTAAAGCATTTCACTTAAGCTTGGGCTCAGGAACACGACACTGCACTTTACAGGATTGACAGTAGTCGAAACATGATACGAGACACTGAATTTACCGAAGGACTGATGTGAGCAATGATAAGCCACTGCATGACATTGTGCAAGAACAGGACACACAATGCTGGGGTTAGTTGTCACACTTTATCTAGTGAATTTTTAAGTTTACTTTAAGTCAGTTATACTAAGCACATATATTTCCATTGTTTTTCATAATACAATTCAACAGTCCATAAATTCAACTTTTGTGTAACCCATATATGCTGTCACACTGTATGGGGTAAGTTGTCACATGGGAACCTGCAGTATCACACTGATTTGAAATATGAAATATTATTTTAAATATAAAAGCTATATGGTTTTCAGCCAAATTTAAGCAGTAGCCTAAAACAATTAAAGAAACTTCAGCAAAACTTAAACGGTAAATAAAATCAATGAAACTTAAAGAATGGAAAAGATGACATGCAAAAATATTCAACCATTGTTTGGGCTAAAAAGACCAATTAAATACTTTTGAAAGTTACAACATGACAACTTACCCCAATAAAATGTGATGACATTCATGGTAAAATAGCTACTTGTCTGAATATATGCTACTGTGATTTAAACAAAAATGTTTATATATTAAAATATAATTTGGAGGATACAATTCATAAAATGATTCTCATTTAGGAGGGTTTGAAACCCACAAAAAAAAACACTATAGTGACAAAACATTTTTTTAATTGTATCCTAAATAACTATATAAAAAATACACAAAAATGATCATATATTTTAAATAAAGTAATTTACAGCTAATGACAACTTAAAATCTATACTTCAAAAATTGTATAATGTTTTAAATAATGAATTAACAAATAAACAAAAACATAGCCTACATACATACTACATCTTAAAGGGATTTCACCCAAAAATGAAATTTATGTCATTAACTCACCCTCATGTCGCTCCAAACCCGTAAGACCTTTGTTCGTCTTCGGATCACAAAAGAAGATACTTTTTGATGAAATCCGAGCTTTCTGGCCCCTCCATACGACCACTTTCAAGAAAGTTAAAGACATCGTCAAAATAGTCTATGTGACTACAGTGGTTCAACCTTAATGTTATGAAGCGATGAGACCTTGTGTGCGCAAAAACAATAATACGACTTTTTTCAACAATTTCTTCTCTTCCATGTCAGTCTCCAGCGTTGTTCATGTTGTAAACACAGCTGTGCAGCACTTCTGGGTTCTATTGTCAGAACGCCAGGCCGGTGTGGTGAAGAGATCAGTCCCACCATAGAGATCAGTCCTACCTTAGCAGGTAGTCTAGCAGTTTTCTGCCATCAAGTAATATATTTATTTGTATAGTGCTTTTCACAGTACACACCTTTACAGACCTGTCTGTAGACAGGCGACCGTGGGACTCATCACAGTGGGACTCTTCACCACACCGGCTCCTGCATCAGCACCAAAAAGTATTCTCGTCGCTTCATAACATTAAGGTTGAACCACTGTAGGAGAGTCAGAAAGCTCTCGGATTTAATCGAAAACGACATGAGGGTGAGTAGCCTAATTAATGATAGAATTTTTTTTTTGGGTGAACTAAACCTTTAAATTAGTTTATCCCTTATATATACAGTACATTTATGTACACACGTAGAATGTATTTCTAAAGGTCCCATCAGCCCCAGGTAATACATCTGTGAGCCTCCAGCGTATTCCGTGTCCTCTAGCACAGGTTGGCCCCACCTATTTCCTCCCCAGCTGGGCCGCTGAGGAGTGACGCTCTGTCCCCTACCTGTTCACCCAGACAGCTTGTTGAACAGATAACACGCAGGTGTCAGCAGAGAGGGAGATAAAGACAGCGCCTGCTGTAAAGAAGCCGATTATATACTCAAACATCTGCGGTTTTCATCCCGTTCTTTATGTAATAACTAAAGCGTGATTTGATGACAAGACAACCCGCGCGCTCATTCTGAGGAGGTTTCGTCAGCGCGCGAGATGTTATATGTATGGAAAGTTGATACAGGGGAATAATATTGACAATAATTGCACTTATTCCCAGTGGAGCTTTCCAAGGGCGGATGCATTACGCAGTGAGGAACGTCTGGATTCTCCTTGGAAGTTTTTGGATCACGCGAGAGTCCGATTGTAGGTAAACTATTGGTAAATTTACCTACTGGTAAACTTGCAGTGAATACAGTAAATATACATGTTTGAAAGTGCTAATTGAGACCTGTATTGCTTTGTCTCAACGTATATTAATTGAGAAGCAACAAAAACGTATTTAATTAAAAAAAATTAAGTTAAGTTTGCATTATCAGTATGAGTATTAAGAAGTGTTAAAATCACATTTAGACCTTTTCATATTGAAAACGTGAGGTTTTGTAAGTAAACCTTACATGCTTTACAAATACAAAAATGATTCTGTATTTGGGAAAGTGTGATGTCTTCATTCTGTTCTTGAGATTCTGCTCAATTTTTTTTGCCAAACTAGACATCAACCTTCATTAACATCAGATCTGAATTATGGATGGTGAATACGGACAGCCTCCGGCTTCAAATAGTGACTCGAAGCTCCGCTCCAGAGGTGCCTTCTCCCTAACCAGCTGGCGCTCCTCTTCGAGGACTTTGTTGCGAGGAGGAGAGGATGTGAGCAGAAGGCTGCTGTCCATTGCGAACCACCAACAGGAACGGACAGACTCGGGGGCCAGTCCCACCTCAAAGTCCCTTGAGGTGACTGCAGGGTTAGATGGCTCAACGGCAACAACCACAGTGACCCCATCCACTCCACCTCGTCCCGACAAAGCCATGGCAGAGTCAACGGGGCCTTTGGAAGACCCTATGCCATCCGAATCAGAGGAAAGGGTCTTCAATGATCAATCCACATTCCTCCAGAGACAGTTCAGAGCCATGCTGCTGCCAGGGGTCAACAAGTTCTCGCTGCGGATGTTTGGGAGTGCGAAGGGTGTCGCTGCCGAGCAAGAAAGGATCAAGGCATTTGGGATGTGGATTATACATCCATATAGTGACTTCAGGTGAGTGACGCAGGGGAGAGGGAAAATATGACTTGGCAGAACGTCAAACAAGGGAGTGTTGTCGTGACTGTAAAAGTAGTTCTTAGATCAAGTAAATGACCAAGTTTTCTTAATTTTAGTATTTTAAGTCACTTAATATTATCAAGACAATTCTTTTACATTTAAAAAAAAAGATGTTGGTTTGACTTTAAAACAACAGTCATTGCATATTTTTTTTCCCAGTTCAAATATACTTACTCTTAAAAATTGCCTAGTGGTTCTGACCCGTTTGTTCTCTCCCCAGCATGCACTGGGGCTTGAATATTTTGCTAGTTTTATTTTACAGCTGCTGTTGATTTTACTTTTTTTAATCTTGTGATGTCAGTTTAAGTTTGTTCCTGTAGTTAAAATGATCGGTTGATTACCCTTGTCAAGTTTCATGTACCAACTGTTGAGGCTTGTAGCATTTAAGGCACTTCATGAGTGTGTTTTTTCCATTCTGAGTACTACTGATATAGTCAGTTTTGTTCTTCAAGTGTTATTTTAGTACCATTAATGTAATATTATAGTACTAATTTATATTTGGAATAATCTTTTTAAATATACTTTCTGTTTTCATTTTAATTTTAGTCACATTTTAATTGTATTCTGTTTTTATTTGTGTTTTATTCATTTTTAAAAAAAATTATATTTAGTTTTTAGTCATTTTTATTTTAGTTTTAGTCATTTCAGTACAATTTAAACCATGTGAAAAGTAGAAATGCTTTCTTGTCTACTAGCTGAAATCAAATATATTTTTATGGATTTTTTTTATTTTATTTCAGTTAATGTAAATGTTTTTTATTATATTTTTAATTTGTGTAAATGATAACAATACTGCTCCATGTACTTTTCTCATAAAAACTGAGATGAACCACATAATTGTGAATAAGTTTACACCAAGGATGATAACTAGGACTATAATGATAACAATAAAGATATAGTTCTAAAAATTGTTCTACATATTAAAGAATTGCAGAGTCCACACCAGAACTGTAATGATGACACAGAGAAATTATATAGTTGGAATCACTTTCAGAACGTTTTCTGCTGATGATGAAATCATTTACAGCCAAACAGAATCCATTCTGCGCGCTCAGAATAAACAGTTAAACTAAAATACTAATGTCATAGAACCCTTGCAAAAAAAAAAAAAAAAAAAATTTAAAACTACACTTTTTCTCAGGATCTATATTGTCCCCCACCACTTTTTGAAACATCGAGGCACGGATGTACCTAATACAAATAAATAAAACATCTCCAGTTAACTAGCAGAGCATTAATTTAGTTGTTTTTGATATCAGGCTAAGCGCTTGTTGCCGCTGCGATCAGTTGTTCTCTTGTGGCTCGCGCACAGTCTTCACTCAGACGCTTCAATCTATCGCCATTGCAGAGACGCTCTATTCGTTCCGGTGAAATCACAAAATAAAATGTACACGAACGTGTCACTGCTTAATATAGACTGTAACCACTGATGAACATATTCGGTTTTGATGAGAGAGAGAAAAAAACGAAGCGAGTACGGATTAGAACCCGTAACCTCTGACACGCTTGGCAAAAGATCTACCACTAGACCATTTAAGAACTCAAACAACATTTGCGGATCGATGGATTTATTGACGGGTTGAGAAGAGAGGCAGCACAGTTTGACCAGCGGGCAGCGGCCTGGTGTGTTGCTAAGAACTTGCAATGTATAACTATATTATCAGCCCGGCCCTCGCGGCATCAAAACAGTACCGGCCCACCGGGAAAAGCCCCGACTCTCCCGATTGCCACTCCGCCCCTGGTTCTCATAATAAACGTGTTGGATGCAGGAGAAATGGACAAGAATAAAGATCTGAGTGACTTTAGCAAGGTTCCAGATTGTTATGGCAAGGCGACTGGGTCAGAGTATCTCTGAAACGGCAAGGCTTGTGGGTCACGTCCGGTCAACAGTGGTGTGAATTTACCAACGAGGAGGGACAAACCACAAACCGGTGACAGGGTGATGGGTTCCCAAGCCTAATAGATGCACGAGGGCAACGAAGGCTATCCCCTCTGGTCCGAGCCAACAGATGGTCTACGGTGGCACAAGTAACGCAAAAATTGAATGATTGTTATGGGAGGAATATGCCACAACACCGTGCATATGATGACCCCTGTCCACCAACAGGGCACTGGCACGTGAGTGTCGGACCTGGACCTTGGAGCAGTGGAAGAAGGTCGCCTGGTCCAATGAGTCCTGTTTTCTTTTACATAATGTGGAAAGCTGTGTACGTGTGCGAAGTGTACCTGGGGAAGTGGTGGCACAAGGATGCACTGCGGGGAGACGACAAGCCGGTGGAGGGAGTGTGATGCTCTGGGCAAAGTTCTTCTGGGAAACCCTGGGTCCAGCCATACATGTGGATGTCAATTACACGTGCCACCTACCTCAACATTGTTGCAGACCAGGTACACGCCTTCATGACAATGGTGTTCCCTGGTGGAAGTGGCCTCTTTCAGCAGGATAAAGCACCCTGCCACACATTGTTCAGGAATGGTTTGAGGAACAGGATGAAGAGTTCAAGGTGTTGTCCTGGCCTCCAAATTCCCCAGATCTCAATCAAACTGAGCAGCTGTGGGATGTGCTGGACAAACAAGTTTGCTCTACCTCACAACTTACTGGATTTGAAGGATCTGCTGCTAATGTCTTGGGACCAGAAACCACAGGACTCCTTCATGGCTCTTGTAGAGTCCATGCCTCAACGGGTCGACGCTGGTTTGGCAGCATGAGGAGGACCAACAGTACATTAGGCAGGTGGTCATATTTTTTTGGCTCATTGGTCTATAACAATAGTGAATGGCTGTGATGTGGGAAAACACCTACTGTAACAACTCAACTTAACTTTCATTGCTATATCAATAATTATACAATGTCAACAAGCACTTATGCCACAAGTCAGGTCCTAAAAGCACCACAGTAAAGCACAATGCTACACAGGTCAGTTACAGCGCTTTCCCTTATAGAGTTACCATTATCCAGAAATGCTGTCATCGTTAAAAGAATTGGCTGGAAGGTCCCACTCGGTTACAGAGTGTCAGGTTAATGTTCTTTGTCTGAAACACGTACGCAGAGAAAGCAGCAAAATGTCAAAGTATAAACGGATTGTGTTTTCAGAAAGCAAGACATGATCGATAATAGGAACTCAATCTCCACACCTGTTTCATACACAGTCCAAAGCAAAAAATATGAGTGCGCCAGTAGATCAAAACATTTTGAATCATTAATACAATTTAATGATACACTAGAATCACCAGTTACATTCCCTTTTTTTATTTTTATTTTTATTTTTACTTTCATTTATTTAATGTCAAAATATTCCTTTTAGCTACAGTAAAACAAACCCTTGAGCCTCTGGAAGTACTCCTGTTTTATCAACATAGATCAAATGCATTTTTAATGCATCCTGGCCCAGCTACTGTTAACATTGTTGTTAATTACTTCAACTCCATAATTACTGATAACAATCAACATTAATTTTTAAACTTGGACACTTAAACATGGGAAAATTTTCAAATATGTTAAAGGTTAAAAGGTCATGATAAGTATCACAACTTGAATCACTTACAAAACTACAAGACTTTTTGTCTTGGGTTCTTTGAGGTTCATGGCAGTGCTGATATTTAGAGTGATATAATACAATTTAATAGCAAATAGGATGACTAAAATGATACTCATTCACTGAATGTTTTTATAGATTTAGCAGATGTTTTTATTTTCCATTCCTCATTTTACACAAGACATATTCGTTACACTTAACAATAAGGTTTCATTAGTTAACATTATGTAACTACTTTAGTTAAAATGAATTAAGAATGAACAATAATTCTACAGCATTTATTAAATCTAAATGAATGTTAATTTCAATATTTACAAATACATTATTAAAATCAAAAGTTGTATTTGTTAACATCATCACGCACTGTGAACTAACTTGAACAAACAATGAACAGCTGTATTTATAAACTAACATTAACAAAAATGAATAAATACTGTAACAAATGTTTTGTTAATTGTAAGTTCATGTTAGTTAATACATTAACTCATGTTAACTAATGAAATCTTATTGTAAAGTGTTACCGAAATATCATGTACTGGATGCCTTTTGATCAAATCTGCTGTTCCTTTAAGTGCTATGTTTTTAGTGCAAACCCATAGCTCATGTCAAATAGTTGTCATCATTGGAGTTGTCTGATACTGATAAAACAACCTCCAATTTGTTAACCGTTGCTTTCATTCTCACACGAGTCAAATGACAACCATAAGATATAAAAATATATTTAACTTTTAAAAACTCTTTTCAAGTGCCCACTCATTCCAGGTGACTGACACTGCTTTGGAAAATATGATCTCATGTGGAAACTTCAAACCACTGAGCATATGTACAGTAGTGCGCAAAAGACTGCATATCAAGTTTAAACAGTCACATACTGTACAGTATGTTCACGACTCTCCATTACCTCTTTAGTAATTAACATGGAGAGGAATGCTTTGCAACACGTGTACAGTAATAGACGTAATTTGCCTGTTTGCTCAAGGTCGTGTTTACTCTTAGAAGTAAAGGTTCTATTTAGAACTTAGAAGGGCTCTGCTAGGCATATATAGAACTATTTAGGGGTTCCCATCATGGGATCATTGTATGGATTTAGTTTCAATACATTTTTTATTTTTATGAAATGAGTTAAACAGCTCGTAAACATACTTTATCACTAGAATAATTGAAATAACTTGTTTAAACTGAAAGTACTATTCAATCATTTAGGATATTTCTCCATATATAGAATATTTTTTGGCATTAATCATTCTTTAAAACTGAGTCAAGAACCCTCTAGGTAAAACCCCATTGAACCTTATATCTAAGTGTGTAGATACTTATTTGAATGAATGGCTCATTTTGTACTTGTAATTTTAAACTTTTTGTCCGTAATAGATTACCAGGTGTGCTTTATTTGAGTCACATATTTGTTTCTTAGAAAATAATCTTTTATTTATCTACAAATGTCTGGGGCTGGTTTCAATTTTTTCCACGAAACATGGGATGTCGCTATTAGATGGCGTCTTATTATTTATTGCAGAGACAGTCGCCGTATAGCACCCTGAAGGACCACTCTAGTAACCTTCAGGTTTCCGGCCTAGACCTTTAAACCACAGGGATATACTTGCACTGAATTTTTCTCCACTTTATTTTTTTTTATATAATTTTGGAAACCTACGTTTTGTTCAGTTTAGAGGCAACATTAGCTACTAAAAAGCTTCAAAGTTCTTACAAAAAAAGCTAAATTATTAGCGTTTAGATTAGGAATGTACGATATATTGCTTATTGACGGATATAATTTTTTTGACTTTTGTTTACATTTTTATATTTTAATGTATTGTTATTGGTCATAAATATATATATTTATAAATTAATTAATTAATAATGAAATATTTAATATCAGTCAGACTATATATATATATATATATATATATATATATATATATATAGTCTGACTGATAGTAAATTTTTAATTATAATGGTATTATGATATTCTTAATGATAAAGATACTTAATTGTTTGCTCTTTTACCCTATTTTTACATTTAGATTACCATTACTGTCGTCTAATGCTCATTTAAGTTAATCTCTAAAAACACTAATCACACTAATGACAAAAAAAATTGTCAGCTTATCAATTGTTGTTTTATTAGTGTATCCTTTAATTTGAATTACATTTGGTTTTAGTTATGCATTTTAATATACATACTCCAGGCAGAATCCATCCTTTGTTCCTTACATCATGCATCTTCACACACAGGTTCTATTGGGACTTGGTTATGCTTTGCCTGATGATGGGCAACCTCATCATTCTTCCATGGGGTATCACCTTCTTTGAGGATCAGAACACGCTGCCGTGGATCACCTTCAACGTGGCCTCTGACACCCTCTTCCTGGCTGACCTTGTCTTCAACTTTCGTACCGGCATTATGGAAGAAGAAAACTCCCAAATCATCCTGGACCCGCAGGTGATCAGTCGGCGTTATCTGCGAGGCTGGTTTATGATAGACTTCATCTCCTCTATTCCGGTGGACTACATCTTCCTGGTGGTGGATATAGAGTCCCGGCTTGAGTCGGCAGAGGTGTACCGCACCGCCAGGGCACTGCGCATCGTCCGCTTCACCAAGATCCTCAGCCTGCTCAGATTGTTGCGCTTGTCCAGATTAATACGTTACATTCATCAGTGGGAAGAGGTGAGTGAAGGAGCTGGAAGAAAACATGGATAGCAAAGAAAGAAATGTAGTTGGAGAAAATTAGCCAACTAATAATTCGTAATGTATGCTAACTTCATAATGTATGCGTAAAACCTGTGTTTTCATATAGAAGTCACAAAAAACAGAATAAAGAAAAAATCAATTGCTTCCAGTGGCATTAGAAACAAATAATTTAAGTCTGTTTTTTAAGTATACAGTATATATATATATATATATATATATATATATATATATATATATATATATTTATATTCACAGATTCACAAAAATAATAAATTGACATGGCAAAAAGGTAGGTAATGTAGCCTTTCTGAATTCTTGCCAATAGTTTAATAACACTTTTGATGTTAGGTCTTCATCATTTAATTGTAGACTGACCTAGTGAAGTAATGGAAGACAAAATGGTTTCACTTTATTTTGATGGTCCCTTTAACACTTTCTGTTGACTATAAGTAATGTTGCACCTGCATGTCTACTAACTCTTATTAGAGTATTAGTAGAGTATTAGTAGACTTGTAGAGTTAGGTTTAGAATAAGTTGACATGTAGTTGCAAAGTTACTTATGGTCAGTAGACTGTCTGTTGGGGGACCAACACAGTAAGATAGCATATATTAAGCGCAGAAAGTCTACTAATACTCTAATGAGAGTTAGTTGACGTGTAGTTGCAAAGCTACTGTTCAAAAGGATCCATCAAAATAATAATATATATATATAATAAAACAAAATATATAATTTAAAAAACAAATGAGGCACAACAATATTCTGTTAATGAGTTATTTGTCCCTCCAACCATTTCCAAACTTCCATAATCAGTCTCAGTCTCTTCGTTAGTGTTTTTACATTACCTTTGCTTAGTTAATTAAGTTAATTCATAGATAGCCTTTAAAAATAATAATTTAATAACTGTTAAATATATTATCTCAAGATTAATATCCATTTTTTAACTGTATAATGTTGTAATAATAATTATTACGGTGAGTTTCTACTTGTCTCATTTAAAATGATTGATTTTTGTCTTTAGTTATTATTTATTTTAAAACCTGGCATTTATCAGCCATAGCATGAAAATAATTAGGAGTAAAGGTCTGTAGTCAAGCGATGCATGAAGCACAAATCACACGAAAGTCACTTTTTAAAACCAAGCAGCTTTTTGGGCAAATTTTTGTGTGACCAACCTGAACTCACTTGTACTATCTCTCTTCTTTTTTTACACAGATCTTCCATATGACCTATGACCTAGCTAGCGCAGTGGTTCGCATAGTGAATCTGATTGGAATGATGCTGCTGCTGTGTCACTGGGATGGCTGCATGCAGTTCATGGTGCCCATGTTGCAAGACTTCCCTGCAAACTGCTGGGTCTCCAAAAACAACATGGTGGTATGAGGTTGTTTTAGGTTTTAGGTTTAGGTATGTTTGAGGTTGTTGGGGAATGTCTAAAAAATGTGCTGGTTTGTTAGGAAATGCAGAAAATGCACATCTAATCCCTAAAGTCCTAAAGCGGTAAGTGTGTGTTCACACTAGTTCAGTTCTTTTGGTCCGAACCAAAAAAGAAAATTCATGTTTTTATTTCCGGTTCGCTAAGCATTCATACTGTCATTTTTAAGACCTAAAGATGTAAAACAAAAACACCCTTAATGCCACGTATATTTTGCGAAGATCCAAAACATGTATGTGTATGTGCGTACATATAGTAGTGGCCAAAACTGATGTCTGGTATAGGAAATTTGACATCACTCTTTATTCAAATATTATAATATATATATATATATATATATATATATAGAGAGAGAGAGAGAGAGAGAGAGAGAGAGAGAGAGAGAGATATATATATATATATATATATATATATATAGATATATATATAGATATATATAATTATTATTTTTTTTTTCAAATATTATTACAAATTTGTTTAAGATATTACGTAGTTGTTCTAGGAATCAGTATTTTTGTTGTTGTGATAACGCAATGAAACATGCCATATTGTACTAACATAATTTTTGGCCAAGCTGTCAAACAAAGAAATTATGAACACAAGCAAAAACGAGAGAATCATTGAAATATTAACAATTGATTATGTTGTAGTTTTTTTTAATAGTAAAATAAAACCTGTAACTGTAGTTTGCCTTTTTTAGCCAAATAATTTGATAATTTGGTCAGATTTTTTCGCATGGAAGCTTGTTTCCACCACTTAAAAAAAAAAAAAAAGAAGGTAATTGCTAGTTTATATCTCACAATTCTGACTTTATAAATCACAAGTGCAAGTTTTTATATCACACAATTCTGACTTTATAACTCGCAATTATAACTCAAAATTGCAAGATGTAAACTCGCAGATAAAGTCGCAATTACCTTATTCATTTTTTTATTCGGTGTCGGAAACAAGTTTCAATAGTTTGTTCTTCCCCCATATTTAAAATATTTGAAAAATATATAAAATATTTTCCTCATATTTTGATGGTGTAATTTAACATGTAGGGTCATTAAAACAAAGATCCCCTCTGGACATCACTTTTGGCCATTACTGTATGCTGGTATTTTTACCAACTCACAAATAAAAGAGTCAAAACAGTGCCAGCAATTCCTCTGTTGCTCACACACAAATGAAGATCTGCTGCAAGTACCGAACTGTAAAAGGCAACGTAGCTCATATGACGAGAAGAGCCAGCTATGCGTGAGAATTCTGCCCTTTTAGGGTTGCACCTTGTGACATCACATCCTGTTTTTAGGTTATTTTAAATGTCTTTGGTCCGTGATGCGTTTATATTTCAGTCAAAAGAGTTCAGAGTTCATTTGGAAGCTACCGAGACCCACTGTAAAAGTCTCCATCCGCTTGTTTGGTGCACCTAGAGTTCACACACTTCGTCAAATGAACCGCACTAACAGAGCAATCACACCAGAGTTCGTTTTAATCTAACCAAAACTGTGTGAACACACCCTAAATATTGCTTCAAATTTACGTACTATCAATATATCTTTCTCTGTCAGAATTCCACTTGGGACATCCAATACTCCTATGCCCTTTTTATGTCCATGAGCCACATGCTGTGTATTGGGTACGGTGCTCAGGCTCCTGATGGACCAACTGACGTCTGGCTCACGATGATCAGCATGATTATTGGCGCCACATGCTATGCCATGTTCTTGGGCAATGCCACCAACCTGGTCCAGTCCTTGGATTCTTCCCATCGGCAGTATCAAGAGAAGGTACTAGTTGCTCAGTAATTATTTAAAAAAAAAATTGAGACAAACCTTTTTTCTTTTTTGAATAATTTGGTTGTCTGGTTTGTTACAGTATAAGCAGGTGGAACAGTACATGTCCTTCCACAAGCTGCCAGCTGACACGAGGCAGAGGATCCATGATTATTATGAGCACCGCTTCCAGGGCAAGATGTTTGATGAGGAAAATATCCTCAGTGAACTCAGTGACCCGCTAAAAGAGGTTTTTCTTATGCTTTTTCTTTCCTTTTTGGTTGACATCTCCAAGGCTGTGTGGGCTATTGTTAACTAATAGCCAATATAACTATTTAGACATTGTGTCTCATTCATTAACAGTGTTTACATGCTTATTTGTACATAAAACCTGTGTCTGCGTGCAAACATTTTCATACGTAAATCATGATTTATCACTAAGATTAGTTCTAAATTTATGTTAAAATTTAGAGCCAACTGCAACTAGACATACACAAAAACTACATACAGTGGCCTTAGAAAAATATAATTTAAGTCAGTTTAAAAAAAAAAAAAAGAAAAAAAAAAAAAAATATATATATATAAATATACACACACACACACACACACTGTATATATTGGTTAGCCTTTCTAAAATCTTACCTAAAGTTTAATAGTAAATCATATTGCTTAATGTAATAGTAATAGTTGCAAGCTGAATATCCCGTTTCACTTTGAAATGTCACATTATCTCCCATTATTGTCTATTTTGTTTCTCAAACATAATCCCTTTTATCATCTCTTAGCATGTGTCAATTAAATAGGGCAAATCCATGTACTGCTTATGTGCTGATGTGTGTTAATTGGGATGGATTATATGCCTAATCCATCTTGTGTTGTGTTTTACCTGCAGGAGATAGTGAACTATAACTGCCGTGGGCTGGTGGCTAACATGCCACTGTTCGCAAATGCCGATCCTCACTTTGTCACAGTGCTCCTCACAAAGTTACGCTTCGAGGTCTTTCAGCCGGGCGATATGGTCATCCGTGAAGGGACACTCGGGCGTAAAATGTACTTCATCCAGCATGGCTGTGTCAGTGTAATCACTCATGACAATAAAGAGAAGAAACTGAATGATGGCTGCTACTTTGGTGGTGAGTTTGATTTTTCATAGATGCTTTTAAATCAAGTAAACAATACACAAGTATACAATTGACAATACACATTGTTTCAAAGCAGCTTTACAGAGAATCATGATGTTAATGTTTACAATATCTCAATATCTTCATGCCTTATAGTCACATTAAACAGATAAGCATGGAAGCATATTTTCTGCCATGGAAAATAAATAAATAAGGTAATTGCGAGTTTATAACTCACAATTCTGACTTCCATAGATCAGATGGACAATAATATAGTTTACGCTTTGTAACAATGCAAGAATTCAAGCAATTGAGATTTGATATATACTATATTTCGCTTTACATATATATATATATATATATATATATATATATATATATTAGTTCTGTCAAACGATTAAAATATTTAATCGCGATTAACCGCATTAATGTCATAGTTAACTCGCGATTAATCGCAAATAATCGCACATTTTTATTTATTCGAAATATCTCTTGATTTCTTTTTGTCCCATTATTTTTTTTCTCATTTTAATGCTCTTATCAACATGGAAAAGTGGATCGGCTTGCTTTGTGCAAATGTTTTTTTTTTTATTGAAAACAACTTTGGCATATACTGTGTTCAATTTCACACTAACATTCTCACTTGGAGCAAATAATCTCTCACACGATGTAACGCTGTCCATCAATAAAAGGGTTAAAGAAATACTGACGAGGTCCTGATATTGACGAGGGGGCGGAGAATTCGCGTCAGCTGTGTGTGTGTGTGTGTGTGTGTGTGTGTGTGTGTGTGTGCGTGCGTGCGTGTGTGTGTGTGTGTGTGTGTGTGTGTGTGTGTGTGTGTGTGTGTGTGTGTGTGTGTGTGTGTGTGTGTGTGTGTGTGTGTGTGTGTGTGTGTGTGTGTGTGTGTGTGTGTGTGTGTGCGGCCATCAAGTGATATTTCAGACTGGACGTGCTGCGATGATAGCTCAGTTCACAACGACAAAACACACAGATCACTTTGGTCTTGTCAATGGAACCATTTGGCAACTTTTTAAAAGTAAACTTTCCATTCAGAATCTTATTGCCATCCATTTCGGCGTCTCGCGCTCGTCATCCACTCAAAACGTAACGTTAACCCAGCCTACTTCTCCTTGGCCGGATCGCAAGCCCAAACAAGTGTGTGCGCGTGCCTGTTGTTTTCGGTCTAGCTAGATCCGGTGTGGTGTTGTAGTTTAACTTTCAGACAGGACGAAGAATGCGCAGGGTCAAAAGTTGAACTATTTCGAACTTTGACCGTGGCGTGCGCGCCACTGCGCTTGCGCTTTGGTTGACAAAGCAACAAAACGTCCTCGCGCGGCGCAACTTAAGCCATTGAAATCATGATTGAAATGAATGGGTTTCATAGCGCAGCGCCGCGCATGCCGCCTCCTGTTGCAAAAGCATGTAAAAAACTACAAAGTTTGCTAGGCCAAAAAGAACGTTAATCTCGCGATAAAAAAATTGACGCCGTTAAAATGGGTTTGCGTTAACGCCGTTAATAACGCGTTTAACTGACAGCCCTAATATATATATATATGCATATGTATGTATGCAGATAAAGCTGGACATACTTATATATTCAACTTTATATATAGTGCTGTACGATAATATAGTTACATTTTGAGACAAAATAAAAAACATCGGGCAGTTCAGATTTGCTATATAGTATATATTAGTATTGTATGTATGCTGGTAAAGTTTGATATTATATATATCCAACTTTATATAGAGAGCTTTACGATTACACATTTTATATTTTGCAATGATATAAGCAATCCCACAGCTGTTTTCTAATTTCTATATAGAATAAATTGCTTTACGTGAGCATATTCTAGGCCTATGTATGCAGGTAAAGTAGGACATATGTATATATATATATATATATATATATATATATATATATATATATTTATATGTATATGTAAGGGATAATCCACGGCTAGCTGTGCATTAAACGATTTCCTCCACAAAGTGCATTCAAATCGTTTAATGCACCGCTAGCCATGGATTATCCCGATTATACCATGATCATTTGCCAGCATTGACAACTTAAAGCTGTTATTGATGTTTGCAGTGCAATATTTTACCGGAAGCCAAGGGTAAAACTGGCGGTTATTTTCGTCAGTTACGGCTCATTAGATCTAGCACTCTGCCCGCTTTGAATACCTGCCTGCATACCTGCGTCTGTTCAGCACCTCTCTCTCTCTCCATTAACAACAAAGCTATGACTTGTAACCCCCTCCTTGCTGAGAAATATAATGTAGCGATTTAGTAGCGAAGCTATTTTATTACTAAAAGTCGCTGGGCAGCGTTGATAAGTTTCTGTGCTCCTGAATGTTTCTGTGTGTGTGCAGCACGATCTCCGCTCTCTGTGTGTGAGTGACGTATTCGTGTGTGCGCTTCAATGAAAACAGCACATTAATAGAACGGTGATTCAACTGACTTGGAACTGAGTTTTGTTTTATTGCACACCTTCCAGCCAATCAGAATCGAGTATTCAGACAGACCATGGTACATATATACATATATATATATATATATATATATATATATATATATATATATATATATATATATATATATATATATATATGTATATATATATGTTCCTTAGTCAGATAATAGCGCAATATGCATTAGGCTTTGATATAAATCAGATTTGAGCTAAATCTAGATTTGTTCTGTTGCTCTTCTTTTTTAGAGATATGTCTACTGACCCGTGGCCGTCGTACAGCCAGTGTCAGAGCCGAAACATACTGCAGACTTTACTCGCTCAGTGTGGACAGCTTTAATGAGGTTTTAGAGGAGAACCCATTAATGAGGAGGGCGTTTGAGAGCGTGGCGGTGGAACGGCTGGACCGTGAGGGAAACCGCATTGTGCATTCACAAAAGAGCGTGGAGAATGTTGACGGATTATTTGCGTGAACTCTCTCTTGATGAATTTTGACTGACCGAAGACTCGCTGAAGACGGACGAATGTAGAAAAAAACATGGAGAAAGTGTTACAGTGTCAACATAATTGACATTAATGACAATGTACAGTTGCAGTATGGTGTGATTTATCTACTTAAAATAGTTATTTCCTATTCTTACTTTGACAATGTAAAATGTAAAATTTGTATAGCAATGTTCAAATGAGCAACATCAGTCCTGTAGTTCTGGTAATGTTTAGCTGACTATTGATATACTGGATCTATGTAATTCATTTCAGTCAGAAACCATTAGTTTAGCAGGGACCTTGATCAATGTGATAAATCAATATTCAACAATTTATTATAATACAATTTAATTAACAATACATATCATAAAACATAATCTAAAATTACGACAGTTTTTTTTACACTCTTAGAAAAAAGGGTCCTTATATAGAACCCTAGGGATCCTTACTCAATTTTAAAGAGCGCTTTACACCAAAAAGGTTCAATATAAGGAGAAATGTCTTAAATGATTGAATAATACCCTCATATTTAATGGGTTATTTCACATTTTCTTGTAATAAAGTATGTTTACAAGCTGTTTAATTCGTCACATTTTATCAAAATAAAAAGTGAAAGTAAAAATTAACTAATTAAAACAAAATCCATAAAATGATGGGAACCCCAAAAAGGTTCTACTATGAAGCGCCCGACAGAACCCTGCAAGGTTCAGTAGATAACCTTTTCTTCTGAGAGTGTATTTTCCACTAATAGTAGCCTTTAGTCAGGGAATTGCTCCATGTAAATTTTGTATTTTGCAAAACATCTCCAAGGTGGTTTTGCACATGTTTACTCAGTATGTGTTTTACTCATTAATCTTGTTGTCTTTGACATTGGTTTCAGTCAAAACCTTCAGTGAGCGTGATTTCACCAAGTACAACATGTTCCTGGATCAACATTCCAACTAGCAGGGTTAGGTGCTTCTACATCAGTGTTACTCACCTATCATTTCTCTATGCTTTTAGGGATATGTTATAGGAAGAGTTAATGGATAGGGTTAGGATTACATTTTAACAAATTTTAACAAATTATGTTGATCCAGGAATATATCTGTCTTGGCAAAATCGCAGTGACCCCATGTATCAGTTCAAACCAATCAAAACAAGTTGAAAATATATTTTTCGATTAGATGTTCAACAATACAATATTAACTCAGATTAAACTGAATTATATCTGCTTTCCGGATCAACACTGAGCACTTAAGAATCTCGCACTGTAACAAGAGATGTCATCTGAAAGACTTGGCTATAAGCTGGGACATCCTGTCCACTGTCTTCTTAGCGTCATATTAAAGTATTAAACAATATTAGTCACATAATCGCTGATTAAACCCATTTCCGTTTGGCCTGCTGAGTCCTTGAAATGTGCTTTTGAGGAAACTATTTCCCCAGGAGCAAATATTAGTTTTAAATTAAATTTTGTTTTGTAACATTTCTACTCTTCTCTGTGGTTGTAAATAAAAAACTTATTTAAATATATTTTGTCCCACGTAATGTGTGATATTATAGAGATGAATGATGAGTATTATGGACAAACAATTGTGATTCGGAGTATAAAAGTTAACTTGATGTTTCCATGTCGCTATAGAGATTGTTTTTGGGAACAATTGTGGGAATTTATTTTGATTGCAACAATAGACTAATAGTGAGATGCAGTGAAGATTTTTACTATAAAGATTTTTACAGCACTTTTTACTAAAATTCACCTTAAAGGATATCCTAATATTATCTGTAAACTACAGTTACTCTGTATATGAGTCTGCATACAGACTGGTAGAATATGTGTGTCATGTCATCTGCCTGGTTTAATATTTTCAAGGAATTACAGTTTCCTTCATTAATTGCTTTCATACTAAATAAAACTTCACTTCATGTTTGTGCAATGTATACTCGGGGGTGATTACAAACAGTATTTGGATAATTAAGCCACAGTTAAAATTGTTTTGATTTTTAAATTGTAAAATTGATTTCGGTGCATAGAAAATATAATGTCAAACCAAGTGTCATGAGTTTCCCTCAAGTTGACACAGATGCAACAAAATGTGTAGATCATCGCCTTTAAAATTTATGACACTTGGTTTGATATTTTGTCATCTATTTTTGTTATTATCTGATTTTTGCCTAGCGTTCAAAAGTTTGGAGTCATTTTTTTAACGTTTAAATGGCTGCTTTTAAAGTTCACTTAAAAATGAAAATTCTGTCATCATTTACTCACCCTCAAGTTGTTTCAAACCTGCATGAATTTCTTTTTTCTGCTGAACACAAACAAAGATATTTTGAACATTTACTTCCATAGTATTTTTTCCCCCTAGTCATCAAGTGTCTAGTTACCGACAATCTTCAAAATATCTTCCCTTGTGTTCAGCGGAAGTATGTAATTTAATCAGCCGTTTTCCCATACAGTATTCTCCATTAAAAGTAGTACCATTAAATATTATAAAACATTTTGTTTTATAACTAAACAAATTAAACATACAAGTAACATGACCCATGGGGATTTGAAACTGACCCCTCAGAAGGCCACAAGGGACCACGAAGAGTTCATAAAAAAGTTTAGAGAAAGATATTGTAAATAATAGCCTAATAATAAAATAATTGAATTAAATACATTTTATAAAAAAAAGTGATGAAATAAAAAAGACCTATATAAATACATAATTAATATGGGAACTACTGTGAATGACTGTTGATGGATCTGATCCCGAGGGAGCCCAGCCCACGTGGAGAGACATGCAAAGACACAGCACCCTAGAAAGACAGTACAGGGGCCGTGCAGAAACTCCCTCATCTGTGCTCATATAGGATCAGACATACTGAACCAGTGATGAGTGTATAGTAATTGCAATGACTGTAATGTAATGTGAATTCGTATAATTTTCATTTGGACATCACAGTCATACTGGAGATTGCTTGCCTTTTTTAAATAGCATACAATTAAATTAAATAGCAAATAGAAACTCAGTTTATCTTTACATAAACAGCCAAAATTCATTAACTATTTTAAGATACTAAATTGACCCAACAGTTGGAACCAAGCATTTTTAGAGTGTAGTAGGCTATGCAACAAAATGAGAACATAATATTTTATAAGAATGGGATAAGATTAGACGTATTTTTCGTTCACGATTATCTCAAAATTCCTATTTAAATTACCTTGATACTTGGTATAATGATATCTATCTTGATCTTACTAATGTATCTAAAACACTGTGTTGTGTAACCCAGATATGTAAACATACATAACAACGCCTCCACACGTAACAGGGCGAAGCCGTTTTTACATCCGGTTCGGTCGCTGTATTCCTTCCGCTCTGTCTAAGTTTCATAACGCTGATCCAGGGAGATCACGAAGGTAAGCAGCGGTTCGGCTCTCTCGCTTGATTAATCTGTCTACAAATCAAGGGTTAGACATTTTGTTCCTAAAAATTGATGTACTTTATGGTACTTTGATGTACCATATACTTTCTGTAACGTAAATAAATCGGAACATAAATGTTGTGCACTGCCGTAGTCCCTCAAATGTCATGAGCGTAAATATGGAGGTCATTGCGGGACGAGTATATTTCCAATAAGTTAACTTACTGTACCATGTCTAAATGAGTTTCACTTGTGTGTTTATGCAATAATGTATAATTGGAGGTTGTCTTTGATCTACATTAATGTGTGTTTGTGGCCGCTGCTGAACTAGTTGTCTTGAGTAACTGTTCCTTCATTAAATGTGTCTGATATTTTTAGTTCATACATGAATTATGTTATAGTGTTGAACATCTAAAGCTTGTGTTGTGAATTACTTTTATATATAATATTATTATGTTGGTGTGTTTAGTGCTTGTCGTCAAACATTTTTGTAAACATGTAATGCAACACTGACACCTTATGCAACCATAACAATGGAAATCCTTTTATTGACAATATAACGATAAATATATGTGAATGTATGTAATTATGGGGGATTCATGATGAGGATATTTAATTTTTAGTCCCTTTAGGACATTTGCAGATTGCAGTGTTATTTCAATAATATTATATCCTCTTAAAGTATTTATTAATATTCAAAATTAGCATTTATCTTTATATTTTCGGTTTTTATTTTAATTTTGGTAGTCATTTTGTTATTGTGATTAGTTTTTTTTAAAATATTTATATCTTTATTTTAGTACTTATCTTAGTACTTTATTTTAGTACACTTCATGTACGTTATAATAAGTCTAATATATATAATATATCTAATATTTATATTTTATTTTATATCAGCTTTATTTCAATTATGAAAATCATTTTCATATTATAAGTTTTTAGTTAACATTGGCAGTACAGGTGGTTAGGACTGGAGTTGTTATCAAACCGTGTTTTACCACATTATGAGGAAAACTCTCATTCTCATTGTTTTTTTCATCAATCTCTTTCAGAAAAGGATGTTGTCCTGTCTTGGCTGTCCCGTTCTTAGCCGGGTGCTGACCACTGGGGCTCCGCGTGCCCCGGTCGTGGTTGCAGCTGCTGGTGCATCTCGCACTTCTATAGCCGCCACCACCACTACCTCTCCGCCTCCCCCAAACTCCATGACACTGGTGCGGTACAACAGCACAGCTCAACAGGTGACTATTTTCATACAGCAAATCTACTGTGGGTATAACTGATGATCAATGCAAATGGCTATAATCAGTGTGTGTCACCCAGGAAGCACCAAAGAAGACCAAATTTGGACCTCTTGCTGACCAGGACAGAATATTCACTAACCTGTATGGGCGACATGACTGGAGGTAAAAACTTTTTTTTAATTGTATGATGAATATATAATATATATATTTTTTATTATATATAAATAATAAATAATAATTATACATATATAATGGGTATTTTCTCATTTTAGTATTTATTATAGCCATTAATTTAGTTTAGTCTGTGACAGCTGTGAGTATCATTCCTTGGCATGTGTTTTTATTGCAATATAACAAATTATAACAACCATTACAGAAATAAAAAAAATAGTACACATTCAAGATAAACAGTTCTCTCAGTTCTCCACATCCTCTCAATATGTGAGAAAACTAAGTACTGTACGTTGGGTCTTATGTCTTGTTACTTAGTTTTTACTTAGTTCGGTCAACTAAAAAAGGTAATAATAATAACGATTATATATATATATATATATAAAATTATTTCCTTTTTTAGTTACACACACACACACACACACACACACACACACACACACACACACACACACACACACACACACACACACACACACACACACACAAAGTCTCTTCTGCTCAACAATGATGCATTTATTATAAAATACAGTAAAAGCAGTAATATTGTGAAATGTGATTACAATTTAAAACAAGATTCCACTGAAAATTCCAGTCTTCAGGGTCACATGACCCTTCAGAAATCATTATGATATGCTGATTTGGTGCTAAATTATTGTTGCTCAATTATTTATAAGGGTTATTTTTTATTATCAATAAAAACAAAAATCTGTTTTGCCCTCACAGGAATGTATATAGAAATATATTAAATTAATGTATATTGTGTATTATGTATATAATGTATATATTAATGTAATAGCAGCCTTGGTGAGCATTAGAGTCTTTTGTTTTTACATTTTTTTTTTTAATTTAAAAAACTTGTTTGACTGGTATTATGTGTATAATACATAGTGTGTGTATATACATTTAAAGTATAGTGCATATATAAAGTATTATTATTATTATATTATTGTCAGTGCATGTGCTCCCCATGTTTCTCAGGCTGAAAGGTGCCCAGAAGAGAGGTGACTGGTACAAGACCAAGGAGATTCTGGATAAAGGTGTGGACTGGATCCTGAATGAGATTAAGGTCTCAGGGCTGCGAGGCCGAGGAGGCGCCGGCTTCCCAACAGGGATGAAGTGGAGCTTCATGAACAAGCCCAGTGATGGCAGGTGGGTTACGTCTCAACAACTAAGATCAGATGGATCCACAACTAGCTTTTGTTATTTGGATCAAATCAGGTCGTTCTCTTTTTGCGCTCAGGCCTAAATATCTGGTGGTGAATGCTGATGAAGGAGAGCCCGGTACCTGTAAGGACAGAGAGATCATGCGTAATGATCCCCATAAGCTGATCGAGGGCTGTCTGGTCGCTGGCCGAGCCATGGGAGCACGTGCTGCATATATCTACATCCGTGGAGAGTTCTACAATGAGTCGTCCAACCTGCAGGTGAAAAACAAACATCTGTGTATCCTTGTGTATATATCTGTGTAATATAGCTCATTTTTTTAAAGAGACAAAGGGGGAAAAAAACTGTTTATTGCTAATTCCAAAAAATGAGCTCCCTAAGCAGGCATCATTTTAAGGCATCATAGTCAAAACATTGCATGTTATTGACAAAAATGGTGATGTAGAACTGAAATGAATAAATAATATTATGATTAATAACTAATAACTAATATTATGATAATATTAATATTATTAATAACTAATATTATGATTTTATATTGCACTACACTACTAAATTTTGGGGTCAATAACATTTTCTAAGAAATAAATTTAAAGACACACTTTTATTGGATGTATTGTGAAGGATGTATTAAACTGGTCAAAAGTGACAGTAAAGACATTTAAGATGTTACAAAAGATTTATATTTCAAACAAATGCTTTTTTTTTTAAACTTTCTATTCATCAAAGAATCCTGAAAAAAAATATTATTAATAAGAAATATTTCTTGAGCAGCAAATCGGCATATTCAAATGGTTTCTATAGGATCATGTGACTCTGAAGACTAGAGTAAGGATGCTGAAAATTCAGCTTTCAATCACAGGAATAAATTACTTTTTAAAATATATATTTATCAAATAGATTTATTAAAACAATAATTTAAAATAAAGTAGTAATAATAAGTTGTAATAATATTTCACAGTATTTCTATTTTTACTGTATTTTGATCATATAAATGCAGCCTAAGCATAAGAATAACATAAATGCAGCTTAAGAGGTTTCTTTTAAATATTACGAAAAAGATCGGAAAAAATATAAAACAAATCTTACCCACCCCAAACTTTTGAAAGGTAGTGTATATTAATAATATTACACTATATATTTTGATTTCATAAATTAGTTTATAAATATAACATTAATATTAAATCTACTAGTTAATCTACAAGTTCTGTTAAGAATAGTATTGATAAACAAAATGGTGTATTTAAAAATGTAGATTATTACTTAATTTCTTTATGTGCTGTGTGCAGTAAATGTGATCAGACGGTAGTTGAGGGAGGTGATGTATTGACCGTGTATTTCTGTGTGGTTTCGCTCAGGTGGCCATTAATGAGGCGTATGCAGCAGGGCTGATTGGCAGGAACTCGTGCGGCTCAGGTTTTGACTTTGACGTGTTTGTGATGCGCGGTGCGGGAGCGTACATCTGCGGAGAGGAGACAGCTCTGATTGAGTCCATCGAGGGAAAACAGGGAAAACCTCGTCTGAAACCCCCTTTCCCTGCTGATGTGGGTAAGTCGAAAATTGCTATAAAAAGTTTTTTTTTATTTTTTATATACATCACCTGAGAGAAATGTCATGCTAATATGACCAGTTATAAATGTAACATGTTCTTGTTGCAGGCGTGTTTGGCTGTCCAACAACCGTTGCCAACGTTGAGACTGTAGCTGTGGCACCAACCATCTGCCGTCGTGGCGGTACGTGGTTTCTGGGTTTCGGCCGAGAGAGAAACTCTGGCACGAAGCTCTTCAATATTTCGGGCCATGTCAACAACCCCTGTACGGTGGAAGAAGAGATGTCCATTCCCCTGAAAGAGCTCATTGAAAGGCATGCAGGTACACCTCATACTATCTGTACATAGACATTTTTGTTCATTGTCAAATCATGTCCGCTCCTGAGGATTATTGATCCATAATTCATATGATCCCTGCAGGTGGCGTCCGGGGTGGTTGGGATAATCTCCTGTGCGTTATTCCCGGTGGTTCTTCCACGCCACTAATCCCACGTAATGTGTGCGACACCGTTCTCATGGATTTTGATGGCCTTGTTCAGGCTCAGACCGGTCTCGGCACAGCAGCACTTATTGTCATGGATAAATCAGTGAGTCCATTTGTTTAATAACACATGATTTTGTTTCTGTGGACACGGACCAATTTGAAACTTTATTTTCTGCTCTTTTCTTCACTGCAAATTCCTATTAGCATTTTATACGATGAGAATATTTCTAAATTAGTGAAAAACAATAGGCTAGATACCTTATTTTTTAAATGATCTGTCATCGTACCGTCTATACAGTAGATTAAGCATTCAGCAGTGTAAGAAAATCTAAATCATACAGCACAACAAAAGCTGTAGACATTACCATCAAACTATCAGCATTGGCAGATGTCATTTTCGCATTGGCGGTGTAATATAGTATTGGTGCATCTCTACTTTTTATAATTAAAAATAAGTTTCGCCCCTTCACAGACTGATGTTATTCGAGCTATTGCCCGCTTGATCGAATTCTACAAGCATGAGAGCTGTGGGCAGTGCACCCCTTGCAGAGAGGGTATGATCATTTATGTGAATGCACTTTTTTTTTTTTTTTTTTTTACCTGTACAGTGTTTTATTACAGTGAATATTTACTAGTCTTTCAATTCTGTGCCTCTCAGGAGTGGACTGGATGAATAAGATGATGTGGCGCTTTGTGAAAGGCGATGCAAAGTCAGCAGAGATTGACATGATCTGGGAGATCAGCAAGCAGATCGAGGGCCACACCATCTGTGCCTTGGGAGATGGAGCCGCATGGCCAGTTCAGGTAAAGGCAGTCTTTTTTTTTATACATATATATATATATGTGTGTGTGTGTGTGTGTGTATGTGTGTGTGTGTGTGTGTGTAAATAGCTAAATTATTTTTAAATATATCTCCATGATTAATCTGTTTCTATTTCTATGTTTATATTTTGTTGCTCTTAGGGATTGATCCGTCACTTCCGCCCTTTAATGGAGAACAGAATCGCAGACTTCAAACAGAAACAGCAGGCGTACGCTTGAAGGCCCTATATCTGTGTCCGTTCTCACTCATCCTATCACTTATTTAAGCAAAACCTACATTTTCTCTCGCTCACTGATTTGTGAACTGCTGACATCCATCTTTTGTTTCTATTACATATATCAGTGGGATTGAATTAAAATCTTTGAATAGTTTTAGCAGAGCCTATCCCATTATGGTGATGGACTCAACAGCATACTCGTGATTTTGGATGACTTATGACACATTATAGAGTGGAAACTGTTTGAGCAGATAACATCACTCAATACTGAGTAAATGGTTATGGTTGATGAAATTATGTTAAATCCTATTATGATGTTAAGGCTGATTTCTTGATAAGAAAATCTTGTATTGTATAAACACTTGTTCGTGGAAATAAAGAGCCTAAAACTTAAAACAGTGTTTTTTTTGGAGTGTGTTTTGGATTGGTCATGAACAGATATTGAATTAGGTGGACACAATATTTGGACGAAAGTAAGTCTTAGTGCTTCTTGGTATTCAGAAAAAATAAATAGGGAAAGGGAACATAAAGCTCAGTTTTCTCATCATGTTGAATCTCATTGTGATAATAATGCAATCATTCTTTATATATAGTATTGCTCTACAGTGTATAGTGTTCCCATCATTTTTTTACTAATACATTTGAATGAATTTTTCAGTTCAGAATTACTACAGATTGTTTTTAATTAGAATTTTTTAAATAATTTTTAGTAAGATTGCAATTTCATTGAAATTCTTTAAATTAATAGTCTTTAAAAAAGTCTCTAAAAGATGTCAACTTTGAGTCTCAATACATGGCATAATCAGAAACGTGTACATTCACTATAGAACATCATCAATTTGAAAATAAATACATTTTCCTTGCAGTTTCCGTGACTGGAAATCACTGGGATTTTCTGATTTTTCCTTGACTTTCTTAGTATTAGTCAACAACAACAAATAGAATTTATGAACCAATCACAAGACTTCTATAATTATACCAAGCAAGAATCAGCCAATCAATCGTTTGTTCTCGAACCAACCGCTTGTTTTAACGTTGATCTATCAGAGAATCTCTTCAGCTTTTGGACATCCTCGATTTTACATTTGTGCCTTTTTGTCGCGTTGTCAAAGGTAAAATAATCTGTTACTGGGATTGTTTTTTTATCGACATGCCTGTAGTTGAAGTATACTTCCTTTAGAAGTATGCTAGAGCCTCCGTTCAGTGGGTTTCCAAACGCAATTTCTCAATCCGGTGTTCTGACGATTTGTGCTGCCTTGTCGAAAAATGCTACCGTAGCGCGAATCGATCACAGAATGTAGATTAATATTATATGAAATACAATTATAATACAATTCTGAGTTATGATTAGCTACTGTATAGCCTACTGTAGACTAGGCTACTGTTTTTATTTTTAAAACGGTGTGAAAAGAATTCATCTTTGACTTGTCAAAGCACACCTTTCCTTGAAACTGAAACTTTCAGTTATTCTTGTTCAGCTGGCTGACCGTACAAATATTCATATGGTAGTTAGCATTTTTTAAAGGGAAATTACATGATAACACATGTAAATTTACCTTTTGTTAAAAAAAAACTGTGAGTCTGCACATGCGCATAACCAGTAAGTAGCAAATCTCGATGGGTAGCATGAATCGTCAGAACCATTAGGCTTGTTTGAGATGCGCCTTGCCTCGCCTGAAATGTAGTCGAGAGTAGGCGGCTGCAGTGAGAGGAGGAGTGAAAAAAGCGCAGGCAAGCCGGACAGATCGCTCTTCTCGCAGTGGATCTAACACCTGTGAGATCAAAGGCGGATATCGCGGGATTCACACTCGTGCACGGTGTTACTAATAAACTGGATGTAATTTAAGTTTTGTTGCTTGAATATGTTTTTTGTTGCTTTGGGGATATCCACACCTAATTTATACACATAAAACATGATATCAGAGTTTTAAAATCAAACATTTTAAAAGAGAACAATACATCACGGTTGTTTAAACCAATGAGCATTAAGCTGTGCCGTCAGCAAGTCGTTTCCCATCATGCTTTTGATCAGCGCAGTCGGTAGAGAGCAACTGCGCGCGACTGCAGAATCCGACACGTGCGCCTTGCGGTCGCGAGAGTTTTTTGACACACGTCAGCATGACATCAGAGCAAGGCGGACCGCACTCGGACACATTTCTAACCGGTATGCATCTCGCGCTGATCACCGGTGATCAGTTCTGCGCAGATTTTGCTCATGTCAAACAAGCCTATTGTTATAATAAATACATAGACACCCTATTGGCTACTGGAGCGTACGTCAACGGCGCCGCCATATCAAGGAGGGCAACTTACCCATACCTCTCATTATGGGAATTGAGAAAAATGCCTGTTTCGTGCGCTGCTTGGGGCTGAACAAGTCGCCACACAATTGAAAACAGGTCTTGGGGAATTACCTTTCACAAACAAGACTGAACGTTTTTTTCTGGTTGTATTTGCTAATTATATAATTAGTAATAGTAATGTACACCACGTGCAAACCACTGAAATCGGCTGATAAATGTAAACGTTATTATTGTTTTTATCCAGGAAAACCGCAGCTCATCCGATTACTTGCATTTGTTCACAGCGCAGTCTTGCCCTCTGCAAAATGGCGGGGACGTTGACGTATCGCAGCAACGTTCCAAAGCGGCCAATAGGGCGTCCATGTATTTATTATGTCTATGGTCAGAACACCTGTTGCTGAAAATTATCGGGTTAGGGTATATATACACGGTTTTTATCTGTATATGAATGAAGTATGATACTGTTCAAATTTAAAAAATAATTATAATAAATAATTAATAAAAAAATAAAGTTTGTGGGAAAATATGAACTAATAAGTTATTTTTTTTATCAAACTTTGCTCTGTTGTTCTGTCCGTGCTGCTTCAGGAGAATTTAAGAGAATTCAGGAGAATTTAAGCATACAACGTGGTATACTTGAAGAGGAGGTGTTTCAAAAGCAGTTTCTGTCTACTGCTAGTAGAAGTAAATATACAGGTTAGTTATATATTAATTCCACACAATTAATAAAACATATGCTTAAAACGTGATTGTATAAGTTCCTTGCTGGCCATTCCAATGCATTTATTTTCAACTTCCTTGTGTTTTAGTTGAACTGATTGGGTTGGAGTACCTGTACCGGCAGAATGGCCATGGATTCCAGGACAGCAATTTTTTTTTATCATTAGACAGATGGAAATCACTGACGTGAGAAAAGTGAGAGCTATTCTATTCCAAAGAAGAGGACGTCTGGGATTGGACGATCACACAGCAGTCCGCCCCATCTCTGTTAGAAGATTCTCCATCAATGTGTGCATAATATAGGCTACTAAAGCTTTCCACAATATTTTGGTGGTATGTCAAGTATACACTTTAAAATATTAATGTGCATCATTTTATCCAGGAAAAGATGTCTGTTATTCCAGGAAGTTTGTACGACGATATATCCAGTGCAGAAAGTGCAATAAAGAGAGGATAACGTCCACTCATCAGCGGTATATGGTAACTGGTATTGTCAGGAGACAGACACAAAACCCTTTGCTGAGTGGAAGGCTAAACTGTTAAAGCGGAGTTCGGGGAGGAAGAAGTTCTGAAGGGTGGGATCACCAATGCACATCCAGCTACATTTTTCCTTTCATTTTAATTTCATTTCATTTGAACTATGTTTAGGATTTTGATGCTTCTAACCTAATATGATTACTGTGCTGCAATAAAATAATTAATTGCATGACAATGGACCTGAACTGGTTTGTAAACATTACTCAATTTTACATGAACAATGAAGCATGAATTTCTTCATAATTGTTTTTTTTAGGATGTTTCTTCACAATCATTTATTTTATTTATGCTTAACGTTTATCATTTATTGCAATTGGAACCTAATAAACCCTTCTATTAATAAGCCATACAAAATAAACATTAACAAAGTTTAGTCTAAAAAATCTTATGCTGTGCTTAAAAAAATACTGCTGTAGTTAAAAATTTGCTGTAGTTAAAAATTGAAAATTGTCTATTTATACACCTATATTTGTTTTTACTTATTTACATAACATTTTATTCAATTCAAACTGTCACAGAATCAGATTTCTCCACGCGTCATTTATCACCCTTCACTTGCAGAAGTTAAAACGTCATCTTGCCCCGTGTGAGGATCGAACTCACGACCTTCAGATTATGAGACTGACGCGCTACCTACTGCGCTAACGAGGCTGTCACGATGTAGCTCGCAAAGGCTTCTTGGAAAATTTAAATATAGCTAAATGAAAGAAGACTGAAGACTTTTATGTGTGTATGTATTTATTTAAAAAAAAAATTAGCTTTTGTTGAAATAGTGTTTAGTAAGAAGATCCTTAGAAGTTGCCAGATGACTGCGGATGTGTTAACGCAGCGGCGACCCCTAACGGCAACCGAGAGGGCGAGAGAGTTGCCTACATATTTTCATTGGTGTAGGCCCTATTTGTGTGTATTTTTTATTAAATATTGTTTATATTTGACTTTTCCCTAACCCCAAAAAGTTATGCTAGTGCAAATGACAAAATATTTCCTCAGGCTTTAAATTATTCACATTCACATATAATAATGCGGTTCCAAAAACAAGAAAACGAAATGACATCAGAGATTATAGAATTCAATAACATTACGGAAGTAGTCAAAGAACAACTAAACAAACTACAAAACCATTAACTCTATAAAGCCTACTGTATCATATTTGATACTTTAATTTCTAAGACCTCTAAATTATCAACTTTGCTGCAAAACCGGTTGCACATCTACATGCCTTCTGTTCTCTTGGTAAAAGGCATTTAAAAAAACTTCACGTTATGGTACATGCGTCTTTCTGCTGTGAAATCTTTATTGATTTTTATTAAGTAAACGTAAGAATAACTTTTATATTGTCAGTAATATTTCAAGATGACCATTTACCGCAGAGAAGCAACTTGATTTGCTTGATTGTCCAAAGCCCTACATATTTTTTTAAAGAAACATTTGGTTAAATGTACCAAAGGTCTAAAACAGACCTTTGAAGAATTATTATTTGTACATCTCTCAATCACCATTGAATTCCATTATTTTGTTTACTATTTTAATAATAATAATAATAATAATAATAATAAGGCTATTATAAGTATTATTATGTTTTGATTGTATATTGCATTTGCTCAGTTTAGGTGTTTTCTTCCTCCTTGAGTGTGAGCTCCATTTTCTCACTATACAAAAGCCTACTGCAGGGGTTTTCAAAGTGGGGGCCGCAGCAAGTTGGAAGAAATTAAAAAAAAAAAGTACAAATATTTATATTATTATGAGTATTGTTATGACATAGCATTAATAATTTGTCGCATAGCCTATCAGAACATTATACTTGTAATGCTAATCTTTTAGAGATGCACCGATTGATTGGCTGGTGACCGGAATTGGACGATTTTTGATCGGCGACCGGCCAGTCAGTCTGACATCTATATGCCGATTTTATGCCGGTCTAATGCACTCAGGCGCCGCATGATTAACATCGCGCAACATCAGCATCACACGTGCACACGGAACGCATTTTGGAAACCTCGTGAATTACGGCCGTTTCAGGTCGAAGGCGCGAGTGGCGCGTATTTTTTCGGCGTGCATGTTAATCAATGAGTGCATTAACAACGCGAACAGTAGCGGCGCGTGAGCAGCAGTGAAGTGGGTTTCGGCACCGATTATCTCACGCTCATTTAAAGTGAAAGCACACTTTTGATGGACAAAATAAATATGGTTTCACACAAAAAGTGCCTAAAATGCACATCATTTGCATGTCTAGTGTGTTTTAATAAGAACTGGAGAAGGCTTATGTCAGAAAAGAAAATGAAGACTCAAAAATATTTATAGAAAATCTACCCATTTAAACTTGTCTTAAGTATTCAGTTTGGGTAAAACTATATGGTGTTACATATATATATATGATAAATATGTGTGCTGTAAAGTGGTTAGAAAAAATGAATGGCTAAAATCTGTATCGGCAGGTCAAACTCAATGAAAAATTTGAATCGGTTAATCTCTATAATCGTTTTGATAGACTGTATCAAACACCATCCCATAGTCTGATGTCCATCTAGAGGTTTTATTTATTTATTTCTACATTCTTTATTTCTACATATTGTCGATGTGGGTTTAATAATACATCCTGCAAAAGGGGGGCCTTGGCCAGAACCTAGTGGTATTTGGGGGACCTTGTCATGGAAAAGTCTGATGTATCAAATATGATATAAAACATAAAAAAAACACATGCAACATTTTATTTAGGCATAGAATTTTGAAATATTTTGTCTACAGGCTCAATAACCTGCTTTACATGATTAAACTGTTGAATATATTATTTATGAAGTCGTGTTTAAAGGATGACGGTTCATTATATTCAATGGCAAACGGCCAAAAAAGAGAAAAACGTCATCTCCCATAATGCCGTTCGTTTCCTCCGCTATCTCGCGCCTTTCCATCTTGTTCCTCTCGAGAGCTCAAGCGCCGTAGTTGTTGTTGTGGTATGTAATAATGGCGGCAGCAGGAGGCGGATTACCAGCCTCGGCTGCAGTAGCAACCATAAACACCTCCGCCACCGTTCGCTGCCGTTTTCCAGGTCGACCATGGACGTCTCGGAGCCTGTTGAGGACGGAGAAACGCTCTCATATCGGTCGGGTAAGGGATGAAGACAGAAAAGGGCCAAGGCCCGTCGACGTTGGAGCTACGCTGAGAGAGGATCCGTCACTGTCGTGTTTGCTCGGGCTGGCGGAGAAACACAGACTCCAGCGCGAGGCGGGATTCTGCACGAGCGGGAGCGATGAGGTGAGCAATTCGCCTAGTAATACCGCGCTAATAATTCACAGCAAGTGCATCATCAGCATGTCGCTGAGTGGCTGATGTCAGTTCCTGCAGAAATGCATCCACCTGATTACAGTTGCACGGTCGTGAGCTTTACAGATTACTGAGATGAAAAGTATTTAAAGGGACGCTCGTCATATGGTGGGCTTTTGCCGGGCTGTGAGGCTCGTATGGAGGGTGTTTAACTGTGGTTGACGGTGTTGCCGTGGCTACGGGGATTGTGTGTGGGTCAGTGAAGGTGTGGTGTCCGCTAATTAGTTATAAGGGAGTTTGTGTACAGTTATCAGCTTCAAGACTTAATGTCAGTGTTGCTGACTGGCCTGTTAGTCTAATAGTTAATATTGGTTATTTATGTTTAAGTAGGCGTGGTGTGCATCAGAAATAAGGTAACGTTACAGTAACTAATTATGTATTCTCTCTGGCATCACCATTGGATGAGTAAATAGTAAAAAAAAAATCCCAGATCCATTTGTACAAGAACCTCAGGTAGTAATGTTTACAAACAAGTTAATTGCTTCGGTAACATTTTACAATAAGGTTAACATTAGTTAACTACCATAGTTACCATGACCTTAGAATGAACATTACTTCTTATCTTCAGCATTTATTAATCTTAGTTAATATTATCACATTTACTAATACACTATTAAAATCAAAGGTTGTATTTGTTAACATTAGTTAATGCACTGTGAACTAACAACGAACAGCTGTATTTCAAATGTATTGCTCATGGTTACTAGTTCATGTTGGTTAATACATTAATGTTAACTAATGAACCCTATTGTAAAGTGTTACCATTGCTTCATATCATAGAAATCTTGTTAATCAGACACATGTTGGAAGTGCAGTGCAAGCTCATTTTCATTCTGTAAAATTTCCTCCGTAACATTAGAGCAGCTTTATTTGAGTTTTCGATATCCAATTTTAATTTTGCCAAGTTGGTGATTAATCCAATATTCATTAAACCATTTGTTAAAACGTTGAAGACAAAATATTTAAAACTTCATCATTCTTTTATGGCTCTCATAGTATGATCTAGATAGAATAGAATATGGATTGTTCACTCGAGGAGAAAAAAAACAACACTTTTGTTCAGAGGCTCAATCTGAACAAAATAGTTTAATTGGGTGCAGATTTTGTAATTAATATACCAAAAAGATACAATTCTGATAGCTTGTTGTAATGTAAATAAATGAGATTTTTTTTATGACGGTATAGCAGACTACTACAAAAATGCATAAATGTTAGCCTAGTTGTAATTTCGTTTCCCTTAATAATAATATATTAGTAAGGTGATATTTAAGTTTTATGATCAAAGCTCTGCAGTTTTCAATGTATGATGATTGAGAGATCTCTAATTTGACTTTAGTTGTTCTTAGGTTATGTTTATTATAGTTGCTGTATTTCTTTTACAGCGCCAATACCGATCCTGATCATTCAAGCTTGAAATGTAAGATCCCTGATAACTTTTTTTTCTTTCAAAATAATAAAGTAATACCACAGATGTTGCCTTGGTTATATTATTTATAGTAATGTTGTAATTGTTGTTTTAATTGAGAATCCCCCAAAAAAGCACAACAAATATTAATTTTACAATGAACATTTTAATAGGTCTTTAAAAACAGAGCTTGGGCAAAACTGTCCATTTTAGGATACTTCGGCTTATTAAAGAGCTTGATTTAAACAGGACATTATTGCTGGCTGTCAGTCAGTGCAGTTACATTGTTACAAGGGACTGTCGTCATTACATGAGTTCATTCAATGAATACGCTTAACGCTGATTCATGCATGAATGAAGCGAGATGTTGAAATCAATTGAACTTTTAGTTAGGGGTGTGTGTGATATTGAAGAAAAATGTCAATCTCAAAGATGTCAATCTCAATATATTCTGGGATTTTATCCCTAACAAACATTAGACGATATGTTGGTGTGTGTTTATTGTGTTTTTACCTTGCAGGTTTAGGACTTTAATATTTTTTTTCTGAAAAAAGACAAACACAAATAGTGGTGAAAGCCAAAATATTAAATGTCATGGATGAATATATTTACTGAGTAATCCACAATCTTTTAGATTTGGAGTGAAATTACAGGGGCCTTTCGTGCTGTGCGGTCTGTAGCGCCGCCTGAGAGAGATCTATTTCTTCTGGACTGTGAATAGCAAAAATGTATCACAATCAAATGGTTTATTATCGCATATAAAAAAACATCTTGCAACATAGATTTTGCAAGATAGGGTCTATAGCAATAATAATATGTGTATTTTCTTAATTTCTGTTGTGCTGACAGTAACTGTGTGGTATAAGCATAGGCCTACTTATTAGCAAATAATCAGAATAATGAAAATTGCATGTAAACTGGAGTAACGTGTTCTGCTTGTCATGTAAATATCTTTCTGCGATTAAGACATTACTCTGATTATTAGAAATATTTACATTATTTGGTGTGAATGTAAACATTGTCAATGTTCCAGTCCTTTATCCACATTTAGTTTTTTGGTAATGAGCACCTAGCCTTACTAGGTTTTCCTTAAATTATTGGGACTTTTTCAGAAATTCCCGTAGCTAATACAGTGAACCATAATGCAGTCTGATTCAAAGCTGAGCCAGTATAGAACTCATGTTGAGCTTTCATATCACACATTGTAGACTGATGCAATCCGATTCTGTGCTTTGAAATTCTGAGGTATCTGCAATCAGTCAGTTATGCAGCATCATCCTTACATGAGAGGACAGTAACTTTATGGGGATAAGAAAAACTTAACTTGATTTCTTCAGTCTGAATCCTTATGACTCATGAGTAGTGGTAAGTTTCATTAAATGGTTTATGTCAAGGGAGGCCTACATGCATTGATGTTTCTCTCTAGACATTTTCCCCTGATAGATTAGGTTAGATTGACGATTTAAATATTCTATTTTGTGTAATGCATATGAGTATTTTGGAAATATCCTTCCTTTTCCCATATTTCTAAGTTTGCTGATGTAGTGAATTAACTTGTTACCACTTATGTGAAGTTGATGCTCTGTTAGTTGCACTTGACTGCCTTGGTAGAAATATGGCGGCAAATCAATGTCAATAAGAACCGAGCGCACAACTGATGCTGGCGCGCGCGGTAAATGACTTTCGCGAGAGGATAACAGATCCACACCCGAGGAAACGGGGACTTGCGAGCTCATTCATACCCTGCGCGCGCTCATGACATCTCCTCTGCACGCAATACAAGCCCTCGTGCGCGCGCACGATCATTCCACACGCCCTAGCGCTTGATCTGCTCTCGCCTGCTGCTTTTGCTCGCTCAAACAATTTTATTTTTGACAGTCGAGGGGCGGGACTCCCCTTTTCCGGAAGTCAGTTGTAATTGGACGCCTGTCCAATGACTTGTAATTCACTTGACTTGAGACATCACTTAATTTGTTTTATTTATTGTGGTTAATTAATGTGTAATGTGATATAATGCATTGTTAATATAGAATATATTCTTACCAGATACTTTTTTAACAAAAGTATTACTAGTGATTGCATTGTGTTGTTAAGAGATAATTTACAGACTGTAATGACACATTTCCATGGTTATTAGCATTGCTAATAACTTAATAAGAGAATGAGGCAAGTAGTACACAGCATAAATGATTAAACCCCATCTGCACATAACACATCTTAAAAAAAATGCATTCATTCTGCCAGAACCCCTTTTACATTTAATAGAAAATATAATGAACCACTCAAAATTGACATAGTAATACACAGGATGAAAACAAAAAGCTTACACAACAACTCTTGCTTATTGATATAAACAAGTAATTTATCTTTCATCCAAAGCCCTTGTTATATTTACAACTATTAATGTGGGTATGAAAATCAAATTGTTTGAGCGAGCAAAAGCAGCAGGCGAGAGCAGATCAAGCGCTAGGGCGTGTGGAATGATCGTGCGCGCGCACGAGGGCTTGTATTGCGTGCAGAGGAGATGTCATGAGCGCGCGCAGGGTATGAATGAGCTCGCGAGTCCCCGTTTCCTCTGGTGTGGATCTGTTATCCTCTCGCGAAAGTCATTTACCGCGCGCGCCAGCATCAGTTGTGCGCTCGGTTCTTATTGACATTGATTTGCCACCATATAAAAACCTTTGTAATTATTGGTACATTTTTGATCTAGAAAAGAGTTGCTTAGTGTTTTTATTTTAATTAAAAACCTCCTCCTCAGTGGAAAAAAATAGCTTATTGACATCTTGTGAATAAATTTAAACAATTTTACAGCAATGATGCCTATTTTTACTGCGCTGCATGTTTCTGAAAAGTCCTGGTTTTAGAAATAAGACACTGACGTTTATTAGTGTCACTGTCAATGATCATTTCTGACTGACCAGCATAGTTCATTTCATTGTGAATTTTGTAAACCTCTTACTTTATGGTGGATCAAGAATTAACACTGGCCAATAGGGCTGGATTAAAAATATAAATTTCTCAATTTTAATCTATTCTCATTTTGAAGAACCAACGTTGTTTCGTTGTATTCAGTTGATGAATAGATACAACTTTGTAATGTGCCTCCCATCCAGTAAATCACAATAAGATTTGTGCTTTGTTAGTTTTGATATGAAACAGACTCAGCTTTCAGACTCTGTCACTTTTATTAACCTACCTTATAACCTAATTCAGTATTGTGATGAGGACTGTTCTCTTCTGTATCAGCATTTCTCACTGCTCAGTAGTATATTAGAGTGATGGAGCAGGTATCCCATGTTATGCATTGAGAAAATGAGTGTTGTGTTTGAAGCCTGGCCTTAGTATTCATGGAAACAGTTGTTTGTTGAATATTTGTTATGTAGAACACTGTTATCAATCCATCAGGGATGCTCTAGTGCTAAATCGTCTATTCCTATAGATACTATTTTAAATTAATTTGATGCTAAATGATTAAAAATATCAAACTACATGCAGTTTTGTGGTGTTATATTTGATCTATCTTTCTTTCTCAGGAAGGAGACTTCACAGGCTTTAAAGTGGACGGTCAGTCGTCCTTGCGTTCAGGTTCATCCAGTGAGTGTTTCAGTTTTTTTTTTAATGTATAAGCAATTTGATGATGTTAACTCTAACATAAGTTTGGGTTTCGCTTTTACACATGCTAGATTTTATATTAAACATTGTCATTCAGACCAAAATAGATCTACTATAGAAAAGTCTTTGTTATATTTTTTGTTTCCTATGTAATTCTTAGCTATGTATTAAGTATTTAACATGGTGTCTCTTTAAGAGAATAGGATGTGAATGTTTAGAGGATGTAGTATTCAAGCCTGTAGGGGGCATAACTTCCTGTGTGATCATATCAAATTTTCACGTTTTTTATCATGGTATATGGTATTATCACGATATTGAAATAAGTTGCAAAAAAAAAAAAAAGCTTTGTCATACCATAACAGGTTTAATAAATACTTTTAGAAGTTGTTTTTATTTATTGTTAGTTTATAGTAGAATATAGTGAATTAACTAGTGGAACCTTATTGTAAAGTGTTACCTGTCAATAATAAAGAATCAGAACATTTTCAATCAATATCTAGGGCATGTTGTAGTCCAGATCACAATGTAAAAATGTTGATTTTTGAAAATAAATAGCCTGTTAAGTCTTAAGTTTTTGGTGCTATGATGAACATCATTGCGAAAAATAAATAATCTAAATGGGTGTTTAAAAACTTGAAATACTGTTCAGAAACAAAGTACCGCAGCTGCTTTTTTTACCGGTGTAATTGCTGCATTGTTTACATCAGAGTGCGCATGTCTCTTTGATGCAGCATAAGGCAGTGTTGTACATTTTAACCAGTTAATGGAAAAGTATTCTTAGAATGCATTCTAAAAATCAGAATATTTAGTAATAAATACTTTTTACAGTGTTTTAAAGTGCTCACTATAACAATACTGTGCACGTTCAGTATCGTGATATATCGTATTGCTGTATATCGGCACGTCTAATCAGTTATAAGTGATTAAAAAAACAAACAAACATTTATTTACATTTATATGTGCGTTCTTTTCTACATATTTTTACATTTGGATTACCTATGCTCATTTTAAGTATCTCTTGAATTTCATTTTCTAGCATTTTATTTTAGTGTTTATTTAAAATATAATTAAATAATAAATACATATTCAATAAAATGCTTTCTACTCAAAGGGAGTATAATGTTAATATTGAAATTGTGCCTGTATTTCTAAGTTTATCTTTTTTTTTTATGAGTGATAAAATGTTACTTTTTTTCTTGCATTAGATATAAAATCATCATTATTGGACAAACCTAACTTGAAAGGCAGAAGGTTATCCAGAACTGAACAAAAATCTGCGAGGCCCAAATTGGTTATTAAAATGGCAGCCAAAAAGATGACCAAAAAAGAAACGACGCAAGCAAAAAGGCCATCGGTGGATGAAGATGGACGTCTGAGACAGGGCAGCTTAAGTAAGAGAAATGGCAGGGTACTCAGAAATCAGAGAGAGGGACCACTGGCCTCCTTGCAGACTGATAATGATGAAAATGGAGCGTGTGAAGAGGAGGAGATCATTGGAAGGTCACAAAGACGTGGTTCCAGTGCAGCACAAAGCAGGAGAAGGCAGGACAAATTAGTGTGGACTTTAACACTGGTTAAAGGTAAAGAGCGAGCCTCCAGAGTAAAAGACACCAAAGGCCAAAGAGCTTCAGCAGACTATGCGAAGACCCACAGGAACAGGACAAAAAAAATAGCTGGTAGTGATCAGGCAGGTGCTGTATCCTCAAAACCAATGGGCAAACAGAGAAGGGGCAGAAGGACAGAAGCAGATGAGGAGCCTCTTGAATCCCTTGGCGGAGGTGCAGGAGCATCTTTAAGCGACAGCTTTAGGCGACGAAAGAGTATATTTGGCCGTCGAACTTTACTGCAAAAGGAAGTCCCCCTCAAAGTACCTGACAGTCGAGGGCAGACTAGTATGCCTAGAAAGAGACAGCGACTTGTTTGCGCAGATACAGGCTCTACACATGTGCTGCAACAGGTGGAGGGACAGGAACAGCCACTTGGAGAAATGGAGAGGTCCAAATCTGGAGTCCAAGCTGAACAACCTAAACAATCCGCCAGACCAATTGTTAGCGCTCGTTCTTCCCGCGTTATCAAGATCCCAAAGAGGTTCATGGATGATGAGCGCATGTCTGCTCTCCCAGAACGAGGTTCCCCAAAGAAACCAGCTCTTTCTGAAATCCCAATGGATCTCGGCAAACCGAATATTGATTTCCAAACCCTCAATTCCGGAAGCAGGCTGAAGACCGCACAAGAACCGCTGATCCCAAACAATGATGAAAAAAGTGTTTCAGAAAAGGGGCAATCTCAAGGAGTCAAGCCTGTTTTGAGTTCCTCAAGGCCTTCTGGTGGTCCTCGTGGGAGGGGTGGGAGACCCGGCCAATCCACGGACCAGTATAAGATATACTGGAAGCTGAAGAAGCTCACAGCATGTCTGGCAAAACGAAGGATGCAGCGGATTGCCAGTTCGAGCTCCAGGCTAGCAGAGGAAGGTGCTGATATGCAGGAAAGGAAGTCTGATATCAAATTGCAGGACATGTATTCTACAGGGGTGGTGCCAAAAGTAACTATACGTGTTGGGGAACATTCGGATCAGACACCTTTGGCAGAAAGACCTGCTAAGGAGAACGGTAGGGTTTTTGCTGTCAATTATTATGCCACACATAATAAGAATAATAAACCTTATTTGTATACCATGGTGCTTATAAAATCTACACTATAGTTGGCACCAAATAATTTACATGAAAACAAGTAATACCATTATTAATATAAAATATTAAAGATGCCACCCGCTTTGTAATGTTAATAAAATTAGTGTACATCAAATGCATTACAAAAATTGAAAATGATTGTTTTTTTCCACCTTTCAAAGTGTGTTGGTCTGCTCTTTTGTTCTCCCATTAACCTTGAGGCAAATTCCTTTATTCTTTCAGTAGAGACTTCTAACCTTGATGGAACCACTGAAACGAGTGCTCAAAATACCCAGATGATGTTGGAGCAAGGTGGCAACACCCACAGAATGAGTCTTTCGGGTGCCAATAAGAGGATGTTCCACCTGCTGAAGAGAGCCAGAGTGCAACTGATTAAAATCGACCAGCAGAAACAGCTCAAATCAGCACAGGTCAGAATGTTTAACAATTTTATGACAGCATACAGTGCTGTGTTGCATTTTTGTAAGGCACTGTATCTGACAAGTTCTGACTATTCATAAGCTGGGAAAACGCAATGTGTTCATTTACGAAGATTCATTTGGAGGTTCACTGTATACACAACAAAAAGTTTGGGAAATTTTTTCTAAAGAAATGTATACTTTTTTCAGCAGACACATTAAATTGATGACAGTAAAAACTTTTATAATGTTACTAGAGATTTCTATTTCTATTAATGTTACTATTCATCTATTAATGTTCTATTTATCAAAGAATCCTTATTTTTCCCCCACAAATATTAAGCAGCACAATTGTTTTCAACATTGATAATAATAAGAAATGAGCACCAAATCAGAAGATTAGAATGATTTCTGAAGGATCGTGTGATGCTATGTAAATGTTTGCTTTAATGCGCTTGTCTTATTGGATAAATTTGTCCATCTCAATTGAGCACATACATTTTATACGCATATTGGCATTTCTATCCAGCCTTTTTAAATGCAATATGCCAAAAATGTGCATAAATTTGGCAGATAGAAACATAGCTGCTGAACTTTTTTAATAACAGGAATAAATAACATTTTAAAATGTATTAAAATAGAAAAGTTATTTTAAATTGTAGTATTTCACAACAATGCTGTTTTTACTATATTTTACTGTAAATGCAGCCTTGGTGACCAAAAGAGATTTCTTAAAAAACAAAACTTTTGAACGCAAGAGTATTAATATTTTTTGTCACCTTTGGACACATATATATATATATATAAGTCTGTAATATCTTTTAAATCTGTGTAATTATACAAACAGTGATGTTTATGCTCTGCAGCTTCTGTCTGGCTCTGTAAGAGTAAGAGATGGATCAGCCACAGGCATGCAGAGAGGAAGAAAGAGGGGCAAGAGAGTAGTCCCAGCTAAACCAGACGGGGCTCCACAAGTATGTTTCACAAAAAAATTTCCTTTGCAGATTTTTCATCGGATTGTGAGTTTAACGCTGTGCTTTAACTCTGTAGGAGCAAGTGATCGGTGGTCCACGGATTAAGCATGTGTGTCGAGCAGCAGCGGTTGCATTGGGACAGCCACGTGCCATGGTTCCCGATGACATTCCCAGGCTCAGCGCCCTTCCTCTGCATGAGAGAGAGGGGATCACTGCTTCACCTGCCGAAGAGGGTACACACCTCTCCTTTGCTCATTCTGTCCACATCCGTTATAAGTGACATTTGCTAATATCATGGAGATAAATGGGCTCTTTTGCCCTGTAAATTGTGTATTATGTCATGTTAGTTGCAGTGTAATTGTAATACAAGTTCAGCTCGTAATTTGTGGGCTTGCATGCATAAAATGTATGATTTTCTTTAAGGCTTTGTAAACAAGTTGTATATAATGTAGAATGATTTTAAATATGATAATATAATAATGAAATGTAAATATAGGTACTCTATAATAAATATTCTAAAATATAAAAATATTTATTTTAGATTTAATGTACAATTCCTAAAAGGATCTCTCTATTTGAACTACTTTACATTTACACTATTACTTTTGAAACCCAGCCCACCAGGATATTAGAATGTTTATTATTATTTTTATTAATTTAATTTAGTATAATTACATTTTTTTTTTTTTAGCTCTGTTTAGCTGAATATTCTCATCCTTTCTGGATATGGGAACATGTAATGGCTAGAAGTTTTGTAATTACGTGAATGTGAAAATAAAATGATCCTAGAGTGTGTTGCATTCATAATGCACAACATATGCAAACTGAGTCGTGGATTGTATTCAAACACCTCATGAGATGGCCTGAGGTCATTTGAAAAACTCACATAATGCACTACTGCACAAAAAAAACAAGAAAAACAAAAATAGAAAACACAAAAATTTGCATTATGGTATTTCTTTATTTGTTTGAAATGCTTGTATTTGAATGCTAATATGTGATTGCAGTTTAAAGTGCTCTATCATTGCAATGTCTGAAATAATTGTAATGCCTACTTCTGGCAGCAGTTCACCATTATATCTAGGTGGTGTTCCCTTCATTTTTTAGCAAACCAAACCTTGACATTCCCAAAATGCCCTTATTCTTATGTTAGATGCTTTCTTTTGCCTCTGTCTCCCTCTTCCATCTGCCCATTCTGGCTCTTCAAGATGTTGCATCTCACTCAGAACCAGAGAGTGAAGAATCTGTTGAGCCAAAGCCGACATTTAGACGCAAGTATGAAAGCACTGCTTTTGGCTATCGGCTAAAGCGCTGCTTGCGCTGCAAGGGCTGCAATCGGCTGGAGGACTGCGGGAGGTGCGTGTTCTGTCTGGACAAGCCCAAATTTGGAGGACCCAACAAAAAACGGCAGAGCTGTGTGTAAGTGTCCAAATAGTGTTAATTACGAGGTATTACATGGCAGCAAACCTTTCCCGGGGTTTAAAGAAGTCATATCATGCATTTCTTCTTTTTTGAACCTATTTGTGGACTTGTTTTTGTAATTTTTCAACAGCTTAAAGAAGTGTTCGCTGATTGAGCAGAACAAAACGAGACGATTTAACAAAGGTACTCTACTTGCCTCTTTAAAATTTAAATCCTTTTTAATGACCTGGTATTTACAGTCAATTGCGACTTGCCAACGCAAATATAATAATAATGAATAAAATGTACGTGTTTTAAATATTGCAGTTAAAAATACTGGTACACTACAACTTTAGCAGACAAAGTTGGCATTAAAGCTCTGTGCTGTGTTTCCCAAAAGTATTGTGAGCTGGGTTCATCGTAGACACCATTGGTGGCAATGGTTCTACGATCTACTTGGACTTTTTGGGAAACTCAGCCCTGACCTGTTAGTTATTCGTACAGATTTGATCATTTTGTTTGACCACCTCTCTTTGGCGCAGTCCAGATGAAGCGGCGGCCATCAGCGGCCTCTGGCATGAACAGCAGCGAAGAAGAAAACGAGGAGGAAGGGGGAGATGATGGAGGACAAGCTCAGTTCAGCCCCACCAGGAGGCAGCCCAGACGACAGGTCACTCCTCGGTCCTACAGAAAAATGCTGGGGTACGACGACTCTGACACAGAGACACAGAGTGTCAGCTCAGAGAAGACAAAGACCAGTGGGACCCAAAAGCCTCAATCCAGTGGTATGATTTTCATGTCAACCCTTATGCCAATATACAGAGGAACAGCTCTTTGTTTGTCTTAAGAGCAGTAGCGGAGCCACGAGGGGGCCTAGATTTCTGATTGCTTAAAATAAAAAATAAAAAAGTAAGTGTTGATTTGTTCCTCTTATTGATAGATTGACCTAGCCTGGTTGACACCAGACCCTTCTCAGTCGTAACTGAGATTGAGTCTGGGGAAGGTTCATTCACAGGCCATTTCCAAAGGGGCGTCACCAATTGATGTCGCTCAAATGCCTCTGGGCGCAATTATATAGACCTAAACCAATGAGTAGGGCTGGGTATCATAACAAAATTCTCGATACCGATGCCTTGACTTCGATACCGGTTCCTGAACAATACCTTTTTCGATACCAATTTTATGAAAATCCTAAAATCCTATTTTAACAATATTACATTACCTTTTTTTTCAGTTTGTTGACTTTTTTACACTCATATTTTGAGTCAGTAAAAAAGCACCAATGCTAAAGTTTGTTTCCTAATCATTTAACAACATATTCTTTACTTCAATAAACTCATTGTTTCTGCCTTAATGCATTGTTTAACAATGAAAATTAATTGAATTGCATTACACACAGTCACCTCTAACAGATCACTCAAAATTGTAATTTAGACACATGCATTTTCTGTAAAGCTGCTTTGAAACTATATGTTTTGTGAAAAATGCTATACAAATAAATGTGAATTGAATTAAATACTGGGGTGCGAACTAAACGCGCTCAAAGCTTATAAAAAAAACCCTGCATAAAGCCTTGCCGCAAAGCAGTAGCGAAAGTAGCCTAATGATTATGGATGTGTCGGGAAAAAATAGCAAGGATATATTTAAACTTTTTATTAATAAACAAGTGTTACTGGTTGTGTTGTCTGCAAAGGTGAATATGGCGATGTTGCCTCGATCATCATTCCTGCAGTATAGGCTAGTGAACACGCAAGCGCGCCTATGGATTGCATAAGCAAACTATTTATTTCTAATTGTTTTGTTTAAAAGTAGACCTATTTGAACTTATACTTAAGTCTATATGCCTATGAGTCAAGTATCCTATACGCTGAGTTTCGGTTCATTTGTGACGCGCTCCATTGCAGTCGAAGACGGATAAACACTCAAGTGTTGCCGGTCTTGGCAACAATTATCTTGTCGAAAATATTGCATCGCGTGCTTCTGGCATCGAGTGTGGTACATAGGTAGGTACACTGTTTATCTTTTCCACGTATTTTCTATCTATCTGGGTTGGGACACACACACACACACACACACACTACAGCCTCGCGTCCGACGGGCCACGTCTCTCTGGGCAACCGCGGTAATCACGGAAAGATGAGCGAGAAGGAGAAAAAGTTGCTGCATTTATATGTCGACCGATATAGTTTTTTTTCATGGCCAATGCCAATATCTCAGAGAGCAGGGTGGCCGATATGTAAAATAAATAAAGGTGCAGTGTGTGATTTTTAGCGACATCTAGCGGTTCGGTTGGGAGTTGCACTAATGGCTCCGCCCACTGCTCACCCCTCCCTTTCGAAGAAGCTACGGTGGCTAAAACGGGACAAACATATCGTCGACTGAGACAGCAGAGAATAGCCAGAGTAAGCCGAGAGTGTGTAACATTGTCACTGTTTCTGTACCACAGTCCATTATAAACCACATCATGGATAAAGTTTACAAAGCCATAGTCAGGTGAGGGTCTTAATATATAATATAATAATAGTAATCAGCTGATTGTCTCACAAACGTAACCAGCACATTTCTCCCCACATAGCAAACCCATAATACAGCGAGGGAGAAGAAGCACATGAAACTATGCAACTATATTTTTTTCTAACAGGGTAGTAAAAGTTTAGCTGGCTAATATGAGCTTCCTGTGGCTGAGCTGGTTAAAGCGTAAAGCCTTGTTTAAACTCGACGCGTCCGCATGAGCCCAAAGATGCGCGCGGCAAAAATGACATGATTGTAACAGCGCGCGCGCCTCCGCATCCCTTAGACACCATTTACTACAAACAATAGGCTTTTTTTCTCTGATTTTGAAAACTCTTCGCGAACGACTTAAATGCTTCCAAGATCGACTTGTCGCGATCGACGGGTTGGTGATTCCTGTAACATACTGTTTTACGGTCAATGACAAGAGTACTAATCAGCTGTCTCACGAACGTAACCAGCACATTTATCCCCACATAGCAAAGCCATAACACAGCGATGGAGAATAACTAAGTTACATGAAACAATCCAACTACATATTTTACACCACTGACAAGGGAAAGTCACTACTCACGGTGTCTATCTGGCTTCTAGCTTTCTGCGGCTTCTCTTTCAAGGTAGTGACGAAACGCGCTCTGTAGCGCTGTGTGTTCGCTGTCGGCTACGGTAGAAACATGACGTCACAATATGGCAACCTTCATAGAAGGGGATTCCCGCGCCTATGTAGATATAATTGACTCATTCTAAGGTAATACAAACTTAACAGTTCATTAAGTAAGGTCTTTATACACCACTAAACACATATTTATGGATCTTATATTGCATTTCTGTCAATAGATCCACAAAAATATTACACACTGGACCTTTAAGTAATATTGAATTAATTAGAAATGATAAATAAGAAAATAATTTTTTTAAAATTAATATGCTTATACTTTAGATGGCAACTTCTTGATTCTGCAATCCTATTACAGTATTTTTCAGAAATAAAGTTAATGTTTAAAAATCTATAAACATATGAATAAAAAGGAAGTAAACACTGTAACAGGGCACTCGGTAATCTGGTAAGTTTGTGCACAGTGGTAATCATATTTTTTTTTTTAAAAGACAAGGTCATACTAATTTTTCATACAGCACACAGTGAAATTGGTTACTGCATATCGGTTATACAGCATAACACAGTTATAGCACAGCATATTTTAAAATCAAGGTTTGTCGATCACGTCTCCAGTAAAGCTGAACAGCTGGATCAATTTTTCACACGGACAGACCGTCATGCACAGAGTAACAAGCGATCATGCTGGGTACAAATACACACTTCAGAAGATCTCACTGCTGGATTTCATTAAATCTGCAAGGTTTGTGAAATTAAATGTTTATTAGATATTCAAAAAGTTGTTTTAATTATATAAATGCTTAGTTACTTAATCTTGACGGTAAATGAGAAAGTATTATATAGTGTTTGCATTTCTGTTACTAATAATATAAATGCAAACGCTATACTTTTTCACGTACCATTTACCATAACAGTTCTATCTAACAACGTATTAGATATGACTGTTAAACAGAGACCATAAACTATTGAAGACGGAGAATGTGATCTGTTATCAGGAGCTGCAAGTCTAAGGCGTTCTCATCACTGCCCGTCAAAATAAAAGTCCTGCTTCTAACACATCAGCCAATCAGAAAAACTCATTGCCTGATGCCAATATTTTAAAAATGCCTCTGTGATATATCGGTCGAAGACTAATCTGTATCTGAACCTACTTCATGTTTCCACAAGACAGTGAGTGAGTGAAGCAACACCTGAGGCTTCCCATTTCCAGGACATGCATATTACATCACTGGACTGTAGTGAGACTTCCACGACACAAATCGACACAATGCCAAATGATTTTGTCTCATTGTAACAGGGAAAACACCTTAAAATACTCCGTCTGTTATGGTCATACAGATAAGAGTAAGACATCATTCGAAAATGTACTGTACACTCACAATAAAAACAAAACATTGTGCTTTTGTAAAATAAAGAAAAACAGGATGCACTGTGTGCCGTCTCGGTTTCCTTTCCGTGAAGTTGTGCGCGTCACAAAAATGAATCGAAACTCAGCATATAGGCTACTACTTGTTGCAGTTTTTTCTTTCATTTTGTTAATCTGTATTTAAATTAAATACATTTTGTTTATATTTATTTCTTTTATATACGTATACTATATATATATTCTGTTTTTCTCCTTTCACTGAAGAGTTGATGTGACGATGTATGAATCTTAATATTTATGCTGCTTATTTGCACATTTAAAACTGAAACACAAATTTTGGTATTTTTAATTGCTCACAGACACTTATCCATTCTAAAACTAGACTTGATAAAGTGGTCTACACCAGATGCCGTATGGGTCACACAAGTTTGACCCATGCTTTTTTGCTTAAAGGTGAAGATCCAACTTTATGTATGTTTTGTAAAATTCCTTTATCTGTCAAACATATTTTATTAGATTGTCCTGGACTTAATGCTGGAGCAGAATGCTCTTTTATGAAGTTACTTCATTGAAGGACATATTTAATGAGATTATGCCTGAAAAGGTTTTATCATATGTTAAATTAAAAAAAAATATTGTATAATATGACTTGTTTTATATTTGTTTTGTTTTTATTGTATTTATATGATATTTGTATTTTTGTAATAGAATTTTTGCCATGAAAATAGCTCTGAATGCTGACATGGCATTAAATAAAATAATCTGAATCTTATCCATTCTAATTTAATTCCAATAATTCAGGGGGAAAATACCCCAAATGAACATCCCTAGCCTATATATATAGCGGCCCCCTCATTTTAAGATGGGACTCCCCCAAAATAAAATTCTGTGAAACCAGTGTTCCTGAGACTTAACCAATACTTTGAACTTCTTTCCAGACATGGCTACCCCTGTAACTGCTCCAGAAGAAGCAACAAAGCAGAAAAGGCAAGGGCTTTACAGAGCATTTTGGGCCCAACGCAGAATTGATAAGGTACAGTAACTCATTGTAATTTTGATGATCCCAAAATGGATAATCTGACGATTAATCGACCTGGGCTTATTTTCCCAAAAGCATTGTAAGAACCACTTCCACCAATGATCTCTACAATAAACTTAGCTTACAGTGCTTTTGAGAAACAAAAAAAGAAACACAGCCCTGGAAGATATATTTTGGTCCAGGGCTACACAATTTTATGGGAATCCTTTTTTAAATTTTTATTGTGAACAAGCTCCAAGCTTGCTCTGGCTGTTTGCAGGGCTGCACAAGTTGGCCAAAAATGTGATATTTATGTCAATATAATTGTAAAATAATAATAATAATAGCTAATATTATTATTTCTTCTACTAAATTAAAATATTAACTACTATTGTTATATTTCATTGTAAAACAAAACAAATTGAGTATTTAAGAAAAAAAAACAATAATTAAAAAAAAAAGTTATATTAATTTTAACTCAATTTTTTCATTTTCAAATGTTAAACTATCTAGCTTAAAAAACATGTTGGTGCATCTAGATTTGATTTAATTGGTTGGCACATTGCATTCCCAAATGCACGTTATACGTGACCCGAATTCAGATGCGGAGATGTGTTTGTTGAGCAAAATTTACTGAACCATGCATATATTTATTTAATTCAATCACAGCCATTGCCATTTCATAATCACACTTAGCCATATTGCGATTTTGGTTTTGTTTAGATTAATTGTGTAGCCTTATTTTGGTCTATCACTTATAGCTCAAACCAATTCCTAAATCACCTCTAAAATAAAATGTTATCCTCTTTAACTGTCTAATTGAATGCATTTGGGAATTATCTTATGTCTTTCTCTCTTTAAAATAAAACTGCTCTTGCCCTTTTCTTGGATGCAGTTCTTCCCGTCTCTCCACAGCTACAGCATACCAGGGTGTCCTAACCAGTTGTTACATGACAAGATTCTGCCATCAAGTCATTTTTCTGTCCTTGCCTTCTCAGCGAGATAAATTAAAACCCAACTCAACATAGGAATTATAACCATTTATAATGTTCTGTCTGGTTAGGACACTGTTGGATTGGTAGTACTCTTGCATTTGTTCTAAACATCTGATGGTGATGGAAATGGTTACTTTCCTCTTTTCTCTCATGCTCCTCATTTCCTCCTTCCACTGTTTGGTGACAGTTCTCCTCCTGCCCAGTTTTTATCGATTCTTTTTCCTGCTTGTATCCACTATAACGCTGGTCCCCTCGTATTCCCCCAATTCTCTTGGTGTTTTTGACATTTACACAGGAGACATTTGAACCATCATCATCATCATTGGACCCTCCAGCACCACTCCACCATCCCTTCACCTCCACAGAAAGTCCCTCCCTCAAGCCTGAGCGCAAGCTGCTGTTGCGGCTGGAAAGGCTACCGGCCAGTGTTGTGCAATCAGCCTTGTTGGGCGTAGCAATCCCGGACACCACAAAGTCTCAGAAAGTGATGTGCGAGGTGGTGGAAGAGGAGCAAGCTTTTTTTCATTGCTCCTCTCTTACTCATTCTCAGAGTTCGGCGGAGCACACGCCTTCTAGTGTCCTGACTCCGCTGGCCAATGGCTGCACCCAGAGAGGCAAGTTGTCACAGCGGACGATGAACAAGATTCGCGTGGACTTCAAGGTCAGAGCTGAGATTTCTATGCGTTTTCTATGAAACCAAAAGCTCTGTTTTTGTGGTGTTTTAGATGAATATTGATTATAAAAATAGATTGTTCATTCAAAACACCAAAAATCAAACAAAAAATAAAAGTTTTAAACAAACTTTTATAAACACCCACACGTACTCATGTCTGGTTTGCTATCTTTGTGGGGACTCACCATAGATGTAATGGTTTTTATACTATACAAACTGTTTATTTTATTCCCTTACACTAACCTACCCCTAAAACCTACCATCACAGAAAACTTTCTGCATTTTTACGTAAAAAAAAAAAAAAAAAAAAAATCCTTATTGATTTATAAGCTTGTTTCCTCATGGGGACCTAAATTGAGGTCCCCATGAGTCTGTATGCATTCAGGTTGAAGTCCCCACCGGGATAGAAAAATATACACACACACATATATATTTTTAAATCTGTTTTGTTGCATATACCTTTTTTTATATTATAAATAAAAAATCTTAATGGTCATTTATTTAAAATATTTGTAAATTATGTCAAATTTAAATAGTTACATTTGTAGTTTTGGGGTGATATTTAAAGTCATCATGAAATTAAAATTGAGCCTATTTGCTTTTATTAGCGCACATTTCCAAGTTGTGTGGTGAACAATTCATTCATGCAGGTAAATACACAGGAAAAAAAGTGTGTTTGTCGTGTGTAATCTTTAATCAAAATCTGAAAATTTGCTTCTGCTCTGGAATGGCGTTCCTTCTCTGATGACGTCAGTATGACGCTTGGGTTGAATATCCTTAACCTCTCTCCTCCCAACCGTTAGTCTGCTTTGAGCGTGGGATGGAGAGGAGGTGCGCTAAAGTAAAACCCCGCCCTCTATTAAATATTCCGTTTCACTTGGAAATGCGTCAACACTGAAGTAAAGTTGGTTGCAACTTCTGGATCACGGACTTAGAGCCTGAAATGTTCTTGATGGTTTTTGTGACAATAACCCCTTTTCCACACTTAATTTATTTAATAATAATTTTAAAAAGCTGCTAAGAGGTCTATTTTTAAGGCTGTTTTTAATTCCAAACATTTTTATTTTGCTGCCTCTTTAATTTGTTAACAACATTTTAATGTTAATTTATGCAGGAAGACTGTAACATCCAGAATGTGTGGTTGATGGGAGGATTGAGTATTCTCACTTCAGTTCCCATCATGCCCCAGTCTGTGTGTCTGCTCTGTGCCAGCAAAGGCCAACATGATGTAAGATCCAGCTCTTAATACATCACTAAATACCACAGAATCATCATCCATATTCATTCTATCATTACTCAGTACTACAACAAAATTGCATTATTTGCAGAAGATTAAAAGTTGGCCCTTATCTAATTTTGAGTTTGATTAATCTTTTTACCAGATGATCTACTGTCAGATGTGCTGTGAGCCTTTTCACCGTTTCTGCCTGTCACCAGACGACTGCCCAAAGGAGGAGAACAAGGAGAACTGGTGCTGCAGACGCTGCAAGTTCTGCCATGTTTGTGGCCGCAAGAGCAAGCAAGCAAAGGTGCATTACACATTTAATTTAGTACTAATAAAGAATAGTCATGGAGGTGTGTTATTAATTTTCTAATTAATCAGACCTACAGTTTTCATATCGCAGAAGAGAAAAATATTTTAATGTACATTGAAGGAACCATGCAAGTACATATATTTGACAACAAATCAAATTCTGTCCTTCCTCATTTAGCCTGTTTTGCAGTGCAAGAGATGCATGTACTGCTACCATCCATCCTGTTTAGGACCCACATATCCCAAATCTGTAAAAATGAACACCTCTTGGGTGAGTTATCTCCCTTCCACAGGGTAATGTCCTAAAATCATCATTCTAATTTTCACCTAGTTTGTCAGACATTGCGTATTAATTATTCATACAGTGTTAAGTCCATCAATAAAGTTTGCTTTGTTTCTTTGCAGATTTGTATGCTGTGTATCAGGTGTAAGAGCTGCGGTGTGACTCCTGGGAAGTCCTCGGACTTGTCCTGGAACAGTGAGCTGGACCTCTGCCCTGACTGTAGCAAACTCCATAGCAAAGGTTTGACAATGCAAGTTCAGTCTGAAGATTCAGACTATATAGGAATGAATGTTTGATCTAATCCCTCTGTCCATGTATTTTTTTTGGCCAAGTCATCCTTTCAGCAAACTATGTTAAAGTTTCTTCTCCATTAATTGAACATTTTTATTATATTAATTAAATAATGTGATTGTATTGGTTATTTTCATTTAATTATATTAATTCAGTTAATTTAATAACAATAATAACATTAATATTATTATTGCAAATTATTAGTGTTTATATTAAAATGTAAAGTTTGTTTAACTCGTGGTTTTGTGTGATTTATGTCTAAGCATTTTGCATTGTTGTAATTTGTTGAGTGTGTTTTCTCAGGGAACTTCTGCACTGTGTGTCTGAAGTGCTTTGAGGAACATGAGTTTGACAGCAGCATGATGCAGTGTGCCCGATGTGCACACTGGGTCCATCCCAAATGTGAGGGGCTCACAGGTAAGATCCATTTGCAATGCCTTGCTGATCCCACACACAATACTCTGTCCTGTATTTCCTTCCTGTCTTTTTCATCTTCAGATGATCTGTACGAGATCCTTTGTCGTCTGCGGGGGAAGAGCCTGGTGTTTTCGTGTGCTCCCTGCAGTAAGAGATTCCGCAGCGGCTGGCAGGACGTTGTGCAGGTCGTTTTGAGGAACGGTCTAGATAAGATCATGGATGGATTGAGGAGCTCTCCAAACATCTGTCACCTCCTTGTATGTGCGCAGGTGAGGTTTTCAGCAGTCTGTGTACTGAGAATATGTCCCCTTTTAAGATTTAGTTTGAATGATTTATCTGTTCACCCTCCTGTAGTGTCTAGGTGAATCAAATGTTTTATGTGTGTATCTGAACAGTGTGAGGCCTGTCCAGATTTTGAGGTTGTAAAGAAACAGTCAGGCTGTTGTTTACATCCCATAGAGAAGAAGCTGGAGAATGACCTGTACACTTCACTGGTGAGATCTTTTATACATGTGAAACAAGTTGACAACATAAATAGGTTTTTCAAGAATAATTGTGTGGAAACTAACCTTCTATATCCTTAATAATCCAATACTATGTATAATTTACATTAAATCTAAATCTTTCCTTTGCAGAAGAACCATTGAATTAGTCAGTCGATCAATATATGTATAAGTTGGAAATCACAGTTTAGAGATTTGGTATCAGTTAAATAGGTATAAAACGGTAACTAAATGCTGTTTACTCTATCCTTTCAGAAAGCATTTCATGAGGATGTGGTAATGGTGTTAGTGGAAAGGCTGAGAAAAGAAGAATATCTTCCAGTGGAGCAAAGGCCCACAAGCCAAGCCAAGTTCTATTACATAAAGGTAATGTTTTCTTTCTGTAGGTCTACAGTAGCTGCTGGTGTTCAATTCAGCTGTTATTGGACATTGTAAAGCAATGCATATTTTATGAGTGATATTTGCAGACTAGTTCATTTTTGTGCATATTTTGTCTTTGTTCTTTCTTTGCAGCTAGTAGAACAAGTATTTAGCTGGTTCAACAGTCAGGACCCCAAAACATGGAACTCTCATATGCAGGAATTTCCACGGTATGAACCAAATTTTTCTTATTTTTAAAGCAATTAAGTATTCCGGGTTAAACGACTTGTTGCTCTGTAGACTGTCGATTACCATCGAAAATAACTTTGAGTCATCATTCAGATTGTAACCAACAAAAATGTGTTTACCACAGTCTGAGTTTATTAGACAGTTGTTCTGTTGGGTTATATTAATGATTCAGATTCCTTAAAGTCAGTATAAAACTATTAAATTAAATTGGGAATCTAAACTTCAAACAAACCCCCCATGTTGTAAATATAACCAAATAATAAGAAAAGTCTTTATTTTTAGTTGTTTTAGTTCATTTTCAGGCTTGTTTTGCCTTATTTTAAGTCTTCTTGAGGCCCCCTGGTTGAGAACCACTCTGCTGCATGTATTCAGGTTTTTCTGTTTGTGATGTTTTTAAGTGAAGGTTAATTTTGCCCCTTTTGTTTCATAGTGGTATGCTTCCTGAAGCTGTAATTCCCCCCAGCAATGAACACAGTTATGCACAATGGCTCAAAGAGCAGAACCCAGAAAACTCTCACTCAAAATCTCAAGGTAAGCACATTGTGTTTTTATCTTTATGGCTCATGCTTTCATCTTGTTTGTATTTTGCTTTGTTAATTTTTGTCCATGAACCACAGATCTGCAGAATGTGGACTCTCAGTCTTTCATGGATGAAAGACAGTGCTCCCTCTGTCAGCAACATGGAGATGCCAAACCGAATGTAGGTGAAACCTCGAGCAGTTTTGTGTTCGGGGATGAGTATTCTGTTGGACTCAGTTGAGTTGTATTGTATGTGTAGGATGCTGGTAGGCTGCTGAATATTGGACAGAATGAATGGGCTCATGTGAACTGCTGCATGTGGTCGGCAGAAGTGCAGGACGTCAAAGGAGCTTTGCTGCATGTTCACAGTGCCGTCGCCAGGGGCCGCTTCATGGTAAGTATCAACTGATAAAGAATAGTGTATGTAGAATAAAATGTAGAAATATTATTAAATGTACTTTTTTTCCAGCGCTGTGAAAGTTGTGGCCAAACAGGGGCGACTGTGGGTTGTTGTCTCACCTCGTGTCAGAGTAACTACCACTTCATGTGTGCTCGTGCCAGCAACTGTGTCTTCCAGTGTGATAAGAAAGTCTACTGTTACAAACACCGTGATCTCATAGACAACAAGGTTTGTATCTTTAGCAAAACTGTTAATGTTTTACAGTTACTGTATAATTGAAGTGAGAAGAATGTAAACACGCTTTTCTTTTTGTAGATTGAACAAGGCAATGGGTTTGAAGTTCTCAGAAGGGTCTACGTTGATTTTGATGGAATCAGTCTGCGTAGGAAGTTTCTAACAGGCTTGGAGCCAGAGTCTGTAAATGTGATGATTGGTGAGTAAGCTGGTCCTTTTTTTTGGTGTTTAAAAATAAGAGAGAATTCAACATTTTTTCATGATGTACCCATGCAGGGTCTCTACACATTCAAAAACTTGGTGTTCTGACGGAGCTGTCTGCAAATTCTGGAAAATTGTATCCAGTTGGTTACCAGTATGTAACAAAGTTTAAAATCTCAGCTTTCATTTGATAATTCTTTTTTTAATTTTTACCATAGTAATATGTACTCATAGTTTGATCTGTTCTCAGATGTTCTAGATGGTATTGGAGCACTGTTGACCCTCGCAGGCAATGCCAGTACACTTGTAAAGTGACAGAGGTGCGACCTTCAACACGGTGCAAAACTCCTTGTTTCTTGGTGGACCAGGGAGAAAATCACACAATTGTACACAGCCCAAAAGTTCACAATGGTGTGTGTTTAAGTATATCTATCTACATGCATATTGTATTTTTTTAAAACATTTAAGCATTTAATTTAGAGCCTGTACAGTTTTTGGCCAGCATGTTGTAAAATCTTTGTACTTTGTGTTAATTTTTCAATATAATATTTCTGTCTCATAGATGTGGATGGCACAGACAGGGAGTCTTTTTCACCTGAGCTTCCTCCCAATACCCCCTCTAAGTCTAAACAGGACTCAGGGGTTGCATGTAAGACTCCTGGGTATCCACACAATAGGAGACCAGCAGGAGGAATGTCCAGACCATTACCTTCCCCAGGTAAGATTCTTCCATCATTTTTAAGTTCTGTTCATTTATTAAACAAATAAATCAAATTACATCAAATTTCAATGTCATTTACTCACCCTCATGTCATTCCATACCCACGACAAATCCATGTGAATCGAATGAGTATAAATAATAAGTATTAAAATTAAGAGATGAGAAAGTATGAACTGACAATGATTTATTGGCAAACAAAATGTGCAACATATTCCATTTCCTCTCTTAGAGGTGTTTAGGAACACCTTAGAGCTTAACAAATAAAGCATTCCTGTGAAATAAATAATAAATGAGAAAAAAAACGGAACAAAGTCTTTATCAACAGAAAATAATCACATGTAAAACAACACTGCATAGTCTTCACTCTGTATAAATATAGATTAATCCTACTAAATCTGAGCAGTGATTGATTTTCTCTGTATCTTTTGTTGTTTTATTAACATTTCAGGAAATGCTGTTTCCACATCCCATCACATTTTGACCATCAGTGACCTTGATGAGACACGGCGTGCAACAAGGAGACTTTCCACACGTAGCCGAAACGCCTCTCCTCCCCCTGTGGTACTTTCAGGCCCGATGGCTCTGCGACCAGGGAGCTCGATTCACCCTAGGTCACTTTCATTCAGCCCCCCTGCCTCACCACTTGGTGCAACCGAGAACCTCATGAGCACCACTTCACCTCGACGAAGAGGGAGGCCTTCTTCATTATCTCCATCTAGCATCACCTCTGGACCCTCTCCTCCACAAGCAGCTCTCAGAAGCCCCTCTTTGACCGCACCTTCATCTGTCCGCCACTCCTCACGACTTCAACAGCCTTTCACAACCACAACACATAAAACTGACGAGGTGGATCAGGAGTTCTTTGCCTTGTCAGAGCCAGAGGAGGCTGCAGGTGCGCCAAGCCACAGAATTCCCACCACATCTGACAAGTCGGATCAAGAACTGCTTTCTGCACACTTTGATCCAGACACAGATGTGGCTTTGGCCTCAGTATTGAACGCAAAGCTTGAATTTGATGAGGCTTTGCTCAATGAAAATGTGGCTCTGGATTGTGACCCTCAAGGTAGTGAGGCAGATGTGGAAGAAGGAGCCTGCAAATACATCACTGGCAGGAATGATTTGTCATCTCCTGTGACTTCAGAGATGCAGATGGACACAGATGATGATATTGCTGACCATTATTTGAATTTCTCTCGCACAGTTGTTGTCCGTGAGCCTGCCAAAGATTCTACACAGGCAGACCTTGCTGTCCTTTCTAACTCGGGGTCCATCTCGCAGCTGGATGGAGCTGACAATGACTCAGAGAGCGATACAGGTGAAGCCAACACAGATGATGATACTCAGGAAGTAGGGAGTAGTTTTTGTAGTCAGGATACTGAGCCATTAAAACTCACTGGTCCAAACAAGGGCAGAACCCTTGGCGACGGGCAGCTAGTTTGCACACAAACATCAATTGCAAATCCACATACAGCAGATTCTGTTGATCAGAATGCTCAGCTAGAGACTCAAAACACGGACCAGGTTTGTGAAGAACAGGAAATAAGTACTTTACAAGAGAGCGGAAAGTTGCTTGTTGATCTTAGCGCTGACATTTCCAACCAACAGGAAGCATCCTTCACAGAAGGATTGAAAGCAACAACCCCCATCATTTACAAAGGCGGTGATCTTGTGACGAGCCAAGAAGTAGTCTTGATGGAGAATGAATCAACAGACAGCTCGCAAGAGGTGTTCTTGGACGACGCCAGTGGGAATTTTATATCCGCCGTTGACGGCAGAGTTTTGGACTTGACAGAAAATGCTGCTGGTCCTGAGGCGGCAAGTGATTCCTCACCAATAAACAAGGATGAATCTGTTTTAATGAGAGGTTTGCTGCCTGTTGAGAATCTGGCAGCAGCCATGCCAATGAGTGGTACTAGAACAATTCATGTTGTTGCACCAGCTATGAACACAAAAAGACGTTATGTGACTATACAACCTGGATCCCAACCCAAAACTCTCCAGATGGCCATACCTACTGCCACCTCTCTGCCACTCTCCATGCCCGTCAGTGTTGTCTCATCTTCTCCCACCTTTTCCATTGCACAACAAGGAACTCTGCTTACTCCTGCCCCGGCTGTAATAAATGGTTTCGGAGCTTTGGCGAAGGAAGCCACAAAGGGTCGTGCCATCGCCATACGCATTGCCACCCCAAAACAAGTGACAGGACAGTCTCTGCTCCAGTGTTTGCCTGGTACACCCTCTACACCTCAGGTTCTTCTGGTCAACCGTGCTGGACAGATTCTAGTGAAAAACCCACAGACTAATACCTACCAAGTACCTAGTGCTAATTCTCCCTCGTATACCCAAATCAGCCAGATTGCGAAGATAATCCACAGTAGTAACGTTCTCCAGCGACCCGTCCCTAAGGTTACGGTGATACCAGTGCCGCAGCTTCAGAATAGTCTCGGCAAAACCACACCAGCGCGTATCATATCTTACAGCAGCAGCAATGGAGCTGCACCGGCAACCCAGGTGCTCATCAGGAGGATTCCTCAGAGTTATCCTGGAAGCCAATTGCACGGTATCAGTCCGCCGATAGAAAGAGCTGACTTGATTTCTGAAGGTGGGCGGAAGGAAATTGCCCAGGCCATAATCGACAAAGCAATGGCAAGTCACCGCGAAATGGCAAGTCCCATCAGCACGAACCCTTCTCAGCTCCACCTTGATAAACGCCTCTCTCCTGAATCGAAGGAATCATCTACTGGGTGTCGTCTTCGAACTCAACCCAACATCTTGTCCCACTCCCGACCTCCAGTTAAGATCAAGAGAGTGTCTTCATTAACTGATCGAATTGGTGTGAAAAGATGCAGGACAGACTTCTTGGATCAAATAGATCCTTGTACCCAGGATGACCACAGCAGGTAGGGACGAATATTTAGTCAAAATCGATCAGGCTGATCTAATCATTGGTCTAGGTTTAGATTATTTTAGAGACCTAGCATCTGGGAGGGGGATTTCCTGTTTTTTAGCATGTAAGCAGTCCATCAGATATAACGCTATCATTTTGTGCCATAAAAGGATATAGTAAATGCTGTGAAAAAAGTTAGATTTTCTGTTTTTCTGTATATACATGCATTACACTGAATAACATATATGAATGCACCAAAGGATGATCTTGTTTTTTTTTTCATCATGTAATAATAATCATTATTTTTCTAATTTTAGATCAAATCGGGTTAGAATAAAGGCCCCTAGTGTAAAGGATGTGCTCGACTTTGACGAACCTGATGTTGGATCTCTTGACCAGCAGAAAATTGATGAATCCAAGGTTGCTGAACTAGAGAGGTCAGTAATGAGAATTTTAAAAATCACATTTAGTCATGTTTTACCCCAGAAAATCACAATATTTTCTTTTTCTTCTTTTTAGAATTACTCCAAATAATTTGGAGCCCACTGCGACGCAGAAAAATGACACACGAGACTCTGGTAAATCTCAATGTATGAGCTCAAAACATAGTGATTCCTCTGACTGGGCCCCGTATGCAGGTTAATATGAAATATGTCTTTTACGTTAGACACATTTGTTGTAGTTGCTCACAATAATTCGATGAATAGTTTGATGAAAAGTTCACTGCATGTGTAATTGTTTCAGGTTGGAGTTCAGATGAGGACTCCCAATCACCTGGCAAGCAGGATAAATGTGCCAGTCTGTATCAGCCCCACCTGCGTTTCCAAATTACCAGTGAGGATGGTTTTAGTGTAGAAGCCGACAGCATGGATGGTCAGTTTAGAGAAATCTTGTACTGGTACCATGAAAAAAGCAATTGGGTTTCTTCCTAAAATACTTGGACACATTATAATATGTTTCCTCCACTGTGTTTCTTCAGTGGCGTGGAAGGCAGTAATGGATGGTGTCCAGGAGGCACGGATAGGCTGTCGGCTGGAGCAGTTGCCCATCAGCAGGGTCAGCGGTGCCAGGGTGCTGGGTGTCCTCCACGATGCTGTGCTCTTCCTGCTGGAGCAGTTGCAGGGTGCTTCCCTCTGCCAGAAACACCGTTTCCGTTTCCACCAGCATGAAGTACCAGAAGAGGTGCTGCCAGTCAACCCCAGTGGCTGTGCCCGCGCAGAGGTCTATTTGCGGTAAGTATCAGTAAAGACTATCTGAACTCATGTAGCCCTTGTCACATATTTGACTGAGTTACTTAATTTGTACATTTTCAAATTTGGAAATCAAAAATTACCTTTTTTTTTTTTTTTTTTTTCTCACTCTCCAGAAAATCTACCTTTGATATGTTTAATTTCCTGGCGTCGCAACATCGGCAGCTTCCTGAGTCTAGGCCATGTGATGATGAAGAGGATGATGTTATGCTCAAATCCAGCAGGTTAGACACTCATTAGCACAACGTGAATAAAACGTGAATGTGAACAGTAACGTGTAATACACTTCCGCTTTAAGATGTTTTTTGAAAGGGGTCTCTTGCTCATCAAGGCTGCATTTATTTGGTTATTAAAAACTGTAATATGATGAAATATTATTACAATTTTAAATAACTGTTTTACATCATTACTCCAGTCTTCAGTGTCACATGATCCTTCAGAAATCATTCTAATATGCTGATTTGCAGCTCAATTTGTATAATTGTTTTAATTAAAAGGTCAAACGAATAGAATTTATTTGAAATAAAAATCTTTTGTAAATCTCTTTACTTCATAAGAGATTTCTTTCAGAAACATTTTGAGACAAACGTGTGTGTGTGTGTGTGTGCGCGCGCGCATGTATAAATCTCAAGAGTATATATATTAATTCTTGCATTTCAACTTCCCTTTAGAAGAGCCACAAGTACGGAGTTGCCAGTGGCTATGAGGTTCAGACACTTGGAAAAAACCTCCAAAGAAGCTGTGGGAGTTTACAGGTAATTCCTTCCAGTGATACAGCACAAAAACTAGCTGTATAAAATTTGTAATAACCAATCCCATGCCAATAAAAGAGATTTGATCTCTAAATATGAAAATAGCATTTTTTAATGCTATTAGCAGATGTTTTTTAATTTTGTCTTAGTCCTGTGTCAAATGTACTTTTTAGATTTTATCATATTACGTCAACCTTGTCCTGATTTTGTTTTGTCTAGTTTTAGTCAATGAAACTGTCACAATTTCGTCATTAAATTGATAATCCTGGTTATTTTGCTCAAAATTATAATCACAATTATTGTGGTCATTTGAGAAATTCGTTTTTTCATTTCATTTAAGCACAATATCTCAATGAAGATAGCACTTTACACAATTCTCGGTGTAGAAAGACTACCGTACTCGTTGCCAGATAAAGTAAAACACCATGTAGAAAATGTAACCTTTTAAGAGAAAGGCTCTAATTGGGGGCTTTAAAATCTTGACATCTGGCAACCACAAGCTAGAAGAGACTTGTTAAAAAGAGTCAATATATGAGTAATATTTTGTCTTTCTTTCAACAAAACAAAAGAGATTTTTTAAAAAAATTTACTACTACATTTTAATGTCGTCTCTTTTCATCAAAGATATTGCATGTTGATGTATTCACAGTTATTGTTTAATGCCGTTGGTGTCATCTCGTTTTAGTCATGGAAAAAAGGACGCCGGCGAACATTTTCCGTCATAGATTTTGTTAACGTAATTAACACTAGATGAAAATAACCATGTTTTCCTCGTCTCCATGATAGATCTGCTATACATGGTCGTGGTCTTTTCTGCAAGAGGAACATTGAGGCTGGGGAGATGGTGATCGAGTACGCTGGGAATGTCATCCGCTCAGTTCTCACAGACAAAAGGGAGAAATACTATGATGGCAAGGTAAATGTAATTTTAAAAATATCAATTTATCCTTTTGCAGTTTTCACCAGGCTTATCTCATATAATTGTTTCTTTCCTAACCCTCTACTGTCTATTTCCTCCCTCTGTCTCCTCAAAGGGCATCGGCTGCTACATGTTTCGCATTGACGACTTCGATGTGGTGGATGCCACCATGCATGGAAACGCAGCACGGTTTATCAATCACTCCTGTGACCCTAACTGTTATTCGAGAGTCATCAACGTGGAGAGCCAGAAGCACATCGTTATTTTCGCCCTGCGGAAGATTTACCGTGGAGAGGAGCTCACCTACGACTACAAGTTCCCCATTGAAGATGCAAACAACAAATTGCACTGTAATTGCGGGGCCCGGCGCTGCCGACGCTACCTGAACTAAAGTCACCGTGGTTTACTCTGGCACATGGGTGGAAATAGGAGGTTTGTGAGGGGATATTTTGGTATGGGTGGCTATTTTTGAAGGAAGACACTCATTACAGGTACTTGAGGGTATGGAGATGAAGGATACACCATATTGATATTGATTGTGTGTAGCGTTTTTAGACCACCACTCGCGTCTTGATTGGTTACCTCGTATGAGCTATATTTCCTACCCCAACATTCGACAACTTGGAAAGTCCTGGACTGGATGAGGCAGATGATTGCTTTGATTTAACAATTAAAAATTGTGACCTCAAACAAATACCCTTTACTTAACTACTTCACCTGTCCTTATGCTACTTTTCCCCTGCATGCCTTTTAAATCTTGCCACTGGTAATACAGTAGATCTTTTCTGGAAGAATCCTTTAGCTGTCAGAACTAATGTACAGAGGTTTTCATAGTGGAAGATACCCTGAAGTTTCAAAGGGTGATTATTTTTGCTACTGAATCAGAGGATTTCCTGTGATGGGTCGTCCTCAATGGCACCTTAATAATCTTTGCTACCCCCCCCCCCCCCCCCCCCCCCCCCACACACACAGAAATGTTGGCACTGTACATATTTTCCTGAACAGATGTACATTTTGGTGAACTATGAACAATCTTTACACACAACATAGTTTGTAAACAGGAGCCTGTATGTTTCCAGAACATTTACATTTGTATATTTCACAGTGTGGTTTTTTACATGGGTGCAAATTAATGCGTCACTTAGAACATACTTTTTTTTTTTTTACATTCTAACAAAGCAAATTCTCTTGACTGCCACATTAATTTAAGATAGAGTACCTTTGCTCTGAATGCATGTACAGACAGTTTTGCAGTATTCTGGGTCATGTACAGATTACCTTTCTTCATAAGACTTCACCCAAAGCCCAATTTTTGACACATTGATTTTAAGAACCCACTGTTTTTATGTGCTTTTATATGTTAAGGTCAGTCTTTGTAGGGGTCTTTTGTAATATTCTCCATATTTGGATTACTTGTGCAGTGTTAAATGTTCAAAAAACTCCCATCCTGATCAAAACATGCACAAGTATTAACAGAAATATACAAACCCATACTCATGAATGGTGGGTTTTGCTTGAAACAGCCGACTTGCTTCTAATAGCCATGTGTTTGTTCCTTTCCTCATGCTGCACGTTTAGGCCGACACTCATTTCCATTTTGTTTGACTACCTCAGTAGCTCAGTAAACCAGTGACACCTAGTGAAGTTACAGTGCAAACAATAGTGCAAATTATGCTGGGATAATCCCGAAATAGCTTTGATTTTATGCAATGTGACTAGGGGTTGTTTGTTTCATTTGTTTGTTTTTCCAGAGAATTCCCGGATCCCTCTTCCCTCATGCTTTTGTACAGAATTGAAGTGTGCTTATTAAAAATGAAGACTGAGGCTTGATTCCATCACTGAACGTGATCCAACTCAAAGTGAAACTTTGTGTATAGTTGTATACAAGAATTTCTAAATCTGTTAAAATTTTCTACGCACTTTTTTTTTATTTATGATGTTCTGTACGTAATAAAGATACAAAGATATTTGAACAAAGTACATTCTTGAAATTTGTTTTTTTGTTCTAAATATTTTAAGTTGCCATGAAAAGAAAAATTGATCCTGTTTACTGTATAACAGCATGTTATACTAAATAAAAAACAGCTTCCGTTCTGCCTTTAATGAACTTTAACTTGATTTGACCCGTTAAAAATCTTGCAAATAGTTCATTTGGATTTATTAACTATTTATTCTGACTTTTATCTGAATGTTTGTAAGATTTGTCAATTATTAATGGTGGATTTGTGGGCAAGGTCAATTTAAATTTGGAGGGGAGCGTGGGGGGGGGGGGGAGTCAAAAAGTATTACATTTTTCATAAAGTTTAAATATTTATTAGAATTCATAATAAATATGAGTTTTTTCATTTATATCGATAATAGTAATTTCATTTAATTACATTTACATTTCACTTATTTTTATTATTTATCATTCATCATAAACCTGTATAATTGACCAGAATCATTAAGTCTGATTTTATATTTCCATTTTGACATGACATTTTTTTTATAACATTTTCCAATGGTTCAGTTTATTTCTCTTAATAATATAACAGATGGCACAACTAGATTCATTATTAACTATAACTAAAACCATAAAAAAACTAAAATAAACCATTGGTTGCCTAGACCATTCTTATTTTTGTTTAAAGTACTACAATAATTAAAACATAATGAACAGATAAATACAATTTTAAATGAAAAACTACAGACATTCTTTTTTTTTTTTTTTAAACAAATAATCCGATCAACAATCTCACAGCTAATTAGGTGCCTATGTATCCAAAAATGCAAAAAAGGTCTGCACTATAAAAACTTTAATTATAAACAGGACAGGAGATAAAGTTAGCAAACGTTTCGTCTCTTTGCCTTCGTCAGTGTGCTTATTAATAATTATATAAACACAACCAAATACAAATTCAAAATATTAAAAAAAGCTATTATAGAATATCAATGATTCTAAAATACCACTGAATAAAACATCATCTTGTCCATGCTAAACTAATCTCTACAGGTCCTTCTCAAAAAATTAGCATATTGTGATAGTTCATTATTTTCCATAATGTAATGATAAAATGTAACTTTCATATGTTTTAGATTCCTTGCACACCAACTGAAATATTTCAGGTCTGTTATTGTTTTAATACTGATGATTCTGGCACACAGCTCATGAAAACCCAAAATTCCTGTCTCAAAAAATTAGCATATCATGAAAAGTTTCTCTAAACGAGCTATTAACATAATCATTTGAATCAACTAATTAACTCTAAACACCTGCAAAAGATTCCTGAGGCTTTTAAAAACTCCCAGCCTGTTTCATTACTCAAAACCGCAATCATGGGTAAGACTGCCGACCTGACTGCTGTCCAGAAGGCCATCATTGACACCCTCAATCAAGAGGGTAAGACACAGAAAGAAATTTCTGAACAAATAGGCTGTTCCCAGAGTGCTGTATCAAGGCACCTCAGTGGGAAGTCTGTGGGAAGGAAAAAGTGTGGCAAAAAACGCTGCACAACGAGAAGAGGTGACCGGACCCTGAGGAAGATTGTGGAGAAGGACCAATTCCAGACCTTGGGGGACCTGCGGAAGCAGTGGACTGAGTCTGGAGTAGAAACATCCAGAGCCACCGTGCACAGGCGTGTGCAGGAAATGGGCTACAAGTGCCGCATTCCCCAGGTCAAGCCACTTTTGAACTGAAAACAGCGGCAGAAGCGCCTGACCTGGGCTACAGAGAAGCAGCACTGGACTGTTGCTCAGTGGTTGCATGTCATTCGGAAATCAAGGTGCCAGAGTCTGGAGGAAGACTGGGGAGAAGGAAATGCCAAAATGCCTGAAGTCCAGTGTCAAGTACCCACAGTCAGTGATGGTCTGGGGTGCCATGTCAGCTGCTGGTGTTGGTCCCACTGTGTTTTATCAAGGGCAGGGTCAATGCAGCTAGCTATCAGGAGATTTTGGAGCACTTCATGCTTCCACCTGCTGAAAAGCTTTATGGAGATGAAGATTTAATTTTTTAGCACAACCTGGCACCTGCTCACAGTGCCAAAACCACTGGTAAATGGTTTACTGACCATGGTATTACTGTGCTCAACTGGCCTGCCAACTCTCCTGACCTGAACCCCATAGAGAATCTGTGGGATATTGTGAAGAGAAAGTTGAGAGACCCAAGACCCAACACTCTGGATGAGCTTAAGGCCGCTATCGAAGCATTCTGGGCCTCCATAACACCTCAGCAGTGCCACAGGCTGATTGCCTCCATGCCACGCCGCATTGAAGCAGTCATTTCTGCAAAAGGATTCCCGACCAAGTATTGAGTATTTTTTTATTGTATTAAAAACACTACTTTTATTGGTTGGATGAAATATGTTAATTTTTTGAGACAGGAATTTTGGGTTTTCATGAGCTGTATGCCAAAATCATCAGTATTAAAACAATAAACGACCTGAAATATTTCAGTTGGTGTGCAATGAATCTAAAATATATGTGAAAGTTTAATTTTTATCATTACATTATGGAAAATAATGAACTTTATCACAATATGCTAATTTTTTGAGAAGGACCTGTATACTGTATGTTACAATTTTGTACATTATTGATAAGGATTTCACCATGGCACATGTATTATTTTTTTTAAATTTTGGAAATGTAACCTGAAATGACACCAACAGTAAGATGGACAAAACACTCAAATATTAACATATAAATGTTTCTTTAGACCCATCTTGCTACCCATCTACCCTTTTTGCCCTGCTCGGTGCTGAAAAGTGCACACATTTGCTCTGCTGTGGATGGTTGACCATGATCCATGTAAGCCAGGAGTCAGACAGTGAAGGATATTTAGTATGCACAGACTCGCAGATCCAAAAGTAAATGTTTGTCTCTTCAGTACAAAGTACACATCCATTGGTTTTCGTTCCTTTCTGGCATGTTTAGTAGCCTAGATCTTTTTTTCTCTCTTTTAACTAAAGACGGAAACATGATGAAGGTTTTGGCTGTCGTAAGTTTAACTGCATTTCTCTACTGCTACGGTACGTTGTTTTCCTCTTATTGTGGTTGAACAATTAAAATCAACCTTTAAACTTTAATAGACAAAAGCAGCATTTATGTGATAGCTCTAACAATAATGTTCTGGATATATTGACAACTGTTGACATTGTCTTTTGTGGTAGTAATTCTCCCCCCAGTTTCTCTGTAGTTTTGAATGATTCTGTCTTTGTTTTGAAGGTGTGCAGAGTTCTGAACTATCATATGGTGACTTAAAAACACAAATCCTCAACTCTGGGACTGTAGTCTTTTTAGACTTCCTGGACAAAGTCAGAAACGTTACAGAGAATATAGTGAGACATGATCAGTTCAGGAAATCTAGGTAAGACCAGCAGTGGATAATGTACCTTAAAGTGTCTGCTACTGATATACTTAGGTTCAACAGCTTCCTGATAAACCTTTTTCTGTTTTTACAGGATCACTGTCCAAAGATTGGTGAAATCATTAAGAGAGTTTGCAAAACCAATGAAAAATACAGAGAGTGCTAGCGGGAGACAGGATAAGTCAGATATATTAACACAGTAAGTCTGTCCAACGGTCTCAAATACTGTGTAATGATAGTAATGTTATGTTTATTCTAGGCACAAGTCATGAATTCAAATCTCAAATTTACCAGTTGAAATGTTAGCATGATTCGTAATACTGTGTCGTTACCTGGATGTTTTGTGATAGATGTTAATGAGTTCTTTGTCCTGAGCAGTGAAACTGCCTGTTCTGCAGAAAAGATCCAGCACCTTCTTTGTTTTTTTTCCTGCATCTTCTGCGTATTTGAACCCCTTCCAACTGTAACTGTATGATTTTGAGATGCATATTTTCACACTGAGGACTCGTCCTTAACTTTACCAAAGGTGCAAGCATTCATTGATGTTCAAAAAGGCAAAACAGGGGTGTAAACTTTTGAACAGAATGATTGGTGTGAATTGTTTGTTTTGTTTAAGGATCTTTTGTTTAGTACTGCCCTTAAGCTTCAGAAGATATTTACTTGTCTCACATTTATTTAAGTCACATTTATTTATATACAGCACTGTAAAGATTGTCTCAAAGCAACTTTACGTTTTAATAAACAGGAAAATAAGAGTTCAATTTCAGTAACCAGTTCAATTTCAGCTGTAAAGCAGATCTTCAGAAAATAAGTGTTATTGTTCTCCTCAATTCAATTAAATAACAGTGTCAATGTTGTAGTTCATCAGATATTAAACCATTTAAATTCAGCTATAAGCATCTCTATGGAGGACAATGGTTTCATCATTTAGCTCAATTAGTGTCATTTTTCCATTTCAATTCAGTTCAAATTTTGTTCTCCGCCGATAGTGTCAGTGCAGTTAAATCGATAATGTCCCTGAATATTAACTGTTGTTTAAAGCCTGATTCCAGAAGGCAAAATAAATTCGACCAATGTCTTTCCTCTGCTTCCGCTATTGTTTGTGGTGTGGACCCACTCTGCTATTCACTTAGAACAATTACAATGATTTTTAGAACCTTATGGTTATAGTTTGAACTGGTCAAAATGATTAGATAAAGAACAAATTTGTCTTATTTGATATATGTAGGTTTTTAGGTGATTTAATTTTTTTTTGTATATATATGGCCTGTTCTTTAATTCACAGGAGATATTTTCCGTTCATGGCTGCTGCTACATTTGGGGCAACGATCAAGGAGATCTTTGACAAAATGTTCTTTCCGTAAGAGCTTTATCATCTTTACACATTCTTAAAACACTAAAGGATCTCGTTTACGTCTGACAAGTTCTTTGAAACCCAATATGAATGTGCTCTACAGGTATTTGAACATTTACCGTCAGAGCTTTAAAAACGAGACGATGGTGGAGATCTGGAAGTAAGCATGTGTTCATTGAGTGTGGAGAACGCAAGATCCAGTGTTCGTTGTCAAAGTGCTTGTCCAAGATGTGATTGTGTGCACTGGCCTTACAAATCCACCATCCACACCATGTACCTTTTGTTTTGCTCATAACTTGATTTATTCATCTGACTTGTTTATTACAGAGAAGTGGAGTCATACTATCTTCCAGGAGCCCCTCCAATCTACAGTAAACCCATGGAGTTCTTCAGTTACCTTCTGGCCAAGGCGTAGGACCTCTCTATAATTTAATTTAATTTAAACTTGTTTGATGTTGTATTTAAAATATTATCAGCGCAATAAGCTAAGCGCAGATTCTACGGAGCCCCTAAAGGGACATGGTGAAGGAAAAATTATGTCAATGCTTTTGTGTTCTCTTCCAGAGGTTTTGCGAGCGAAAGCAACGTGTCCTGAAGGAACACAAAGTTTCTCGGGGAAACGAAAAGCTTTTGCGAGGGAATGCAACAGTTTTGCAAGCTAAAGTTTTGCGAGGGAGTACTGAGTTTCTCGGGGGAGCGCAAAAGTTTCTTGATGAAACACAAAGGTTTTGCGAGCTAAAGCAAAGTTTCTTGGCGGAACGCAAACTTTTGCGAGGGAATGCAAAGGTTTTGCGACCAAATACTGAGTTTCCCGGGGGGAACGCAAAACTTTTGTAAGGGAACGCAAAGGTTTTGCAAGTGAAAGCAAAGTTTCTGATGGGAGAACGCAAAAATTTCTCGAAGGGAACGCAAAGGTTTTGCAAGCGACAGCAACGTGTCTTGGGGGGAACTCAAAAGTGTTTTGCGAAGGAATACAAAGGTTTTGCGAGCGAAAGCAAAGTTTCTTGGGGGAACGCAAAGGTTTTGCAAGCGAATAACGAGTTTCTCGGGGGAACGCAAAACTTTGGTGAGGGAACACCAAACTTTGGTGAGGGAACAAAGCAAAATTTCTTATGGGAGACATATATTTTTTCCTCCCATCTCAATTTTTTTTTCCCATCACCATGTCTCTTTAGGGGCTTTATGGGAGATTCTGTGATGATTACACCGTGTCAACACCAGGCGCAACCGTTGACGTGTCGCATCTCGAAAAAGTTACCTTTACAAATCCATTTGTCATTCCTATAAGAAATATTCTGGGTGCATGGAGTATGTCATAAATTGAACGAGGCATCATTTTACTGTTGGGAATTTGTTGTGTCGTGCTGTGCAGCGCCACATCCAGTGTAGACAACATCACTGATTTTAATGGTTTCTATTGTCGTTTGGCGCTTTTCATTCCACCGTTCGCATCCAGTATAGACACGGTGTTAGTAAAACATGCATTGTACTACAACATTATTTTACTTGTAGTTTTTAAGTGTAGCATATTAAAAGGTGACGTTCTGTATTTTGCCATTTAAAAGGGTGGTGAGATCCCGGCTGGTGAACATGCTCGAAGCTGGGGTGGATACTGTTTTGGACTTTGGAAAAATAGATTTGAACCAACTTCATGAGGAGTAAGAGCTATTTTAAAGCCACGCTGTCAAAGCAAATAGTAATTATGGATTAATTATGCAATAAAATGGATGCATTTTATATTTTTGTCCTCCAAACTTAAGTGTTGGGCTAAAATGCTCACATAAGCCCATGACAAAAAAATTATTACATTTCATAAAGTGTCATTTTAACCACTTGTTGTCTCCTCCGAAGAGTGCAGATGGTTATGGATCAGATTAGAAACAAAGCCTTTGAAATTTCAGTTTTGGAAAGGCAAAAAGAGAAGAATGATTTCCTTATATCATTAAAGTAAGAACCTTTGTGAATATTAATTCCAAACTTCAATACTGTACTTAACGAAATCTCGAAATAACTATTTTTCTCTTCTGTGTTTCCTAGAACCGCATCTGGACTGATTGTTTTGTACTGGGATGAAGTTTTGAAACACACTGAAAGTCCGTCGTTCCATGCGAAATACTTGGATTCTATGAAGTAAGACTATGCTACTGATTGACAGGATGATAAATATAAAGTAAAATGTAAATATAAATTATAAAGTAAATTTTGTGTCTCACAGGCAATGGGCAGAGCTGATTGAGTTGAGAAACGCGAGTGAAACGTATCATGTGCTTTTAGACCCGGATACAAGGCATGGTCTTTTGAAGTAAGGAAGACATGCTCAAAATGTTGAATATTGCAAATGTCATTTAAAAGCACTACATAATTAATAGTTATACCGTGGCATTTCTCATCCTTTCAGGCAACTAAAACTATTTCATAATTATCATTAAAACCACTTGAACGATCATGATCCTTCTATTTTGTTCCCCCGAGAAATATAGTTTTCCTCTCACCTCATGTCTTTTCCATCACAAAAGTTTTGCGAGTGAACGCAAAGTTTCTCTGGGGGATGCCAAAGTTTTGTGAGTGAAAGTCAAGGTTTTTTTTTTGGAGGAATGCAATACTGTTGAGAGAGAAGCAAAAGTTTTGCAAGCGAACACAAAAGGTGAACACAAAACTTTAAGTAAGCACACCTGAACCAGCGAATCAGGCTCATCCAGCCATGTGTTTTGGAGCTGGTTGGAGATACGCTCTGCAGGACAGTTTGACACATGTGATTCAGGGCTTCTGTTGAATGTTGTTAAATAAAGCAATAGACCTTATTCAGAGCAGCGCCATGACAGGTTTGAAAGCGAGGCTGTGAGTGATTGGCTTACCGTGTTATCAATGGCATCCGCTGTATAAAGCTCCCAGATGCCTTATAATTTTCCTGAGCTCATGTTGTCTAGAGTTTTTTTAATCTATTGAAATTTCTTAGAAAGAGATTTTTGCAGTGTTTCATCAGCAGAACAATCCAAATAATCCCTCACAGCCCCGCCTTAATTCCCATTCAAAATCGAAGATGGCGCTGTTGTAAATAAGTCAACTGTGGTTTACAGTTTAAAATTCACTGTAAACCACAGCTTCTCAGGGCTTATTGATTTTATAAAACGGTTGGCCCATAAACAAATATTTATTTCAATATTAAGTAATGAGGTCACGTGCATCCTCGTAGAGTAATGTACATCGAACGTGGCTCCACCAATCAGAATCAAGGGCTGGAATTTTTATTTTTACTGTGCCTTTTTACTGTAATTGATTCCAATTTTATTTTCTAGTTGGACTGAACTTCATTTTGATAAATTCTTTGACGCCTTGGCCCTGGAATATTACAGTCGTGGAAATGAAGCTCTTGGTTTGGACAGATTCAATCAGTCTAACTGGCAAGTTGACATCTATACTGCATGAAATTAAACATGATTTGTCAATAATGGATATATAACCATGTATCTAATACTTTAGATTTGATTTGTGAGTAGCTTGAGGAAATAACAGTTTGTGATTCAAAAGTTGTTCATCTGATGTTTCAGATATCAATGACACGTAAATAGATATACATTTGTGAGAATTTAGTCGATAATAATGACTAATCAAAGGTAAAACAAAGATGATCCCTTCATTTTGTCCAGGGCTATTGGCAAAAGCGCTGTTGTTTACTCTCTTCCTGTTTATGAAAAACTTTCTGAAGTCGGCTTTGGGATTACTGAGATCAACAGGTTTCTGCACAGAGTAAATCACATAACTCTTATTCTTGAAGGGACTGATAGATCACACGCTTACAGGTATGGAATATTAAGCATGGCTCTTGTTTAATTATATCATATTGAATTAATACATCTTGAAATAGTAAGACGTTGTTTTTATTTGTTTTTCTCTGTCTTGCAGACAGACGTTTTTGGAGGGCAGCATTAGGGGCATTTTGTATCTGCTTGGTCCAGTTATTGAAGATGAGAAAACCAAGAGCGAAGATAATCAACTATTACTGCCTTTGCTGTAAGAGAAAGTAAAACAACAACAACAACAATCAAACAGTGAATAAAGGATCTTGTTATATGATCACCTTTCAGTAAAGACAAGTTGTATTTTCTAGATATGTTCAGAAGACTGCTTTGTGGTCTCTATGTAATGCATATATAATATATTCCTCTTCATAATCTTCTTGTGTTTGCTGTAGCGTAATTAGGAAAGTGTTCCTCGAAATTTGGTGCTTTTTTCTCCACATTGAAAAAAACAGAGGTTTTGATGAGACTGACCTCCAGCAATCAGTGACGTAAGAAATGTTACTTTTATCCTCTTTATTCTTCATATGTCCAGTATGGGGAGGTTAAAACACCGCCTGATTCTGAGACACTTTGTTGGCTGAAATTTAGCATGTTCTTGTGTATGATTTTTGCAATCGAATAATCAATAAGAAATAGTATAACTTATATTTTACAGAGAATGGAATCAAGCGAGGAGCGTCGTCATTAATGAGCTGTTGAAAAGTGAAGCATTTACCCGAGAGCAGCTCGAAGAAGCACCAAAGTAAGAGGAACAAGAAAGATCAAGTGTTATTTTAGGAACAATGATGTTTTTATGAATACTTTGCTCTAAATCTGAATATGTTAATACATGTATTCTCTTCACTCCCCTTTTTGATTTAATGATTTCAGCTTTGTTTGATCTTTTTGAAATCAGCTCATATTTGACAAGTTATTTTTTTGTTTTTGTTGTTTGAATCATAAAGGAACTTTGTTCAAGCCATTCATCGGATCCTGGAGAAACTGAAGCAGTATACTGATCTGGTTGATGGCTTTGATGAAATTATTGATCCAACTGCTTCGTAAGATTTATAATTTTCACACCATATTTGCATTTGAGCGGAAGCCATAGATAAATATAAATTTTTATTCAATCTTCACAATTTTTATTTTTCCCACAGAGCCTTCGAGAAGTCAATGCATCGCACAAACATATGGATTCATGAAGTCTGGGATATGCTAGTGGAGTAAACTCTCTCTATGAATAAAATGTCAGGATTATAGAGGCTTGTTTCCACCACAGAAAAAAACCTTTTTTTCAAGAATTTTAAGTCTGAATTGTGATATATTGTCTAAACTCACAAATGTGAGTTGTAAAATTAGAAATTGCATTATATAAACTATTTTGAATAAATAAAGTCAGAGTTGTGATTATAAAGTTTATATCCTGCAATTGAAAAGAGAAAAAAGTCAGAATAGTGAGATGAAAAGTCACAATTACCCTTTTTTATTTTTTATTCTTCCATAATTGCAGCTGCTGTCAATAAGTAGGATTATACCAGCAATATATTATTAATAGTACTTAACATGCTGTTATTGAAATGAAAAATAAATAAATAAATACCAGGAAAATTACATTAGTAAATACTGAGTAAAAAAACTTAGTGTCCCACTGTAAACTGTTTTTGCATGATAAAAACTGTTTATTTAGATTTGTTATACATCTTCCAGCATATGAACACATTAATCAACAACATCTGGATCTATTTCATGTGTTAATTTTCACTTATTAAGTGTAACTGTCCCACTTAATATTAAGTGTCTTTAACTACTATGTACTAACATTTAAATGAATCATTTGATACAGTGCACTTATCTTACTAGCTGGTGTCCGATACACAGGTGCAAATTAAATAAATAAAAAGTACTCATCAAAAATGTGTCCCTGCAGTATGAAATAGCAACAATAACAAAACTACAAAATTGATTTTAAACTGCTATATTTAAGCATATATTGGTGAATACTTTTTTTTGTTACACTGACCAAAATGACTTTTATGTGACATAATTTTTTGTAAATTTAAGACAAATTGATCTGGAAAATGATGCAGGATAAGCAGGTCTATTTTATCAGTATGCAAAAATAAACAATATTAACAAAGAGAAGGAGCATCCTGATTGGCTGCTTTTTACCCTAAAAACTGCTGTTGACTGAAGATATATTGATCAGAAGAACACAAAACCATGGACTTGACCTAAAACCACGCTGATCTACATTATTGGCAAAGTGCATTGAACTCATGGCCTACATTCAATTTAAAATTGACAGATTGCATTTCTTGCGCAAAAAAGCTTGTACCATATGTACTGTCAAATATTCATACAGTTTACTATTTACTATATTGTTACACTTTATTTCAATTCTTCACTTTATACATTCTATAACTGAGTAACTTTTCAACTACATGTCAACTTACTCTCATTAGAGTATTAGTAAACTGTTCGGGTTAGTAGAGTTGAAGTAGTTGCAAAGTTATACTCAGTAGAATGTCTGTTGGGGTTTTGCAGATATTAAGCAAACAGTCTACTAATACTCTAATGACTGCAGTTGACATGTAGTTGCAAAGTTACTTATAGTTAGTAGAGTGTCTAATGTGGAGTATCGAAATAAAGTTACCAAAATATCAACCTAACCTGATGATGATAAACTATCAAATGAAAAGAAGCATTTAAACATGCACTGTCTGCTCTTCTGTGACCTTAAGAAGAGTTTACATTGAACCGATTCCCATGATTGCAGTGTTAATTCAGTAGGTGTTTGCACAGATGAAAGTTCATATCAATAGAGATAGAGTTCAGTCTAGGTTTTGACTCTTGACGTTAACGGACAGTCCACAGTGGACATGTTATGATCGTTTTCTCTTCCTCAGTTTTTTGTTCTGAGAAAGAAACAGCACTATGAATACATCACTGTCCATCTTAATCTTAACTATTCTTCTCTCTAAAGGTAAGCTAATGTTTCTTTTCTTATATTTTTAAATTCATTGTAATCAGTTGGTATCCAATCTCTCATTAGACACAGCAGCTCTCTTAAAAGAGTGATAATCTTAATCTCTCCATGTTTTCTTTCATATCCAGCGCTTGATAAAGCCATTGAATGTTACTATTGCTCATTATAATTTAGTTGATTCTGATTTTAATTCTTAAACAGGTGTGGAGAGTGTGAGCCTGACAGATGAAGACTATGAAATGGCAGACAAACTCTTCACAATGGGAGCTGAAGGGTTTTTGAAATACTTGGACAATTTAAAGAAGGCAGCAGAGGTGGTTGTGAAAGGAAATGAGATCAACAAAACAGGGTAAAAACTAATAATTAAACTATTAAAACATTTCTGTTAATTGGAATAAAGCTGGAATAAAATAATATATGATAAAAATGAGAAATGTTGCCTTTGCAATATACTGAAATAAGTTTGAGTTGAAGCACTAAAATTATTAACTAGGAAAAAATAAAATGATATAAAAAATAAATAAACCTAAATAGCAATATTTAAAAAATATATCTGAAATGGCATTTAACATTGATTGATATTTGCACTTATTGTAAAGAAAAATACTTTTTGTTGCTATTTACACTTATATTGTAATAATCATATTGCAGATTGCACTTATTTGCACTTTATTTGAACCGCTGCACTAAAATGATTAACTATAAATAAATAAAAACTAATTTTATTTAACTAACTAACTAACTCTAAATAAACTAATAAAATGCCAAAAGCAAATGACTAAAAATTAAGCAAATATTACGATTTAAAATATTAATAAAACTAAAATAAAAAATAAAATAATGGGATGATATACTAGTATGCACTGTAAGAATAAAAATACATTTACGGAAATTTTCTTCAACACTAAAACAACACAATGCAATGCATGCGTAATTTAAAATATGAGAAAAGCGCTTGTGAAAAATCAACACAGAATATGTCTTCACATTAACACTTTATACTTGGAGCATGTTTTTTACAGACTTTTCTCTGAGCCTGGAGTGTAAATTCAGTCCCTCCTAACGCAACCCTTGTTTCCCGTGTTGTACAGCACTGAAATGCATGACTTGTGGCTTTCTGTGAAGGAGCTGATCGAGAGGATCAGTGCAAAGGAAAGAGTTAAAGGACATGATGATTTCATTGTGGCGCTGTGGTAAGTAGAACTTTATCCACTTGATACCAAAATCTTTACACTTTATAGTTATAAAGTGATCTTGAACATTGCAATACCGCTAAGGCTGAATATGATAGATTTAAGGAACTCTTGTATATTTTCTACTTCTGAGCTATTTCAAATGATAACATCAGTTTATTTGCTTATGTGTGTTTAACAGCATTTTTACAAGACTGGGGAATCTTTTTGGAGACGGTATGTTTCGCCTGTTGAGAGCATTTCATGAGATTTCTGGGTATGAGGGCCATTCAGCTGATTCATTTATTGAAAAATATTGAGAATTTGACCGGTCTCATGTCACAAAAGACTGATGACTCTGTTCTTGTACAGAGAATTTGGCATGTTTAAAGGGATCATCAAAAACGAGACAATCGTGGACCTCTGGAAGTAAGCATGTTTTTTTTTTTGCCTGCAAGATGATTGAAAATATTTGAATTGAAATAGCTATAAAAATGCAACCACCTCTAACATGCCGATCAACCTTCTCATGATTTATTTTCAGTCATTGACAACTCATCAGTTTTGTTTAATGCAGATATGTGGAGTCTCGCTACCTTCCAGGAGCTCCTCCGATCTACAGCCATCCCGTGGGGTTCCTCGGTCACCTTCTGTCCAAGAAGTATGACCTCAAGCTTCTTTCTTTCCCATTGTAAAAGCAGTGTATATGACATAAATATCTTAAAACTATGCTAAATTAAAGTGAGATGTAATTATAAATTATCTTTGTGTTGTGTAAGATTTTTGTCTAAAATGTAACAAATATTCTATATTAAAATGTCTTCACCTGAACTTTAAATGTACACATTTTTTCACTAACGTAGAACATACTAATACATTATTCATTTCAAAAGTTGTATCTGTTAATATTTAATGGGCATGTACTAACAATGAACAATTGTGTTTTTAACTAATGTTGACAGATAAATAAATACTGTAACAAATGTATTGCTCATTGTTAACTAACGTTAATTATTGTCAGTATTGTAAAGCGTTACTAACAGGTTATTTTTCATGTTGACAGGACATTGTTCTCTTTGTTTTAACAGGATGGCACAGCCTCGTGTGGTTGAAATCCTAAAAGTTGCTTCGGAAGTTGGGAAGATAGACATCTATCAACTTTTTGATGAGTAAGACCTGTTTTGTCATGCATTGCTGGGTCCAAGCATACAGCATCAGTGATACTTCTGGCATTTAAGTTGTTTATTTCATGCAGGCCCTTTTTACTATAGAGTAAAACATGCAAATACACTCAGAGGACAAATATACAGGTCCTTCTCAAAAAATTAGCATATTGTGATAAAGTTCATTATTTTCCATAATGTAATGATAAAAATGTAACTTTCATATATTTTAGATTCGTTGCACACCAACTGAAATATTTCAGGTGTTTTATTGTTTTAATACTGATGATTTTGGCATACAGCTCATGAAAACCCCAAATTCCTGTCTCAAAAAATTAGCATATTTCATCCGACCAATAAAAATAAGTGTTTTTTAATACAAAAAAAAGTCAACCTTCAAATAATTGTTTAGTTATGCACTCAATACTTGGTCGGGAATCCTTTTGCAGAAATGACTGCTTCAATGCGGCGTGGCATGGAGGCAATCAGCCTGTGGCACTGCTGAGGTGTTATGGAGGCCCAGGATGCTTCGATAGCGGCCTTAAGCTCATCCAGAGTGTTGGGTCTTGGGTCTCTCAACTTTCTCTTCACAATACCCCACAGATTCTCTATGGGGTTCAGGTCAGGAGAATTGGCAGGCCAATTGAGCACAGTAATACCATGGTCAGTAAACCATTTACCAGTGGTTTTGGCACTGTGAGCAGGTGCCAGGTTGTGCTAAAAAATTAAATCTTCATCTCCATAAAGCTTTTCAGCAGGTGGAAGCATGAAGTGCTCCAAAATCTCCTGATAGCTAGCTGCATTGACCCTGCCCTTGATAAAACACAGTGGACCAACACCAGCAGCTGACATGGCACCCCAGACCATCACTGACTGTGGGTACTTGACACTGGACTTCAGGCATTTTGGCATTTGCTTCTCCCCAGTCTTCCTCCAGACTCTGGCACCTTTATTTCCGAATGACATGCAACCACTGAGCAACAGTCCAGTGCTGCTTCTCTGTAGCCCAGGTCAGGCGCTTCTGCCGCTGTTTCTGGTTCAAAAGTGGCTTGACCTGGGGAATGCGGCACCTGTAGCCCATTTCCTGCACACGCCTGTGCACGGTGGCTCTGGATGTTTCTACTCCAGACTCAGTCCACTGCTTCCGCAGGTCCCCCAAGGTCTGGAATCGGTCCTTCTCCACAATCTTCCTCAGGGTCCGGTCACCTCTTCTCGTTGTGCAGCGTTTTTTGCCACACTTTTTCCTTCCCACAGACTTCCCACTGAGGTGCCTTGATACAGCACTCTGGGAACAGCCTATTTGTTCAGAAATGTCTTTCTGTGTCTTACCCTCTTGCTTGAGGGTGTCAATGATGGCCTTCTGGACAGCAGTCAGGTCGGCAGTCTTACCCATGATTGCGGTTTTGAGTAATGAAACAGGCTGGGAGTTTTTAAAAGCCTCAGGAATCTTTTGCAGGTGTTTAGAGTTAATTAGTTGATTCAGATGATTAGGTTAAAAGCTCGTTTAGAGAACCTTTTCATGTTATGCTAATTTTTTGAGACAGGAATTTTGGGTTTTCATGAGCTGTATGCCAAAATCATCAGTATTAAAACAATAAAAGACCTGAAATATTTCAGTTGGTGTGCAATGAATCTAACATATATGAAAGTTTAATTTTTATCATTACATTATGGAAAATAATGAACTTTATCACAATATGCTAATTTTTTGAGAAGGACCTGTAGATTTTTGTAGGTCATCATTTAATTCTCAGTAATACTTTTTAGAGCACAAATGTCTATACATCTGGTCAAAGAGAAGGCCATGGAAATTTCTACCTTAGAGAGGCAGACAGAGAAGGATGAGTTTCTGATAACATTGAGGTAAGGACATACAGCAAGATTGTGTGTGTGTGTGTGTGTGTGTGTGTGTGTGTGTGTGTGTGTGTGTGTGTGTGTGTGTGTGTGAGCTGTATGTTGTTTAATATTGTTTTTGTATAATTTACGGACTGTGTTTCATAGAACTGCCTCTGGAGTTCTTGCATTTTACTGGGATAAACTTTTGGAATACACTGAGAGCCAGCCATTCCATAACAAGTATTTAGCTGCTGTACGGTAAGACCATCATATTAGTTTATTGGATACGGGTGGTAGTCTTAAATAAAGCAAAATGTGAAATGATAAATATACAAAAGAAATTGTATAATAAACTGAGTTTTGAGTCATTTGTGTTGCAGGAAATGGAAGGAGTTAAAAGTGTTGAAAGACACTGAAAAATATCACATGGTTACTAACCCAGAGACAGGATTTCAAGCCTGGACGTAAGAAAATATCATATGTATATTTTTTGTCATTTCAATTCAGTTGTAATACCATTTTACAGCTGTTTGCTGCCTGTTAAGGAAAAACACATGAAAAGTCTCTCGATTTCAGGAAGTTGTGTTTGGGTTATGAGTTTTTCTCTCTGTGTAAATGGCATCACAGTTGAAATGAGAACTGTATCAGAGCAATGGCACTGTTCTTGTGACTGCTGTCTTGTAATACCTATGACTAACTCCTCCTCTTTATCCAGCTGGGTAGATGAGCGTTTTGGTGATCTTTTTGACAATGCTGCCCTTGAATATGATCGATTTGGTAATGGGATTTTTGGAGATGACAGATTCAATCAATCCAATTGGTGAGTATGACAGTATAGTACGTTTCATTCAATGCACACTGAACATAATAAATGACTGTGAATTAATGACTAATAACTAACTGAGATCATAGACGGCATGATTCTACTAAATATGCATGGACAAAAATCCGTGAATCATTCATAATGCTGTTACTCTTATTGTGTGGTTATGAATGTGTTGCATTACAGTTTATTAGTCTGTTTGAACATCCTTTGAATATATACATGCATAAATGTATGCCCATTCAGTCAATTATTTTATTACACAGGGCCATTATGAAGATGGCGACAGTATATCCTCTTCCGATTTATGAAAAATTGTCTGAAAGTGGCCTTGGAATGTCTGAAGTCAATGATTTTTTTATCGGCACTGATGACACACTCACTGAATTAGTAGGCGAGGACATCTTGTACAATTTGAAGTAAGAACACACTTGTTTGAACTCTTCAATCTGGGCACTATGAATGTCTATCATAGAGGCCCAAATACAAAACACATTTGAGCAATTGCACCTGTACAAATACAATAATGTACAGATAAACTAAACTTATGAATATACCCAGACAGCAACATTTTGTCGGCCCACATCTGGTACACATGGATTCCACATGGCCGGATCTGGGATCTCCGGATCAACACACTATGTTGCTGTCTGGGACTGGGTTCATCTAATGATTCATCATTATCATTTGATCATATATGCAATAATTTCCCCTTCTGTCGTGTTCCAGGGGTATGCTTTATGAATTATGGAATATTTTTAGTAATGAAATTTTGCATATCTCCATAAACAAGAAAAACCAAGTGACATCAGATTTGGAAAGTGAGGACCCAATGCGACATTTACGGTAAGATACATAAAGTCCTGATATTTGAAGGTATTTATATGATTAACTGTATAGTTGTTTTCTCTGAGATGCCAAAACAATTTATGAAGAATTTGTTTGAGAACACATTTCGATGGTCCACTTCAGACATTCTATGAACCCTTAAATGCATTAAATTTCACAAACATTATTACATATTTGGGTCTATAGCGATCCGGATCTATATCTAACACTGATGGATCTCCTGTCGCGATAATATAAAACTCTCCTGATATTAAAATAACAATTATAGAAGAAGAAAGCATATTTTGTAACCTTTTGGAGCTGGGAAGGGTTCAGTTTGAACAGATGTTTTCTCATCACTGTCTTCGTCAGAGCTCATTTCCCAGTACATTCAGCATCTGGCTCATATTCACGATCTCAAACATGTTCTCAAAACTATCATTTTCAACATCTTCAAAATCAATATTTTGATCGCTGACAGCTTCTTCACCAGATCCACCGTCAAGTGGCAGTGACAGTAATATTTGATTGCGTTCATTACTTGCTCTGCATTAAATCGCTGAGCAATTTCAAGTTTTGCTGATGATGCTTCCTATTCTTTTGTTTTCTGCCAGCGGTAACTATAAGTGGAACGTCAGTTTATCATTGTGTATCAGACATTACCAGCTTGTGGAATAAAGGTGAATTGCACTTATTCAGTCATCAAAGATTCAATTATTGTTGTGCAGAATAGATATACTTACACTGTTACACACCTCGAGTCGCTATTGTCCCTATACAATTTGCACAAAAAATGTATGAGAAAACAGGCATTCTTTTATAATTTTATAAAAAAAAACGTGTTATATGGATTATTATGAATTGATTGAGGAATACTAAAAAGGTTCAACTTTAAAAAATGAATGAGGAGAGGGTAGTGAGAGTAGTCCCGGGTCACTAAAGCCATTCAAGATATGCGTTTAAGGGTTAACTGACTATTCTACTAGCTATAAGAAACTTTGCAACTACATGTCAACTAATTCTGGTCTAAAGTGGACCATCGAAATAAAGTGGAAGCATTTTTTCTAATTAAAACTGATCCCAACCACTTTCTTTCTTTTTGTTCGCAACAGCAAAATTAAAGCAACGTGCTTTGACATCTGGGACAGAGTTCTCATCGAGATCAACAGAAATAATAATAATTATGGACTTGAGCAATCAGCAAGGTAAAGCGTAACATAAATATTTTTGTGCTCAAACAACCTGAAAGAAAATCCTGACATTTCCAAACAACACGTTATGACAGTGCAGCAAGTTATTTTATTTTTTTTAAATAGGCAATGGGATGAAGTGAAGAGTATTTTCATTAAAGAATTGACTGACAGCGGAGAATTAACTCAACAGAAGCTTGATGAAGCACACAAGTAAGAAATGTCACATGTCGGCTACATAAAAAATGTCTGAAAATTGTTTTATATTACTATCATGCTGTTAATGAACTAAATAACACTTTTTCTGTTTTCTTCATGGTTATAAAGAGTCTTTAATAGTGTCACACAAATGGTCTTCGACAAATATGTAAAAATGGTCGATGGTCTGGAGGAAAGGATCAGTGCTTCCACTGAGTAAGAACTTATGCCTCATTTTAAAAGTTCTGAAATATTTAATTCCAAAATGAGTTACAAAAATATACTATAAAATACCATCAAATCTAGAAATTTAAATGGCTAACTTTTCCATTTTGCAATTCCAGAACTCTTGGAAAATTGACGCTGAAGGCTTTTTCTGCCACAAATACTGTCCTGGTTAATACTCTGGTTTTTCTGCTGTCTGATTAATCTCTCACAAGGCAAGAAGTAAATTCGGTTCTAAATGCTTCTGCCATCCCTTTGTCCTGTGATTAATCCTTGTAACTTCCCCTCTTCTATTTCTAGTATAATTGCCAGTGCTCAATCCCTGAAGTTGTTACCTGGAATGCTAATAGTGGAGACACCCTTCCTTACCCTTTTAAAAATCTCTACAGGAGTTTTCTAGTGCTTTCTGTCATTTTGCTGAAATCAGCCCTGATGAACTCTGAGAGATTCTCTTTCATTGTGAGGATGCATCTGATGCTGTTTCTCAAATGCGTTGACAAGATTTTAAGCAGTTTATGACTGCTGTATTATATAGTTCAGATTATATACTGTCTGTATTGCTAACCAGATTTTAGATTTTCAGCTAGTTTATTTCACCTTCATCTTATTTCATGAGCTTCCATCAACCAGCAGAGGACGCTGACAGTCTGCTTCCACAACCTGACTATAATGTGGACATCAACCAGAACCACTTTTTTTGCCGCCATGATAGACGCAAATTAAAAAATGATACCATCCGACCTTATCTTCTGTAGTTAGAGGATACTATTTATAATAGTGTCTTATTTTGATGTCGACTTAAGATCTGTGTGGCTATATTTCTGAGTATAATTACAGACACTTGAAGCTCTTAAGCAGCAGCAGAAGCATTCAATCTGGAGCAGGGTCTTTCTATTGCATCAGCTCACCTCTGCTTGTGTGACACCCCAAAGTATGCGCACATTTTGTGTAAAGTTGTTATACATTAAGAAAAGGTTATTGTTACTTATGTGAATCGTAAGAAATGTGGGACTTAAAAGGAAATCATTACAGGATTAGTGTAAGAATAGTCTGTTGTTGTGAGAAAAACGGGACTTTTATTATGAAAAGTGAAAGGAGTACTCTCACATAGGGGCTGTGTGCGCCTGCGCCCTCACATCTGCTGAGGATTTGGTGCGACGTGACACGATGGCTCCTGTCTCATCACTTTTTCCTGTTCTTTGCAGGTATTTTTGCTACAACAACTTAATAATATGCACACGATTTGGTTACCTGCACATGTTGGAGTGAAAGGGAATGAGGAGGTTGATAAACTTGCAAAACAAACACTAAAACAATAGAATATTACAAGTTCCATATAGAAAAACTGAAGCTAAAATATGAATTAAAGCATATGCAAGATCAAAATGGCAGGAGTATTGGGTGGATCAGGATAAAGGGAGACATTTATATAATATACAACCAGAAGTGGGTATAGGAAGGATAAAGTGTAGGAGTAGAAGAGAGGAAAGTATAATTACACGGTTAAGAATAGGACACACAGGGCTCAATTCTTCATTGAAAGTAATAGGGAAACATCCAACAGGGAAATGCCAACATTGTACTCATTTAGAAACTGTGGAGCATATTTTATTTCAGTGCACAAAATACAGTCAAGAAAGAAACCAGCTTTTTCAGTCTCTCAGAATGATCAATCAGAATAATTTCACAATGCAAGGTTTATTAGGGAAAACGTAGTAACATTTATCACTTTGTTATTAAGTATCTGAGGGACATAGACTTGGTCAAAAGGATTTTTTTTTTTATAGCTAAGTTCCAATATCTCTTGATTCACACTCCAGCCCAGTCGGTGGCGGTAATGCACCGTTAAGTTGGTTTGCCAACCGCCATAAAAACAAAAGAAGAAGAAGAAGAATATGCACACGAGATCTGTAAGGCAAATGTATATGTTCATGCCGCAGATATTTTGAGTAATGACGTTCGGGGTTGTGAATATGTTGAATATATGCAAACTGTTCGCCATTTCGTGAACGCTGTAACACGAGGTGATTTGTGAAATGCATTCAATTCGATCCAAACTGACTCCTGTTACAATATTATAGTGTTTATTTTGAGTTTACTTTAAAATTGTGTTTGTTTATTAAGTTATGTAAACATATAATGATCAGATGCATTTTCTCAGTCAAATGTTTCAGACATACAGACATCCAGCTGATGTATTACTGTGTTAATGCCTACCGAGGCAGAAAGAAAGATTAATGTTAAATATGTATGGTACATATGTTTATCAGGGTCTTAGTCCTTAAATGTTCAGTCATTTATAATTATTTTTTATGCATAAAATATTCTTTTGACTCATGTGAGTAGATGTACAAGAGTTTTTTTGAAAGCTAAAATGTATTAGTTTTGTGGGGAAAAAAGTGTAAATGTGAGATTTGTGTTTCTTTTGAACAATATGAGAGAGGAAAGAAAGAAATATACTTTAATGCTTTATTAGAAAACAATGTAAAAAAACATTGAATGAATGATGTTGGCTGCATCCCTAACCTTCAAATGTCTATCAACCTCAAAGATGACATACCAGTACAACGTACCTATTCCTCCATACCTAAGCCTCTGTTCAAAGAAGTCAAGGATTATATCCAAGATCTCCTAGCAAAAGGCTGGATTGTGAAATCGAAATCCCCTTACTCTGCTCCAGTAGTTTGCGTTCGTAAGAAGGATGGTTCACTGCGCTTATGTGTAGATTATAGGCTCCTCAATAAGAAGACTGTACCAGACAGACACCCTTTGCCGAGGATTCAAGGCTTGATTGATACCCTGGGGGGGTATTCTTGGTTTAGCATCCTTGACCAGGGAAAAGCGTACCATCAGGGCTTCATAGCCGAGGGTTCTAGGCACATGACTGCTTTTATCACTCCATGGGGGTTATATGTGTGGGTGAGGATTCCATTCGGTCTGTCAAATGCACCGGCAGCATTCCAACGTAGTATGGAGGAGATGCTGGATGATCTCAGAGATGAGTGCTGCGTTCCATACCTGGACGATGTGTTGTGTTATGCCCGGTAATTTGAAGAACATTTGGGAGTAATTCAAAGTCCTCCTTAGACGCCATGGAGTAAAACTTCGCCCTGAGAAGTGTGAACTCTTCCGGCAGGAAGTCCGGTACGTAGGTCGCTTGGCATCGGCCAAAGGAGTGAGAATAGATCCTGGCGATCTCGAAGCAGTGGTGTCGCTCAAGAGTAACCAACCACAGACAGTAGGGGAGGTACGGAAACTCCTGGGATTCCTTGGATATTATCGCCCTAACATACAAGACTTTTCACGTGTGGCAAAACTAATTTATGAACTACTTCAGACTCAGCCAGGAGTAACAACACGTCAGTACAGTCAAAGGAAGAAAAAGGGTCCCCAGATACCCTCTCGAACGCCAGTGGAATGGACCAGTGACCACCAGAAAACACTCGACCTGCTGATTGACATGCTGGTAAATCCTCCTGTCTTGGCGTACCCGGACTTCAATCTCCCATTTGTGTTACACACTGATGCATCAGAAAGGGGCCTCGGGGCTATCCTCTATCAGCACCAGGATGGAAGGTTGCGGGTCATTGCATTTGGTTCCAGGACCCTGTCTCCAGCTGAACGGAATTACCGACTGCATAGCGGGAAGCTGGAGTTTCTTGCATTAAAGTGGGTGGTATGTGAGAAGTTTAGGGACTATTTGTTTTACGCCCCCCACTTTACCATTTACACAGTCAATAATCCCCTCACTTATTTTATGAGCACTGCAAAATTGAATTCAGTAGGCCATCGGTGGGTGGGAGAACTGTCAGATTTTCGCTTTGATATCAAGCATCGACCTGGCAAAGCGAACATCGATGCTGACACACTGTCACGCCTTCCCCTTGATATGGAGAAATATGTCGCAGGATGCACAGAAGACTTGTCGGCAGAAGTGGTGCGAGCGGTTTGGGATGGAACTCATGCTGCCAGGAAGAAGGATGTGGCTTGGGTTGCAGCACTCGGAATGACCGATGAAGATCCAGATCGATTATTCCCTGCCCAGCTGCTGCCGTCTGTAAGTAAGGTCGAAATCGCTAAAACTCAAAGGGATGATCCAGTGATCTCCAGGCTAATGGAGATGAAAGAGACAGATGAGGTGCCGGACAAAGACAGAAGAAAACAGGTGATGGGTCTAGCTAGGAAACTCCTACGAGAGTGGAGCAAGCTGTCGTTGGAAGATGGGTGCCTGTACAGACACGTGACTGGAAGAAAACAGCTTGTGCTGCCAACCAAATACAGACAACTTGCCCTGGAGTACTTGCATGATAGGATGGGACATGTCGGCCAAGAAAGAGTAATACACTTAATGAGGGAGAGGTTCTATTGGCCACATATGAAGAGAGAAGTTGAGGAGTACATCACAAAAAAATGTCCATGCATCAAAGCAAAAAAAAAAAAAAACAGTGACTCATGTCCGAGCACCAATGGGGAGTATAACTTCCAGCTCGCCAATGGAACTGGTTTGTATCAACTACCTGCACCTGGAGCAGAGCCAGGAAGGGTATGAGTATATACTAGTGGTCATAGACCATTTCACACGATTCGCTCAAGCCTACCCGACAAGAAACAAGTCAGGAAAGACAGCGGCGGAGCGGTTGTTTCATGATTACATTCCCCGGTTCGGTTATCCAGGGAAATTACATCACGATCAGGGCAGAGAGTTTGAAAATGAGCTGTTCCGAAATCTCTGACAACTGGCTGGGGTACGTCACTTGAGAACATCTCCCTATCATCCTCAAGGGAACCCTGCTGAGAGATTTAACCGGACTCTCCTGCAAATGCTCCGAACGATGGCGGAGAAAGAAAAGGCCAAGTGGAAAGATCACCTACCCCAGATGGTGCATGTGTATAAGTGTACTCGTCATGAGTCAACAGGATACTCTCCATTCTACTTGCTGTATGGACGGCATCCTCGCCTTCCCATTGACTTAATATTCAGATTGGTTGAAGAGGATGAGGGGCAAACGCCCAGAGGATTCGCCGAACAGTGGGCTAAAAGGATGGCCGAGGCATACCAAAACGCAAGTGAGAACAGCAAACAGGCAAGTGCACGAGGCAAAGCCCAGTACAACCTCAAAGTCAAAGGAGTAGTGCTAAGACCCGGGGACAGGGTACTAGTAAGAAACCTGAGTGAGCGTGGAGGCCCGGGAAAACTCAGAACATACTGGGAGAAAGCCATCTATGTGGTCAAAGAACAAGTGGCTGACAACCCGGTGTATATGGTGAGCCCAGAGAATGGAGGTACGAAGGGAATGCGCACTCTACATCGAAGCCTGTTGTTGTTGGTCAATGACTTACCTGTTGAGACTTCGGATCCTGGGAAACCTGGGAAGCAGAAGCAAAACAGACATAGAGACAGAGAGACACAGAGTAAGGAGCTTACTTACCATGGAGGAGAAGAGACTGATTCGGATGAGGAAGACTCTGGGGGGTATTGGCTGAGGATTCCTTTGAGTTGGACCGAGCCTAGACAAGGGGGTACTTACATGCCGAGTCCAGAACTAAGTCAGGAAAATCCTGTGGTTGGAGTGGGTCCACCAGCACCTGCAAGAGAAGAGCAAGATCAAATACAAATGTCACCACAGAGGGGGAATATCCAAGGCAGTAGTCAATCTCTGGATGAACCTGTTCACTTCTCAATAGCCTCGCCAATGAGTGAAGAAGATGGTGAGGTCGAGAGTCTTCGGATGAGTGATGCAAGGGACTATCTAGCAGAAGAAGACCCGGTTATGCTAAGACGATCTGCTCGAGAAAGAAAACCAAAGAGCCTGTTCACGTACGAGACACTGGGTCAACTCTCAACACAACCTCTGACCACACTTGGCAGTGTAACAGCTTATACACTACCATACTTACCTGTGTGGGCAACACCTTATACAGTACCACATTAGTTCCAGATTACACCTTACACTGACTTAAACACATACACATCTTTCACATCTACAATGTTAGTATATTGAGTTATATACATGTAGTGAACTGAGATTTTGTAACTGGAGCCTACATCATTTTGTCAGGGAGGATGTGACACCCCAAAGTATGCGCACATTTTGTGTAAAGTTGTTATACATTAAGAAAAGGTTATTGTTACTTATGTGAATCATAAGAAATGTGGGACTTAAAAGGAAATCATTACAGGATTAGTGTAAGAATAGTCTGTTGTTGTGAGAAAAACGGGACTTTTATTATGAAAACTGAAAAGACTCTCACATAGGAGCTGTGTGCGCCTGCGCCCTCACATCTGCTGAGGATTTGGTGCGACGTGACACGGTGGCTCCTGTCTCATCACTTTTTCCTGTTCTTTTGCAGGTATTTTTGGTACAACAACTTAATAATATGCACACGAGATCTGTAAGGCAAATGTATATTTTCATGCCGCAGATATTTTGAGTAATGACGTTCGGGGTTGTGAATATGTTGAATATGTGCAAACTGTCCGCCATTTCGTGAACGCTGTAACACGAGGTGATTTGTGAAATGCATTCAATTCGATCCAAACTGATTCCAGTTACAATGTTTATAGTGTTTATTTTGAAGTTTACTTTAAAATTGTGTTTGTTTATGAAGTTATGTAAACATATAATGATCAGATGCATTTTCTCAGTCAAATGTTTCAGACATACAGACATCCAGCTGATGTATTACTGTGTTAATTTTTGCCGAGGCAGAAGGAAAGATTAATGTTAAATATGTATGGTACATATGTTTATCAGGGTCTAAGCTCTTAAATGTTCAGTCATTTATAATTGTTATATGCATAAAATATTCTTTTGACTCATGTGAGTAGATGTACAAGAGTTTTTTTGAAAGCTAAAATGTATTAGTTTTGTGGGGAAAAAAAATGTAAATGTGAGATTTGTGTTTCTTTTGAACAATGTGAGAGAGGAAAAAAAGAAATATACTTTAATGCTTTATTATAAAACAATGTAAAAAAAACATTGAATAAACACATCTAATGAGGATTTGGTGCGACGTGACACGGTGGCTCCTGTCTCATCACTTTTTCCTGTTCTTTTGCAGAACTGTCTTATCTGTATACTTGGCCTTCCGCACGGGGCCTGTAACACTTGCAGAGCTGAAGTTGATTCAGTTCAGTTTAATAACTGTAAAGTTAATCCATTATGAACTGAGTTCAATTCAGCTATAAAGCAGCTCTGCAGAAACATAAAATAGTGATGTTATCATCCAGCTCAGTTCAGTTCTCATCCGATAGTGTCAGTGCAGTCAAATCAATAATATTGCTGAATATTGTGTCACCTGCATATAAGCAAGCCAGAGGTGACTATAAGAAAAAAACTTCAGGGGGCCAGTTCTCCTCAGGCCAGACGAACAAACATCACAAGTCAGATTGAGGATTGATATCATTTAGGATCCGTTGTGGTCGTCTCTAGGTGCATGTCTACCAACTGGTCTGGATATGGAACTTTGGGATAACAGTGTATTGTTGGTGGTTGCCAGCGTGTTATTAAGTGCTTGCTAAGGTGGTTAATAGTGAATTGCTAGATATATTGTTAGGTGGTTGTTTACTTGCCTAATTCAGAAAAGAAGCATATCCGAAAAAATATTTAACGTTTTAAATATAATAAATAAAAATATAAATAATTTTATTATTTAAAAATGTTCCCACATGAATTGTGGTATGTCAGTAGTACATCCAGTGCAAGACAAGTGCCTAAGGTGTAATACTTACGATTAGGAGTTTGTTTTTCATCTTAACCCTGTAAAACCTGATATATGAAATAAAAGCTTATTGGAACAGTTTATTAAACCTTTTAACCTTTTACCAAAACATAAAAAGTTTGCATATGTGTTAAATGATTTGTATCATATTTGAAAAATCAGGCTTTTATTGTTTAAATAGAAGAATGTAATATAGAGCTCATACTCGAGGTTGAAACATTTTTTATTCAGAGACTCAAACTGAGCAAAAAATATGCAAATAAGCCCCTGCAGTATGCAGGTGAAGTTGTTATTTAGACGGGCAAAAATATGATGAAATGTGATAGATTGTAATGTAAATCAATGATATATATCTCCATAACAGCAGGCTAATTGCATAAAAGACATATATTTTTTACTCTAAAATATGTCTTAGCAAGATGATATTTAAATGCTGACCTCTGTAGCTTTGTGCAATCCAGTGATGATTGAGACATGTACAAAGAAATGCTTTGTATCCTATTTAATACTTACAATATACAGTAAAAGTTATTCTTACATTTACTTTATAAAAAAGCATTTAACAGTAAAAAGCCGTTCACCACAACCTGAAGGTATGTTTTTAGAATCATAAAATAAGGTTCTTTTATTTACTAAAAAAAGTATAAATTGTCAATCAGACAACATAAGGCATTTAGAGATTGATATTTATCGTGTTTGTTGATCATTTAGAGGCCATAATGCACACATCAAAGAAGGTAAGAGGAGTTAAGTATGCAAAATAACAATATTAGCAAGCACCAATAATTGGATTACACACATTACTGCTTAGTTTAAATGCAACAGGACATAACCGGCCCTGTTAAGCGAGATTTAGCAGTCGTATTTCATCTATGGTGAATTAGAGTACACTAATTGCAGGGACGATTCCCCTTGAGCAGCCTGAGGTTGAGTGTCTTATTGAAGGGCACAGCACAGTGGTAATGCAGGGTTGTTATCTCACTAACATTTTTTTCCTGGCTTATCAGGTCTTTAAACATCAGGCAGCTCTAGACTTTAATTAGTGCTCACTGTGGCCTTTATAAAATATGAGACCTTAAGAAATTGTATTCATTTATATTGTTAAAAACAAAATTGTCTTGATATTATAATGGTTACGGAGCTAATTAGCGAGATCTGTTTGTATCGTCTCATTTGTCCCACTTGCTCATCTGGATTTTTTTCACCCAAAACAATTCAGTGCAAAAACTCTTCCCTGCAGCATTATTCTAAAGTTTTTATTAATGATATCAGTGATAGTGCTGATTGCCTACATAACACTACAACAAATTCTAACCCCTAATCCTGGCTACACTCTAACCGTAATCTGGTTTTGAGAAAAAAGTCAAGTGTCCACTATTGGATTTAATGGATTTAATCACTGTGGTGCAGACTGCAGTGAGGACATGTGGTTCTGCAATTGGTTATTATTGACATTTTGGGTCAATCTGTGCTTCAGTGGTGCAGACCCTTTCTTTAACTGTAGGTGGCGACAAGTTACTGTCTTTATGAGTGAGACATTGAATCATCAATTAATAGATTACGAGAGCGGCCTCTAGAGGCGAAGTAAAAAAATATCACTGACTCTTCGTGGAGTTTGACACGTGAGGCTGCGCGCGCACGGAGCGGGACAAATAATCTACACAGTATTTTTTCCACGTCATTATAAAGTAAATAATTTGTTGACTATATGCTGCATTAGTGGAGAACTGCAATATGTTTGCCATCGAGGCTGAGAGGACGCTAACATTTCCACCGTTCAGGGCCATTGCTTAAGGTTGTCTCGACAAGCACTGGACTACATGTGCTCGTCACTGCCCAAGCACGAATCAGCCTTTTAAATTTCAAGCGACCGTTGGGCTCATTGTGTTGCGTCTCATTCTTCATGGAGCAAGGATACGAGAGAATTGCGTTCAATTTACCACAGCTAAGATATGTAATTATTCAAACACAATTTACAACTTCATTCTCTAATTTGACTTTTATTTGTTCTGTCTAACTTAAGGGACATAATAATGTTAGCTGATAATTCATGGAGTTTGCGATCTTAAAATTAACGTTACAGCTAGCCTACTACTAGTGTATACTAACATTAGCTAAGTTATATTTCTTTTAGTATTCAGATATCCTTTAATCCTTACCGCTTAGAAAATTGTTGAACATCTTCTGGTCAGGAAACTTATGACAACTATTTTAACTTTATGCCAAAAGTTACAAGCCACAATGAAGCCAGTAACGTTAAGTTAATTGACATTTCATCAGACAGGGACAAATCAAGCACGCAACACGTTACTTGTTGCACGTAAAGTTTTTTTTCCAAATTTTTTGGAAACAAAAAATGTTTGTAACTGCTTGTAGGCCTACACCTGTTTAATTTTTCCTTTGATTTATCTGCTATTTAGTCTCATTCGTTTCTTTGCTCCTTTAGATTTGTTCTGATTTCGGTTACCGACTTTATCTCCCAGCGTTCGACTGCTCCCCTGTCTGCCATAAACGGAACCGGTTTTGTTAATTAAATCTGCCTTTGCTTTTTATGATTTATTAGCCTATACTTAAAAGAAATTGAATATTCTTTTTCCCCACAAATCTATGACTTTTGGAAAATTTGATTACCATATCATATGGGGTTTTAATAAAGTTGAATTAATGTAAACTTTATGCCATGTTTACTCTTCAAAGCGTAGACTTGCAGGTGTTGATTATAATTAATTTACCGTTAGAACCATTCAATAATAATAATAAGGATAAACAATATTTAAAAAGTATATAATTATCTAACATCGGACTAATTCAAAATTAACCACAAAACATAAAATACACATAGATGCTTCACTAACGGCTGTTTCTATCGGTCTTTCTAGCATAAAAAAAAGTCACAACGTCGTCTCGCAGTTGCTGAATGTCGCGCAACAACAGCCCTGTCACGTCTTACAAATCTACATTGTTACAATATTGCTAGCACGTAGACAGCGACGTGCCACACCGTAAATCAAAAACGGTGGAGTGTTCCTTTAAAGATGACCTAAGTATGACTGTTTGGATATGAAATGGTAACACTTTACAATTAGAGTCCATCTGCAAAATTAACTAAGGTTAATAAATGCTGTAGAAGTATTGTTTATTGCTAGATCATTTTATTTTTAACATTTACTAATAAGTTTCATTCTAATCACTAAAATTACAAACTTTAAAGTCGTATCTGTTAACATTAGTTAAAATGAACACTCCACCGTTTTTTCATATTAAACTGTGTTATTCCCTTAACTAAGACGAGTGGATCTCTCGTCTCAGTGCGTGCACTTAATCGCTCTGGCGCGTGGGGAAACTTGGATAACAGTTAGCTAGCCCAGTTCATTCATTAGGATCCAAACTGAGATGAAGTTAGAAGCGACCAAGCACCTCAACGTTTTCCCTATTTAAACACAGTTACACGAGTAGTTACACGACCAAGTATGGTGACACAAAATAAACCGTGGTGCTCTTCTAAGCGGGTAAAATGGATAACTAGGCTATAATGTATGGCGGAATAGCACTTGGGAGCACTTTGACTCGGTGCAGTGATATCATCACTCCTGCAAAATAAACTATCGGTTGGCTAATCAGTTATCGGCCAGTGCGGTCCAACCTAGTTATCGTTATCTGTACAATGTACTATCGGTCAGCGTCTACACAATGTATGACGTAACGGATAACTAGTTGTTCAGTTAGGTTCCGTTCTCACAGTGCTTTTTTTCTGAGAATGTGTTTGTGAGTCCTGAAAATGTACGCGTTTGAATTCGGTTATATAATGCGGTTGTTGTTGTTGTTGTGTATTCGCTCAAACATGATACACGACAGTTGTCACTACTGTAAATTACTGTACTGTCTGTGAACCTAACTGTGTTAAGTACTCAAATACAGGACTGATAGCCGATTTCTGCTGCTGTGTGAACAAAGCTAATTTATGAGTGAGTCACTGTATCTTGAACTTTTTAGTGATATTTCTACAGGTAGCCTTAATAAGATAATTTTCAAGTGCTAGTTTTTATTATTTAACTTAAAATAGCAATATTTTTTCAATTACATTTGAACAGGTTATTAATACTTTCTGGCACATTATACTAGCATAAGTTATTAAGTGAAAGTGTGTTTTCTTTTATATGTATTTTAATACCCAAGATGTTTTGTCGTTTTGAATCTCTATTTGATGTCTCATAGATGGACTCTCTAGTGACATTGTTTTTTTTATTTCACTAAACTATTTTGTGGTTACATTGCCTAGTGTGAAATCACTATTTTAATTCCAAACCCTTAATATCCAACACTTAAAGTAGTTGTATTGTTGCAGCACCCAAAATATACCACTGTTGATTTCACTGTATTTATTTTAGACTCACCAGATTTTCAACTTACAGAAACTTACTTAGTTGTATGATTATCTTCATAGATTTGTCGGCGCTCCTTCCATCTTGGAACAGTTTACCAATTACCAGAGCTTCTCTGTGATTTTAGTCCCATCCGAATGTGCCATCTCAGTAATCATTACGGACAATGTCAGTAAAGATTACGGTGACTTTTGCCTTCAGTAAAAAGGTCCGGAAAAATTACTTCAGGTAAAACTAATCCTGTGCGAATAGACCCGCTGTAAATATGTGTGTAAATATTTTGTCATTTTGATTTGATCATTTTGTTTAAAAGTAGTTTTCTGCGGTTCTTCAAGTATGAAGACGCTTGAAAAAGCATTCAGTTTGTGAAAACTCAAGTGTTTTCCACATACCATTCAGATCAGAAAGAAGATTGAAAGCACTTGTTAGAGGCACGAAACATCTTGTAGCGTTAGGTAAGTGCCTATTACCAACACAATCCAATCTGAAGTTAATTAATGCATCGTTCGACCGGACATAAGTGTTTTATATATATATATATAAATAAAATATAGGTTATATGTGTTTGTCCACTTGATATCAGGAAGCTGTCACGGGGGGGCCGTGAATAATTCCGTGGATACAAGTCCGGATCAGAAGTATTTTAATAAGACAAAACATAAAATAAACAAACCAAATCTAAATCCATAGACAGACAAGGCAGGGCAGGAACAGGCACAGAAACAACACACGTAATAAATACAACGAACGAGCACAAGACAGCAAACACAGGAAGACTAAATAGAGAGGCAAACAAAGGAGGGTAACAAGACAGACAGGTGGAGCAAATAAACCAATAATCAGATAACAAGGGGGAGGGATAAACAATCACCACAGCACATGGCACAACATAACCAACACCCATGTGCAACACAAGACAGGACAGACATGTGACATAACCCCCTCCCTACGGAGCGGCTACCAGACGCTCTATCCGACCCAGGCGGGACAGGAGGGACAGGCCAGGGGGGGAACAGGAGAGACAGACCAGGGCAAAACACAGTCCATCGGGTGGCCAGGGCGAAGCAGACAGTCCATCGGGCGGCCAGGGCGAAGCAGACAGTCCATCGGGCGGCCAGGGCGAAGCAGACAGTCCATCGGGCGGCCAGGGCGGTGAGGACCCCTCGGGCGGCCAGGGCGGTGAGGACCCCTCGGGCGGCCAGGGCGGTGAGGACCCCTCGGGCGGCCAGGGCGGTGAGGACCCCTCGGGCGGCCAGGGGGGTGAGGACCCCTCGGGCGGCCAGGGCGGTGAGGACCCCTCGGGCGGCCAGAGCACAGGAACAGACACCGGCTCAGGAACAGACACCGGCTCAGGAACAGACACCGGCTCAGGAACAGACACCAAAACTGTCACAGCCACAAGAACAGACACAAACACAGAAACAAACACGGGCACTGGCTCTGCCTCCGGCTCATGAACGGGCACTGGCTCTGGCTCCGGCTCAGGAACGGGCACTGGCTCTGCCTCCGGCTCAGGAACGGGCACTGGCTCTGCCTCCGGCTCAGGAACGGGCACTGGCTCTGCCTCCGGCTCAGGAACGGGCACTGGCTCTGCCTCCGGCTCAGGAACGGGCACTGGCTCTGCCTCCGGCTCAGGAACGGGCACTGGCTCTGCCTCCGGCTCAGGAACGGGCACTGGCTCTGCCTCCGGCTCAGGAACGGGCACTGGCTCTGCCTCCGGCTCAGGAACGGGCACTGGCTCTGCCTCCGGCTCAGGAACGGGCACTGGCTCTGCCTCCGGCTCAGGAACGGGCACTGGCTCTGCCTCCGGCTCAGGAACGGGCACTGGCTCTGCCTCCGGCTGAGGAACGGGCACTGGCTCTGCCTCCGGCTGAGGAACGGGCACTGGCTCTGCCTCCGGCTGAGGAACGGGCACTTCCTCGGCCTCCGGCTCAGGAACAGCAGACACGGGCATATTCAGGATCCGAGCCAGACGCTCCAGATAGTCCAGGTCCAGGAAGGCGGACGGAGCTTGAACAGTCTCTCGCCGGGCAGACGTGACGTGAACGGTCTCTCGCCGGGCAGACGTGACGTGAGCGGTCTCTCGCCGGGCAGCCGGGACGTGAGCGGTCTCTCGCCGGGCAGCCGGGACGTGAGCGGTCTCTCGCCAGGCAGCCGGGACGTGAGCAAACACAGGAAGACTAAATAGAGAGGCAAACAAAGGAGGGTAACGAGACAGACAGGTGGAGCAAATAAACCAATAATCAGATAACAAGGGGGAGGGATAAACAATCACCACAGCACATGGCACACACAACATAACAAACACCCATGTGCAACACAAGACAGGACAGACATGTGACAGAAGCAACGTAATACACACATGACGACAGGAGGGTGACGGCGGTGCGCAAATCGAGTTACCCCTCCCACTTCTGCTAGTTTTACTGAGATATCTTATCCCGTGCGAATTGTCTATTAATATTACAGACGTCCTGTAGTAAAATTACATTACTCCATCTACCCTTGTAAAGTTAATCCTGTCTGAATAGGGCTAATTCGGAAATGAATGACATTACCACATTTAGACATGTTAATGGGTGGTTAAGTCCAATCAGTTAATTTGCTTTAAACTGACAGTCATCTACTCTTTTTCAAAACTTGTATGACTTTGTCCTGTGGAATAAGGCTATAGAAATCTCATGTCTTTTCCATACAACGGAAATTCATGATGATCTTGTTCAGTTTATTTAGAAACTAGAAGAAGTTTAGTACATATGTAAAGAGTTACTAAGTTGTTAAAAATAGTTTTTTTTTTGGCTCATATCATATCTCGCCTAGGGTATCAAGTGAGCCAGGCCCCTTAAAGACAATAGATGCCCCTGTTTAAAACTGGTTTCAAGAATTAATGTTTTGTGCAGTTTACTGTAATTTCTGAGAACCAAATCTCTGAACACATGTATGTGCACAGGGCTTCTCCCTCTCATTTTCTCTCCGTCTGACACACATACGCACACACTCACTCTCGGCACAGAGTCTGTTCGTGTAAACCTTCTCCCCTTCCCCCCACGTCTCTCTCCCTTTCTGTCCCCCTCGTCCTCCCCTCGCTCTCACTCTCACTTACAGCCTGCAAGCACTATTTCAAGCCTCCATCAGATGGAGCGAAGGAGAGCGTGTCACAGAGGTCGGGGGGAGGGGCCGGCAGACAGGATTTGGAGTTCAAGTGCATGTGAAGAAAATGACCTGGAAGACAGTGAGACGGAGAGCGGAATGGGAAAGCACAGACTGGAATATCCGCTTCTCTTCTAGGCACAGATATTTGCCCTGGAATCAAGAAAACACAAGAACAAATGAAAGAAAATTGAACGCCGTGAGATGAGAGCGGAGGACAAGAAAATGTATTCAGGCCCCCTCCCCTGAACTCTCGGCTATGGCTCACTCCTCCTCCTTCCCTCCCTCCTTTGAACCCCTTAGCCTTGCTTTTCTATCTATCGTTCCCTCTCTGTCATTCTCTCCCCTCCCACCTCCTCATGCGGTCGCTCGTGTACACATGCGCCCTTACGATTTCTCTCTCTTTCTCTCTCTTCCTCTCTCCGGCGACTGCAGTGCTTCTCATCCTCGCAGCCTGGCAGCTTCATCCGTGTTCCTCCCTCCTGGACGGAGAAACACACGCAGCCTTTCTAATTGTCCCCCCACCCCTCTGCATGCCTCCCTAAAATACCAGGCCCCTTCAACAGCTCATTTTCCTACTTGTCGCGGTGCCTGGTCACCGTCCGATCTGCTTTGCACTTCACTTACATTCAACATTTTTTATTCATGTTTTTTGTTGAATATTTTTCCAGCCCTATCCCACAAAAATCTTGCATTCATAGTGTGAAAGCAGTACAGAGTGCTGAATGAACAGTAGGAAATGGGCTGATGGGATGGGTAGTAGGAAAAACGTGGTTTGGAAGGAAACACTGAGATGAGAGAAGTGACTGCCTCTGGGATAGCGGAGAGGAGGAAGGACCCGGAGCAACGAGAGAAAGAACCAAACGTGGGATCAACGAAACCGCGGGAAAAGGAGGAGGAACGACCAGACTGGTACTCTCGTCTTTCTGTTTTAAACCTCTAGTTCTCTCTTTTTTCATCAGTCACTATCCCATTCTGTCAATCTGTATCTTTCAACTTTATCTCTCTGTTCATTCTCTCCTACTATTTCTCGTTCACTTTTTGAAATCATGTTCAAAAGCGTTATTTTTTCTCTCTTTTTCTCTATTTTTGTTTGCTCAATTTCATCTAATCGAATTACCGTATAGTTTTCTATGGGTTGCCTTGTTTCATATTGTGCGGGGCTGATATTGGGGATGTGCAGCATTCAGGCATCTGCGGAGCAAAGAATCAAAGCATGTGTGATGAGAACAGACTTATCGTTTCTTCATTCCTTCACTTTTCCTTGTCTAATGCTTCTGCTGCAAATATATTGTTGGTTTGCACGGTTGGTTTTGTCTGTAAGTGATTCTGCATGCATGCGTGTGTCGTGAGTGCGTGTGTATGTCACCATGCATGCTTGAACATGCAAGAGGGTAAATCGTGCTTGGAATTGTGGGGGTCGTTCTCTTTCCCTGTTTCTGTCTTGTGTGCCGTTCCCAGTATGCCCCTAACTTCCTCTGCCCATCATCCTTTCATCCGGGAACCCCCACAACTCTGTCCATCCATCCGGTCGACCGCTAGCTCAGGGGAATCGGAGACAATGGCCACAGATCTCGGGCCTGCATGTGTGCCATAGTTGACTTGTACTATTAGCTCTAGGCAAAAAGGCACGCTCAGTTTCTGACTTCGGGAAAAGTAACAATCTAAACCGTTTTTGTTGTGATCGTTTGGGCAATATATCGTCGGAACCGCTAACGAAGAGCGACGAGCTCGTGGACACATGTGGTAAAGTGCACATCTCATCCAGGGGTTTGCTTGGTGCATCGAGGCATTAAATCAGATACATTGTTGTTGAAATGCACAAAAGCCAAATGCTTCAGCTCTGGCTCTGTGTGTCGTGATGTTCGTACCTCTGTTTCCTCTGATAAATTTCTCCCTCCTTTCATTCTGGATGAGATTTTTGTGGGTTATTGTGGTATCTCTCCACATTTTTGTACAGAGGGAGTGTCTGGTTTTGATAATTTTCTGCTGCTGTCCTTAATGCACCTGGATCTGGTAGGTGTAACATTTGTTCGTGTGAGGGTGTGTGTCTGTAAGCATTTTGTAATGAGAATAAGTGTGTTTGTGGTTTTCGTATGGTTGTGCTCCTCAAGCAAGTTTACATCTGCATTTTAAATGGGAAACTGTACATAATAAAGGGATTTTTCATCCAAACATGACAATTCTGTCATCATTTACTCACCTAGATGCTGTCTCAAACCTGTATGACTTTTTTTCTTTTGTGGAACACGAAAGAAGACATTTAGGAAAATCTGTTTTGGTGACCATTAACTTCTATTGTACGGGCAATTACACAGACATTTCTCAAAAATATCTTCTTTAACGTTCCAGTTTTAGAACAACATGAGGGTGAGTAAATCAGTTATGGGTGAACTATCATTTTGATACATATAGTTGTTTTATGGTTTGCATGTATCTGTATTGTGTTTTTATGAGCATTCTGTGTGCTGTGCCATTTTTATGGACAGACTTTGTTCATAGGAAATGTGTATTTCTTAACTAACATCATCAGTAGGGGTGTAAAGGTACTCAAAACTGACGGTTTGGTATGTACCTCGGTTTTGACGTCACGGTTCGTGAATCTCTGCTAAGGCTGTAATCTATATAGGGAGCCCTTACTTGCATATTTACTATAGTATTTAAGGTTAACAACAGAGCCCAGCCTATTAGCCTAAATTCAGCTACTAGTTAATTTTTTAGATATAATAATCAACACTCAAATAACAAATTGTATGCAAACATGTAACTTGCACAAGGCAGTTTTTTGCATAAACTTCTATATTTAATTATGTTTTTTCTCCAATTTGTTGTTGAAATATAATTATGAAGAGATGATCGTGTCTTCTGTTGAACACAAAAGAAGATATTTTGAAGAATGTCAGTAACCAAACAGTTGATGGAAAAACAATGGCCCATCAACTGTGTTTGGTTACCAACATTCTTCAAAATATCTTTTTTTTGTGTTCAACAGAAGAAAGAAATTCACACAGGGTTTGAACAACTTGGGGGTGAGTAAATGATGACAGAATTTTTGGGTGAACTATCCCTTTAATACATTTTAATTGCATAAGCAAAAACTGGATTTCAAAAGACTGACTTTCTCAAAAATCAAATTGGTGATACTGACCATGTGAATTATTTTGTATAAAAGGTCGGATTTCTTTTGATTCTTTTTAGTTCATGTGCATTTTTTTAATTCTTTACACTGGTGGTGTTGTTTTTGTTTGTATTGGTTTGACTTTTGAAACCCAAGGACTTTTTAGAGTGGCTTAACAAGCAATGACAACTTAATATTAGTTAATTCTTCATGCTTTGTTTCCCATTTTAACATGTTTATATTGTGCTTTTATATTATTGGGGTCATTTAGATGAAAAAAATATACATAAATAGGATGTGGTCGAATATTTCTGCTCGGTGTTCCGGTTATGTATTTACTGTATATTTTGTAGCTTTCATATTTATAACGTCAGATCTAACAAAGAGCTTGTTGTTGATATATATTAATCTGCAGCAATATAAAATCCATTATCTTCAGAAAATCATCCTGAGAGTGGTTTTGCAGTCTGCTGTCTGTGATTGGTTGCTTGCCATGGCCTGTTGGTAGATGGCGTGCATCTGTGCCGTGACCCTAGCCTGACCCTGTTAGCACTCAAGGGGACTGAAGGGAGAGAGAAATCAGGGCAAGCAGAGTCGAGGGTGGGGGATGAATTTGATGACTCTTTGATATCAAAATTTGGATGAGGAAAGTGTCTTGTCTAGGGCTTGACAGACAGAGGCAGAGGGGGGAAAAACACAGCCGCTCCGCAACGACACGCTCCGTTTGATACTGAGCCATCAATGGCCGTCAAGGGGACTTTCCGGAAAATAATGCCATTGATTTCAACATCAGAAGAGAGATGAAGTGAGCGAAAAGAGCAAAGGAGAGATGATGCCATGGTGTCAGGGTCTCTAGTGTTATGAAATATTACTCATACCGCCTGTCTGTTATGTAACGTTACATAACCCAGGCTTCCGTGGTAACTCTGGTTATTGGAGCTCAACTTGTGATCAGGAGGATCTTTGAAAGTTATGGATTGGAGCTGAAGAAGTCTTTTGATGCATAATTTAAGAAGTGTGTGTAATCACAGTCATGTAACTATGCACTGTTCCTTGTTTTGATTCAGCTCAACAGAAACGACTCAACATGCGTTTTTCTCCATAAATAAGTTCATTTGTTGCTAAAATAACAGCATGATCGACATGCGATTAAACAATCCAGTTGTGAATTTTATTGTTTAAGAATTTTCAATGGAAGCAAGGATATCTGATATTTTAATACATTACATAGAAATGGTGCAGAATGTTAAATATTGTTTATTCCCTTTACTTTATAATGTTTATGTGTATCATTTGAAAAATCCTAATTCTTTCTCTTTTTGAACCACACATTTTCATTGTGGTCTCAGAGTTTTGAATTAAATTGATATCTCCATTTATTTAAGCTTATGTTTTGACAACTCAAAAATATTTTGCCAATATAATAGTTAGCTTTATTCTTCTTTTATTCTTCTGCTTTTTTTGTTTATATTTTGAATTTCCAATCTCTCAGTGTAGCAGACCATGTGGCCTTGTTTCAGGCTCATCACTCTTGCAAAGTTGTCATCGTGGAATGTTTCCCATGGTTCTCTGTAACAACAGTGTGTAAATTAGCATCAGCCTTGTCCCAATATCAAGGTCAGAAACTTCATCAGTCTTACTCATGTTTGTTCATGTCAGAGCCCCATGGGTATTGCATATCAACTGTCTATAGAAACTTCAATGCTTGTTTTATGACATTCATGTCTCAATTCAGTTCAAAAAGTTTAGCAACTTTTACAAATGCTTATAGAGAACTTTTAAAGTACTTTCAATAAATAGCTAGTGGAGAGCCAATGCAATCCTGTTAAGGATGAAAGAAAGATACTTGATATTTTGAATATTGTATATTTAAAAATATTGTCACAATGGGTTTAATATCTAGCAGTGTTAATTGATTATTAAATAATTAAATATTAAACTATTTTTTACCATTTTCCATTTTCAAATTTGCATTGGTTGGATTTTTTTTTGTGATCAATATTTTTTATTTTAAGTTAACATACCAGATACAAATCAAAGCTCACTGGCATTGGTTGGATTTTTAATTGATTGATTCATTAAGGCCATGTTCAGACTGGCCTTATATATATATATATATATATATATATATATATATATATATATATATATATATATATATATATATATATGTGTGTTATTTATATATATATATTTTTTTTTTTTTTTTTTTTTTTTTGCATATCCAGATTTGATCCAGATGGGTTTTTGGGTCTGGACAGCAAAAACAAAAACAAAAACAAAAAACACATGAAATTGAATTTCAAACGGTCTTTTGCATTATTCTTAACGCGGCACATAACGATAATGTCAAAACTGGTGCCGGAAATATTCATATGGTTTTCAGTTGGTATGTCCAAATATTTCTGTGTTTTCCTGTGCAACGAATGAGTTCTGCACCGCTTCTCGACAGCTTATTTGGAGAGCAAGATGATGCTCCTCCATTTTTCCTGCTTCCACTTTGAAAGCCTCGTCACATACTTGGGTACACCTACGTCATTACTAAAGCAACCAATGCATGGTTGTTATAGGATCTTATTTGATCACTTGCAATTAAAAGTGCAGACAGTCACTGGCCTTTTAAAAAAAAAAATCTGATCTTGCAGTCTGAACATAGCCCAAGAAAATGCACGAGTTGTTACACCGCTATTATTTTTAGAATCCATAATTGAAATTGACACAATCTTGATATTGAGATTAAAAGAAATTGAGACATTAAAATTAAATGTGTAGTTTAAATCTGGTGTGTAATATTTTCAACATATTGTATTTAAAAAAAAAAAAAACATCTTAATGTTCTGCACAAGTACTCCGTGGTGCTATCAAAACATTACTTGATATAGAAACATTAACTCAACCAATAGTATTAGTTTGCGCTGGGTCTGATGCTAGTGGCACAGAAATGACATACTTCAGCTTTAAATTGATTTGATGTTCAGTGGTGTATATTAATACTGAAAGTTTTATTGATAAAAACAGTTTTCAGTATACCATTCCTTCTCTTATCCAGTTGCAACTTTCCTTATCTGGAATATTTTCCATGTCTAGATCAGGCTGTAGAACATTTCAACATTCCATTGTCTGTCAATCTCTCCCACTCCTTCTTTCACTCCCTCCCTCTATTCTCTCCATCTCATGTATTTCTCATTCATAATGGATGAAATTCAACCACATACCATACTGTAATGGATTGCATACACCTCAGGATATCCCCAGTCACCGGATTGTACTGGATTTTTCCGTTAAGAGAGATGGATGAAACACGCAAAAGTGAAATATCTTGTGAGGAACTTTCACTTACTTTCGACCTCTTGACTTCACCACAATACCACAATTTGGTTTAAACAAAACATTGGAGCAATTGCACTGTGGCACATTTACAAAATAGAAGATGCATTTTTGAAAATAAATGAGAAATAGTTTGGCAATAATGATTGCTAGATCCATATTTAGTTGCATCTAATACTTGAGTATGTATGCTAGTATGTTTAAGTATATACTTTAGCAAATGGATGTTGAATATATCAGATCTTGCTTTTGAAAGTTTTCAGAAACCTGTTTTGTTTCCAGAAACCCAATTTGTGATGTTGAAGTCATTACATTGTTTTGTGTATTAGCATAGTTACCATTGCATGGGAAATGCTCGTCTTCTTAGAAAGAATGAATTGTGAACATTTCAATAACAAAAGTTCAGCATATTTCAGATATACATCGTCATCTATTTCTCTAGCTGTCGTGACTTCACCACAATAGCACAATATGGTTTAAAAAAAGGAGTGGAGCAAATGCAATCAGACACATTTCATTTACAAAATACTTTAGGTGATGCATTTAAAAAAAAAAGAGTGGCAATTTGACAAATAATGATTGCTAGACCCATATCTAGTTGCATCTATAGGTATCTATGGCAGCAGTTGAATATTGAATAGGTCAGATCTTGCTTGAAAGACTTGTTGCATTACTATGTGAGGTTCCAGTCATCACATAGTTTTGAGAATTAAGTATTGGCACCAATTAGCATAGTTAGCCAGTTTGTCTATTTGTGAAAGGAAAAGCAATGATTGAATTGTTGAAAAAAATTGAGTGTTGAGAAATAAAATTAGACTAAGGGATATTGTTCTCATTTATTCAGAAAATCTGAGTTGAGAATTAATGATGTATTGTCTGGTTTTGGGAGATCTATTAATTTAAAATTAACTTAAAATTCTTGGGAGTATGATGATGAGCAATATTTAGGATAACTGTGCTTCCAGGCACAAAACTGGAATGTTAGCTTCTCTGGAAGTTGGTGAACAAATTACTGAAGAGGAGAATCTGTCATTGTCCTTAAACTTCCACATTTCCCAGAATCTTGGATCGATGGAAGTTGTTTGTTCCTTGAAATTTCTCAGAAATAGATAATTTAGGAAAATATGCTGTTTAAATTCCAAAAAGGGAGCAGAGCCAGCAGAAGAGTCTGGTGTCAGTGTCAGAAATTGGTTGATAATTTGACATCTCAATTCTTGTGTAGCCACGGGATACGTTTCGAGCTCAGTAGCAGTCCACCAGCGTGCAGGCGGATGAATTCCTCAAGAAAGATTAAAACAAAACCCAATGGGGAATTGTGTCAGTAAAGGTCTGCTGTGCTTGTCCAAGCTTGAAAGGAACCCAAGGAGAACACAGGTGCATGAATGTTATTTGAACTACAAAGCTTAAGTCTTATCCATTTGACAAAGAATCCAATAATTGTTACTGTTCTTTAAATTTGGATGTTATAGACTATATCGAGAGGAAAAGAATGTCAATTTTGAATTGGTTACTATCAGCAGATGTTCATGGGGTTCAGTGCCAATGTGAATGTGATTCATAATTAGACAGGCTGTAAAACTGCAGTTTGAGTTTGGGGAGAAATTTAGATGTTTTGAGAGCGTTGGCTCTTGTTTTAATACTGGCAAGTATCTCATAATTCATGTTTCAGTCGTGTTCATATCATCCTCCCCTGCATCTCAGAGCTGTGCTGGGAGACCGCAGCCGCACCTAGCTCTTCATTCAGATGCACACACACTCAGTACAAACTCACAGTGGCATGTGATTCAGCCAGATGTCTCAATTAGCTGAATGATACGATTTCCAGTCAGTAGCATAAAACAATGCATTTGGAAAACATGGGCTGAAAATTAAGGAGGCTGATTACCAGTTTAAAGTATAAGGTTAATTGTTCCCGCTAATTTTGATCGGGAGGCATTTTTGAAAAACACTGAATATGCATTTTTACCAAAGGGAAGGCATATAGAAATGTATGTTTGTTGTGTAATTCTACCGCCACTTAAAACTAGAGCACTAAATCTGCATTAATGAAGGATCAACTTTGCAAATAGCAAATTGTAAAACACAATAACACAAATGTTGGTCTGATGCATGTAATGCTTGTGTCTGTAATGATGGTTAGCATTAACTTTTTGTACTTAAATTGACACTATAGAGTGAACAATCTGTTTTACAACCAGAGAAAAACACAATTCGCAACTTTTAGTTTATAGACTAAAATATGCTTGCTGTGGAAGTTTGGAGCTGGAATCAGCAATTATTTTATTAAATACCCTTAGCCTGATTTACATATAAGCTTACATTTGCTGCTTTACTCTCTGGTATAGCGGCTCACCGGCTTTTAATTGATTGCCAAGTTATATAATGTGCATGTTTTTGTCATATACTGTATGTGTGTAGAATATAATATAATACTTTTATTTTACATGATCATATATAATAATATGAACATTTACAAAAAATAAATTAATTCCAAACAATTTATAGTATGTTTTCTGTTGCTATTGTTTCAATTAAGAGCAATTTCTGTAGTCTTATACAGGCAATTTCTTCAATAAACATCTGCCAGAGAATTAAAAAAATATACATATATTTACCTTAATGTTAGTGTGGTTTGTATTTGTTTATACTGATTATGATTAAAATAAATAGAATTAACTAAATTTAACATAATGCAATGGTGAAATCATGTGTTCTTTCAGAGACAATACCAGATGAAAGTATGCAACTTATTCGGCTTCAAAGTTCATTAGTTGGTCATTGAAAAACCTTGACCCTTACTCTGAATGCTGGGGTGATGTGTTGAAGTGGTTATGTGTGAACAGCTTTGGGATATTATTGTCTGAGTTTTAAAGCTATTCGGTATTGTCTGCGTGTGAGTTGTCATGACATTGAGAATATCACTGTTAAAGGCAATGACATTTCACTGTGTAGGAAGAATCTGATGATTGGGCCTGAAAGTGTGCATAATATACTGCACTTAATATCTAGTGGGGGGTAGCAGCGGTCTGGCTGAACATATGTTTCTTTGGAGAAGCAGTAATTATGGAAGTACAGTTGTGGTGTAAGGGTTAATAGCTGCAGCTTGCTGGAATGTGTCCACATGTTGTGTGTGCGTGTGTTGGAATCTTTCCAGGTTGATGCAGACATTTTTACATTTGCCCCACCAAAGTCGTACCTTTGACGAGACGCTCTCTTTTATTAGATAACGTGGTTCCTTTTTTCGTTTTTGACTTTCTTTTTGCCTCTATTGTCCTCATATGTCACTGTCTTCCTGCTCGATTCTCCCCTCCCCCCTTCCTCCCTCCTTCCCTCACCAGCCTCCTGCGTTACCCCATGTGTTCTCTGTCTCTCTCTCTCTCTCTCTCTCTCTCTCTCTCTCTCTCTCTCTCTCTCTCTCTCTCTCTCTCTCTCTCCCTCTCTCTCTCTCTCTCTCCCTCCCTCTCTCTCTCTCTCCCCCTCCCTCTCTCTCTCTCTCTCTCTCTCTCTCTCTCTCTCTCTCTCCCTCCCTCTCTCTCTCTCTCTCCCTCCCTCTCTCTCCCTCTCTCTCTCTCTCTCTCTCTCTCTCTCTATTTATTTCGCACATGAATTTCAAACCCTGAGGTGCTGGGGGGTTGGGTGTGAGGGATAGCTAGACAAGAAGAGAGACTGTATGTGTGTAAACGAGTTGAAGTGTGTGTCAGCGGTATGCGTGCATAGATACTTCAGTATGTTCATCTTCATGCAAACGCATGTGTGTGTGTCATGAGAGACAAAGAAACAGAGACCGTGTCTGTTATCGGTGCATTAGAGTGCCTGGTACTGTTGGTCGTGTCTAATTTGTAGCTCTCATTCTCAAAGGGCTACAGTAATTGGGCAGCACATCTGTCTCTTACGATTTGATTGGCCAGTTTCGTGTTACAGTGTGAAGGGGATCTGGCATTCAGTCGTGGTCATTTCATTAACACTTTTTGTTACTGTAATATGCAATTGTAATTTGTTAAAGGGATTGTTTGGGCAAAAATTAAAATTCTTACTCACACTAATGTCGTTCCAAACTTGTATGAGTTTCTGTATTCTGTGGAACACCAAATAAGATATTTAGAATTTTTTTGTTGTTGTTTTGGAACCCAGTCTTCTTTAAAATGTGTTCTTTTGTGTTTTTCAGAAGAAATAAAGTCATACAGGTTTAGAACAACATGTAAGTACATGATGACAGAATTTTCATTTTTGGCTGAACTATCCCTTTAACAATCCATCTTTACACAACACATTTTCACACTCATTTTGTGCAAACAGTCTCTGAAGTCATTGATCTGAGTGGCTAAACAGACCCTCAAGAGAGCTCTGGGGCACTCATAGAAATTCAATTCAAGTATTGGAGACAAGACACTCAGCTTTTAACCCAAATAACATCCATCCATCCATCCATCCTTAAAAAAAGGTTGAAAAGTGCTTTTGTTGTCTTCACTTATTGATCATATAATCTTTTTTACAGTGTGTACATTGGGATGCTACTGATTGAATTTCATAATCTCGTTATTATATTGAATGGAAATGAAATTATTTTGAGATTTGTGGCTGAATGTCTTGAATGTAGATTTTATAGACCTTGAATTGATACATGAGTCAGATCATTATAACACACTTTATTTTCTCTCCCTATTTTCTTTTCAGATCACTTTTCTTATTCTACTGGAAGAAATGCCAGTTACATAAGAACGTAAGTAAGGTTTAAAAGTGCATGGTCTTTTTAATGAATACTTTATCTAATTCATTTGATCTATCTACTCTGTGGACAACTATAGTATTAGTGGCTGTATAATGAGAGATGTTGTGATGTTTGAAGTGAATATTGTATGCATGTAAACATGTTTATTATAAAGTCATGTGTTGTTATGCACTCCATTATCACCTTGATAATATGAGTTAGGTGTCAAGGTCAAATATACACTGTATTGTAATTGGCTTGCCCACTATAATAGATAAAGAAAGGTTTATACCGCACAATTAAACAGTACAGCTGTCTTAAAGGGATAGTAGAGGTGGACTATCTCTTTAATACACAAAAGCCTGAAAATGCCACAGAAATAAGATGCACAGTCTAAGAAATTAATTAAGACATTTAAAACCGCAGGCTGCTACTGAATCTGCTGTCACTATATATGTGCCTTTTTTTCTTGTCTCTCTCTTCGCCCTGCATTGTTCTCTCTCTTTCACCCTCCGCTGCATGAGTCACTCATTTAACTGAATGTTGATGGCAGAATAGTTAAATTACTATAGATTTCCATCCCTTAATCCTTTTCTGTCCTCCTCCTTTAAATGTCCTCTTAAACACACACACACATTTTGCTGTATCACGTAATGCAGCAAGCAAATAAATAAATTGTGTTTTGATATGTGACCAGGCTTATGAAGCGATCCACTCATTCTCTCCATCCAAGTTCATATGAAAATATATAGCATTTAGCTGTTTCTGTGAACAATGTACCTCAATGGAATTGTATCAGAAAGTGACTCATGTGGAGTTAAACTGAGACCTATAGATGTGTTAAATGGCTGACTGTGTGATGACATGAACAAGGCTGAAATCATATTTAAGAGTCTGTGGTGATTTCAAAAACAGATGAGGTGGTTTTGCTAAGTGATGGGTGTAAAAGAGGAAGTGAGTGAGGCATGTATGGATTCGGACTTCGTGGTTTTAAAATGATTAGCATATGTTAAAGTATAGATCATTTAAGATCATTTGCGGTTTTGTTTTCTTGGATCCACTACTACTGTTCAAAAGTTAATACCATTATTTAGCCAGGACATATTAATTTAATCAAAAGTGACATTTTTAGATTGTTACAAAGAATTTATTTTTCAAATATATGCTGTTCTTTGAACTTTCTATTCATTGTAGAGTCCTGAATAATTGTATCACGGTTTTCACAAAAGTATTAAGCAGCACAGCTGTTTTCAACTTTGATAAAATTGAAGAAAAACACTAAAACAAGCCACTAAAACAGGAAATTAAATAAAATGACTTTTGTAGCAGTACCATTGGAAACACCATTTTTTAAAATGGATATACCATGGTATTTGTTGAATTGCTATCTAAGGATGTGTTCACACTTGACATGTTTGGTTCAGTTAAAAGAAGGTGCGATTGCTCTTTTAGTGCGGGTCATATAAATAAGTGTGAACGCTGCCATCCAAACCCTGGTGCGCACCAAACAAGTGGACCGAGACCTCTGGCCTTCCAAACGAACTTGACTGAAATATGAATGCAACACTGACCAAAGACATCTAAACGAACCAAAAACAGGATGTGATGTCACAAGATACAACCCTAAAATCAAGCTTACATGTTTTTACTCATCATAGTAGTTATTTTGCCCATTATAGTTTGGTACAGGCATCAGAACCGCAGTCTCTTTGCATCAGATCTTCATTTAAGTGTAACGGAGAAATGATTAGTGCTGTTTTGACACCTTTACACAGTTCATAAGCTCGTCACGAGTTCTCAGCTGGTAAAAATACCATACGCACATACAACAAGCTTATTTAGCTTAGCATACAGCATCGTTGTTTTTTATTTTATTTGTATGTTTAGGTTAGGTCTCAAAAATGACAAAAGTGTGAATGTTAAGCAAACCAGGACTAAATGTGTAATTTTCTTTCTTTGTTCTGGATCAAAGGAACTAAGAGAACCGATCTACAAGTGTGAACACCCTAAATGCCATAGTATTTGCATATGAATAGGAAAATCGTGAAAATTCAGTACTGTTATATCAAATTACTATGATATTATCATCTGATCCCATGGTACTGCCACAGTATTTTCATGAATATGCTTTACAGTACTAATGATAGCTGTAGTTACTAGGACATTTTATGAAAAATATGGTTTCCATGGTGAGTTCTTGGGTGAGATATATAAAGAGAATAACCAGCACAGATCTTGGCATCTGATTTACCTACCTTTGGAGTATTATAGTATTACTAAAATAAAACATTTAGGTAGTCATTTATATGAAATATTTCAGCCCATTAATATTTGTAAAGCAAACTTGCAAAGCACCTACTGCCTTCAATTTTTAAGTACAATCAACTTGAATGTTTAAGTCATTTCAACTTAAATTACATTAAACTGAATTAGTTGAATCTTGAATAGCTTATAAAAGAAGTTGAAAATAGCTTAACTTATTGTGATGAGTTAAAGCATAACTCATAACATGTCATAATTTATTGATCATATCATTTTTCTGAAGGTTCAAGTGCATTAGTTTGTCTAAGAGGCTATTTGAGTGTTTCCCCGAATTCCCCATCTTTCATTTTCTCTTTCTCTCCTTCATCCTCTTTTATCCATCACTCGACTTAATATTGATCTGAATTCATTTGTTTCTTATTGATTTAGTTATCCGCCCTCTGCCGCATTGTGCAAACACAAGGACACACAGAGTGCTCAGACCACTGCCAACACACATTCAGACTCACACGCCATAAACCACTCACTTTAGTGCATGTCACTTGCGCTCAAATGCAAAAAGAATCATGAAAGATTTTTCATCCTTAAACATACTTTTTCTCAACAAAATCAGCACTATTGAGAGGTTTAAAGAGTGGAAAGGGTTTGAAAACACACACTTGCACCAGGTCCCCCTATCAGACTGTGTAATGATGTAGACTGGAGACACAGATGCCATATTGATCACTCTCATGAAGGAAAGATTTGAGAAGGACTTAACAGGTGACAAAAAGCTGCAGTCCCTTGATAACCTCTAAAGAGCCTCTTTTATAGGAAAAATTATCAGCGTTATTAAAATGACATTTTTGTGTGTGTCATTTGTATTACACACACACACACACACACACACACACACACACACACACACACACACACACACACACACACACACACACACACACACACACACACACACACACACACACACACAAAATATATATATATATATATATATTACAAAATATAAAAAGAAAAGTGTTACTTAAGGTTTCATCTTATTTTTTTATATTTATTTTTAGTGTATTATTTTTGTTCAACATCAATTCATTAAATAAATTAATATAATATTCAGGTTGATATACAATTATAATAGTTGCAGTACACTAAAAAATGGAAACTATTTTCACTCAGAAATTGCTAGTAAATTTCACAATTAATTTAAAAGAAATGGCAATAACAGATTGAATTAAACATGAAATTAGTAATTAGTAACAAATGTTATTTTCTTGTAAAACATGCTCCAATAATCCTTGCTCCAATAATCCTTTTTTACGGTGTACAGTGTATAGTCTTTAAAGGAACACGCCGACTTTTTGGGACATTAGCTTATTCACCGTATCCCCCAGAGTTAGAGAAGTCCATATACCCTTTTCATCTCTATGCGTGCTGTAACTCTGTCTGACCAACCCGATCACACTTATTGCGTCTCTATAGCACGCAGTGTATTATCGTGTAATTTATACGCGAAAATTAGTTTTTACGTGCATAGGATACGCATGGGTTGGTTAGGGTAGGTTTAGTAGTGGTGTGGGTGCGTGTGTATTATACGCATGGGTAGAATTAGTGGTGTGGGGTGCGTGTGTATTACACGCAAATGAACTGCGTATCAAATGCACGCGAAAACTGCGTATCCGATGCACGTAAAAGCTCATTTTCGCGTATCCCAATAAGTGACAAAATAACGCCAACATTCATATAGTCACAGTGTGTACAAATAACTACGTCACATGAGACACAGCCATCTTTTAACCGTATGCAGACTGGGAACTATACTTTAAGAAGGCGAAGCACTGCTACTTGAGCGTAGTGATTAGCACAACACTCTTAGCGAACGCTCTGCTCCTCACCACCGGGCTTCTCAGGTGCTGAGAGCAAATCACTCCGCCCAAGTAGCAGTGCTTCGCCTACTGAGAATATAGTTCCTAGTATGTATACGGTCAAAAGATGCCTGTGTCTCATATTACCTTGTTATTTACAGAGTTACAGCACGCACGGAGATGAAAAGAGTAAGGACTTATCTAACTCTGGGGGATACGGTGAATAAGCTAAAGTCCCAAAAATTTGCCATGTTCCTTTAGATTTTTGCAATTTCATAGCCTTTTTTGTTCATACTTAAAATGCCACAAAAATGTTGAAGTACTTTGAGTACCATCTAAATAGCATGGTATGTGGTATTTAGTACCATCATGAACATTAAAGTACCATGATGCAATTACTTGAGGCTCAAATAATTGAATGTAGAACATGTTCAATCTATTAAATTAAAAGACTATTCAAGTTTAAAGATTCAGTTTATAGGTATAATGCATTATTATCTACCCTTATTCTTTCACATGAATTTCATAAATACTTTTATATGTAAAAACTGGTCATGACCTTTCAACACATCACATCACTCATTTCAATACTGCTTTGAAGAGTTTAGAATATTTTCAAGGTAGAAATAGTATGAAAAACACTTCAAATTCCTCTTCTGTACATTGCCTTTTCTCTACATACATCTGGAACAGCTTAAAGACTTTATCCTTGTCACTGTCACCTTTGGATTGCTCACTGTGGGGCTAGTCTTTGTAAAGCTGCTTTGAATACATTCTGAATGCGTTGAGAAATGTACTTTGCAACTAGAATTGAATTTCAGATATTCATTTGGTATTTTTTGAGGCTTAATGAATTTATTCAAAAATTTTTTATTGGTAAAAGTTGTCACAGGCCCGGCTGCAGGATGAAATGACTATTTGGCATGTGAAATTGTTAAGAGGGCTTAACACTGAGAACTCGCTTTGGAACGACAGATTTTTAAATGCAGCGCTCCCTGAAACAGGTAGCCGCGTAATAAAAAGATAAGCCAGTGTCATTTAGTATATATTAACCCAAGCTTAAGTTTAAAATATTCTCAAACTTGCTTACCATGTCATAATTATCTGATATTCCGATTCTCAAACATGTGTAAGTGAGTGTTTGGTCGTTTAAAAACCTTTAAAAATAATCTTGATCTTGATCTATATAACGTGAGATGGGCGCCACCATGTTTCTTTGCGCTGCAGTTCAGAGAGTCCCGTCAGTCATCAGTTTCTCCCGAAATGCATATGGACTGTGAGAAGAATAGAGTAAACTTTATAGTTACTTCCACTATGTTTGTCTGATATGAATAACACATCGGCAAATTGTATTTGAATAGATTGTTATTGCTGCTTCCACAGACATCAGTGTGATTTTACAAACTCCAAATGTATTGTTTTACTAATGCTTATGTGTATTTAAATGTCTGAAACCTAAAATAAACATTATGAGGTTGAAAACACTGCATAGCTGTGATATATGACAGCGCTGAGCTAGCCGTTTCTGGCTTTGCGCCAGCCAACGCGGAAAGCATAGTTTGAATCTGGCAGTTACAGTATGTCACGTCACTGAACATTCTAAATCCCATATGTGGAACCAAATTGTCATTGAAACTATGAATGGTTATTGCAGCATATATTATTTTCCCTGCAATGAACATAGGCTCGCCAACACGGAGAGAATGTGGTTTTCACAGGGATCCATTTTACTAAGAGATTCCACTTGTCCTCCTTTCAAGTCTTGCACAGTCGAATAATAGGTAATAACAATAGCAATAATAATAATTACTGTATAACAGAAGATAATATCTCTAGTCCATCCTAATATTAAATATAAATTCAGTCATTTAGAGTGAAAAATTCAGTGCTGCAAATTGTGGAAAAAATATTCCCATTGTAGTGGTAGCCTACTTGTGACAGACAAGAAAGTGTTTTCATCTTCTGTCTATCTAATTCAAATCACATTCTGCTAATTCAGTGGTAAGAATTTAATTGTAGTTTTTATTTATATTGTTGTCCATTTATCGAACTTCCATGCCTCTTATATAATAATTATATATTACTATGTACCAATTTACCAATGTATCTCTCGCGCGCAGACACACTCGGTCTCTCTCGCGCACTGTCGCTCGAGCGCAGACACACTTGGTCTCTCTCGCGCACTGTCGCTCGCGCGCAGACACACTCGGTCTCTCTCTCGCGCGCGGACACACTCGGCCTCTCTTTCTCGCATGCCTTAAGAATGTATAGTATTTGTGTGGCATATAGACTTTTTTATTCATTCAATATAAGTATGCTCTTAACCTAAATACTTTTTCATCAACGTGGATCTCCTCCATTCAAATTTCTGCTTGCCGATTATGCCTCTCTACATTAGTTGAGGAGCACTTATATACATTGGAAAATGTTACCTGACAGTGTACGCTGATAATAGCATCTAATAAATAAATCCTGCTGCATAGAATGTCCACAGTTGATGAACATAGATAAACATTTTAGATAGATAGATAGATAGATAGATAGATAGATAGATAGATAGATAGATAGATAGATAATATTTCACTTTTGCATTTTATTGCCTTTTTGGGAGATGAATCTTGTTAAGGTATGAGAAATGTTTTGTGTAAATAAATAAATAAATTGCCGAGACCCTATCCTGTAAATCTTTCCATACAGATATTCATCAATATTTAATGTATTTTCTGATGGCAGGAATGCTTTGGAACTGCAGTTTAGAATGTTTCTCCAAAACTGGAATGGCAGAAGGAATTCCAGCATGTACGGTAAGTATGAAAATGACCATCTTTCTTTTTCTTTGCTTTTATATCTTGATCTCTCTGTCATACATTGTGACTGAAGGGAATTTCAAACATTTCTTTGATGTTTAGAACTAATGATTTAAATGTTTGAAAAATCCTGCGAAAACATGGACCTATTTCATCACAAAATCAGAGGGGAAAAGTTATATTTTGCATAAAGAAAATGAAGCCTAATTTTTTTTTTATCATATTTTCATTAAATTAAGCCATCCTTCTCCCAAAATCTTTGGATGTTCGAATTTAAAATATAAATAAAAAATCCCACTTTTCCCATGACAAGCGCCACTTTTTATTATTCTTAATACTGTGCTGCAATACAAAAATTTACATTGCATATAGACTGTACCACAAATACTAAAATGGTGTATAAATTCTTTACAATTGAAGTAAAAAAAAAAAAATTTCCTACATGATGAGAGAGTGATTTTTTAGATTCTTTTTTATGAAAATAACGTTGTGCAAGAAAATCTTAATAATCTTAATAATATGCTTACATTTCTATATGGAAATTTAACATTTCTTATTTTTCCTGTTGATTGCTATGTCTTAAATATGAACTGGACATTCCACTTTCGATGCGGCATTCTCGCCTAGTTATGGATTTTAAGAATACATATTTCTGCATAATTTTTAATCTCATAGCCATCGTTAAATGCATATTTACTCAGTACATATAATTTACAGGTATAGACTCAAACAATGAACACTTTATAGATACACATCCAGTCGCACACAGCTGGCACGGCACTTTGCTGCCACTGACAACACTGCCCTGGCAACCGATGGGCACGTCGCCAAGCCAGCAAGTTGCCAAGCAGCGAGTTCCCATAGCAACTTGCCATTCCCTGGCATTTTGAATAAGGTATCGGCAGACAAACACTCAGGCTTTCGGGTAGAAAGAGGGGTTTGCATGAGGTTAGAGAGTAGATAAAGAGTGAAAAAAAAAGAAAGAGATAAAATAGAGTGAGTAAAAGAGAGATAGATGGAGGGAATGAGAAATACTTTTGTTAACTGGCCCTAAATTGAACTTAAATGTATGTGATAAACTTTGATGTTTTTAAAATTCCAAATAAAAATGTATTGATTTATAAAAAAGTAAATCTGATCTTTTTAAAATCAACATTTTGAAATTTAAAACTGAAAACACTTTAAAACTCCTAAAGATTTGTGGCAGCTTCATCGCTTTGTAGTCTGACAATTAAGATCATGACAAGTGTTTGACCTTATGTCCCAGTGATTTGTGCTGGCAAAGACACACACACACACACATTCAGGTTGGCAAAAAGCTGGCACTGGCACCACCGTGCCGCATTCGCACGTGATTGGACTGTGAATGTGGCAGTGAGAGAAAGAAAAAGAAAGAGGGAGGAAGATAGGGTGGAGCCGAGTCGAGCCAGAAAGAGAAGGACAAAAGTCTTAAAGGATATTAAACCACATAAGTGACCAACAGCAACATTATAAGCAGAAGGCACAAATCCTTAGGCCACCTATGTTGACAGTTGATAGGCTATCAACTATTAAGTTTTTTTGTTTAGTTTGCGTCTGGAAAATTAATGCGTTTGGCTGTGAAAAGGACAGAGAATGAGAAAGGACCTGAACAGACCGCTCAGTTAATGTTTGGATCGCATTCACGTCTCACCCTGGAGATCTCTGTCATTGTCAGAGGAACAGAGCTGTCCAACATATGTGTCTGCAGTTGTCTGGGAACAGTGTGACTGTTAACCGTTTCGTGTTAAAAGAACGGTTCATTCAAAAATCGCAATAATCTGACAATTTTCCCCTGTAGTGAGCTGTTAACTGATGCGAAACAGATCATGAGTGATTTGAACTCAAGAACCGCATCAAGTTTGATTCACAAGCAAGTCATTCAGTCTTGTTTTGTAATCCAGATCAACTTTCATTGAGAAGAAACAAAAGAAGGTTTTGCACATGAAACGGCTCGTTTTTGTAGTATAACACACACAACTCAGAATGAAATTCAGAAGGTCTTTTGATAACTCAGTCTACCTTTATTCGGATACATTTGAAAACTGCTTTTTCGTTTCAAAACGCTCTCCCTTCACGCGTTTTCCAGAAGTTTCTCATTCACACTGAAATTTTAGAAAACGCTTAATTCACCTTACTGCGTAAACCCTCATAAAAGCTCACTGAGATGGTACAGGTGGAGAGTGCTGGGTAGTAACTGATTACTTGTAATCTAGATGACGTAATCGTATTCCAAAAATGAAGTACTTGTAATTAGATTACAATTTAAAATATTGTAATCAGACTAATGTTACTTTTCTTTGAATTACATGATTGCATGTTATTCTCACAATGGCAGTCAATTATTTATAATTCAGTAATTCTACTTCTTTGTTTTTCTGTATATTTAAAATGTTCCTTCCTAAAAAAAGCCTACTGCTTATATACGTTCAGAAGCTCTTCCAGGTTTGTGGGATTGCACACACAGACCATGTGACTAGTCACATGACTATCACTGAAAACTGAGACCCACAATACATTTGCTCACTGGATTTACAGTTTTTGCAGGACATAAACTCCGTCTGAGAAAAAATGTGTTTTCAAACAAAAACATATTAGTGTGGACAAGGCCTGAGAAAACCTAGGGCTTATAAACACAGGGAGTAATCAAGGTAACAGCGAACAGGTGTGGAACTCAAATCAGCAACCAAGGATACTGAGGGTGCATCTCAATCAGCATTTCAACCGAACCAGGAAAGAAAATGCCTCTGCACTCAATTGGATAGACCTACAACCAATCAGAGCAACGGAGTAAATGACGTACACTCACCTAAAGGATTAATAGGAACACCTGTTCAATTTCTCATTAATGCAATTATCTAATCAACCAATCACATGGCAGTTGCTTCAATGCATTTACGGGTGTGGTCTTGGTCAAGACAATCTCCTGAACTCCAAACTGAATGTAAGAATGGGAAAGAAAGGTGATTTAAGCAATTTTTTGCGTGTCATGGTGGCTGGTGCCAGACGGGCCGGTCTGAGTATTTCACAATCTGCTCAGTTACTGGGATTTTCACGCACAACCATTTCTAGGGTTTACAAAAAATGGTGTGAAAAGGGAAAAACATCCAGTATGCGGCAGTCCTGTGGGCGAAAATGCCTTGTTGATGCTAGAGGTCAGAGGAGAATGGGCCGACTGATTCAAGCTGATAGAAGATCAACTATGACTGCAACAACCACTCGTTACAACCGAGGTATGCAGCAAAGCATTTGTGAAGCCACAACACGCACAACCTTGAGGCGGATGGGCTACAACAGCAGAAGACCCCACCGGGTACCACTCATCTCCACTACAAATAGGAAAAAGAGGCTACAATTTGAAAGAGCTCACCAAAATTGGACAGTTGAAGACTGGAAAAATGTTGCCTGGTCTGATGAGTCTCGATTTCTGTTGAGACATTCAGATGGTAGAGTCAGAATTTGGCATTTACAGAATGAGAACATGGATCCATTATGCCTTGTTACCACTGTGCAGGCTGGTGGTGGTGGTGTACTGGTGTGGGGGATGTTTTCTTGGCACACTTTAGGCCCCTTAGTGCCAATTGGACATCGTTTAAATGCCACGGCCTACCTGAGCATTGTTTCTGACCATGTACATCCCTTTATGGCCACCATGTTCCCATCCTCTGATGGCTACTTCCAGCAGGATAATGCACCATGTCACAAAGCTTGAATCATTTCAAATTGGTTTCTTGAACATGACAATGAGTTCACTGTACTAAAATGGCCCCCACAGTCACCAGATCTCAACCCAATAGAGCAGCTTTGGGATGTGGTGGAACGGGAGCTTTGTGCCCTGGATGTGCATCCCACAAATCTCCATCAACTGCAAGATGCTATCCTGTCAATATGGGCCAACATTTCTAAAGAATGCTTTCAGCACCTTGTTGAAGCAATGCCACGTAGAATTAAGGCAGTTCTCAAGGCGAAAGGGGGTCAAACACAGTATTAGTATGGTGTTCCTAATAATCCTTTAGGTGAGTGTATGTTGAGGATTCCGGGCTTCCGAAAAGGAGCCGGCAAGGACCGCTGGTTATGTCCACCTCGTCATGCACGCCGAGTTGCATCGCCGTGATTCCCATTTCGGTTACTTCTTTCACTTGGTCCTCCATGAGTGTGACCAAAGGAGAAACCACAATGACCACAGGGTTTTCATTGCGCCTTCTTAGCCCCCACTTCTAAACTTTTGCCGAATTCCGTAGGAAGGACGGAAAAAACATCTTTCCGATCGACAAATGCCTTGATCGCGGTTCTCTGTTCCTCTTTTAAAATGAATGTGATGTCTACGTCTTCTATAACAGACGTGATGGCTGAATCTACACATCTAAATTCTCCAACGGCAGCCATTCTTTGTTGTAAACGAATTCAACCCAAGCGCTCTTTGGTGACGTGGATGATTATGTTACTGTTGATCATCTGTCCATTATTGTTTAAAGCCCACCCTGACAATTTGATTAGTTCAGAACAGCTTTGGTTTGGGCATACTTGCATACATTCACAATGGATCAAGTACAGACCGAACTTCCCAACCTCTAATGTTGTGGGCGGGGCTAAGTTCGACTGGCATACAGGCTATACACCTGCAACATTTCAGCCGTAATGTTCATTACCTGTATAGCGATGTATGTTTGTGCTGAAATAAACATCTATCGCGTGTCATTATGTGTAGTGAGTTGGCTCACATGATTTATATTTCGCGCTTCAGAACTTCCGTTAAGGGAACATAGTGAGCATCGATGCTCCCTGGTTTTCACAGTGAATTGTGGGACTTTTTAGGAAGCGAGTGTTTCAGTGCGCCCCTGATCAGTGTCCTGACTACTGAACTAGGGAGCTGATTGAGACGCACCCTAATAATGACAGGGAACACTGGCAAACAGCAACTGAATTCAAACTAAACCAAAACAGAACGAGACCGATCCAACTTGCTACTTCTAGGGGGGATTTTAAGATTTTCATTAAAGTGATGTAAAATACACTATTGTCAACTGGAATATAGTGCACGAGTCGTACATCTATGATTAAGTGGTGCTTTTATGTAATTTAAAAAAAAATTCCTCATTCATAATAATTGTATGTAAAACAAAATATTTCTCCTTTTGTTTTGCGCAGAATGAATGTCATTCATAAGGGTTTGGAACCACATGCGGGTGAGTAAACAGACCTTTTTTTCATTTTTGGGTGAACTGGGTGAACTATAAATTTAAAGCTGGTACCAAGTTTCTGGTAATTGTTTGCTGATAAACTAGCTTTTGTGGTTACAAATGAGAGATTCTTCATTCTAGAGATAAGCAAATATAGACTTATCCACATGCTGGATTAATTTTTCCAGAATTTCAGACAATAGTTCAAAATGAAACAGACGAAGGGCCTTTATCTGGTTTGAGCTGCATATGAAATTGATTGATTTCACCTTGCTAAGCATGTGCAATTTCCAAGTACTTCAAATGCCCCAAATCTGACTTTCTTTTCGGTTGTTTTCGGTAGTACAATAAGTAAGACTTTGAACAACAGCACTATTGGATGGCTTGATCCATCCTGATTTAGTTTTTTTTCTCCATGAAAAGCTTCATGTCAGTCTCTTGAATTTTGTTTTAAATACCAGTTCCTTCTCTTAGAAGGTATTTTATCTGCATAGTTTGATTCGCGGTGAATATGAGGCAATATGTAAAGCGCTTTGGTGACCATTGGGTCTGTGAAAGCGCTATGTAAATGCAGCCCTTTTACCATTTGCTCTCAGCTTCATTCAAGGATTTATCGCACACATGGAATGAATGTAAGAATTTGAATTGTAAAAACACCATTATGATTAAATTAATAGTAAATAATAGTCGAGAAATCAATCATGTTGCGTGTTCGTGTTCACAAAAACACTGTGGAATGAAATGCAGGTTTTCCAGACTTCAAGGCTGTGGCGGCTAAGAAAAGAATAAAGATGTGTATTTCTGGGCATAAGAAAAGGATACATTCCCATAGTGCACTCCTTAAAGGGGTAGCTGAAAATCCTGTCATCAACTTACTAACCCTCATGTTGTTCCAAACCTGTAAGACTTTTTCATCAACACAAGTGAAGATATTTTTAATGAAAACGAAGAGATTTCTGTCCCTCCATTAAAAGTTATTTCAAAATGGCCTTACAAAGCTTGTAAAATAAATCTAAAGGTTTAATCCAAGTCTTCTGAAGAGACACGATCACTTTATATGTTTGAAAAGATTGGGCTTTCATTCACATATAAACATTAAATAGCGAACATATACAGGTCCTTCTCAAAAAATTAGCATATTGTGATAAAGTTCATTATTTTCCATAATGTAATGATAAGAATTAAACTTTCATATGTTTTAGATTCATTGCACACCAACTGAAATATTTCAGGTGTTTTATTGTTTTAATACTGATGATTTTGGCATACAGCTCATGAAAACCCCAAATTCCTGTCTCAAAAAATTAGCATATCATGAAAAGGTTCTCTAAACGAGCTATTAACCTAATCATCTGAATCAACTAATTAACTCTAAACACCTGCAAAAGATTCCTGAGGCTTTTAAAAACTCCCAGCCTGTTTCATTACTCAAAACCGCAATCATGGGTAAGACTGCCGACCTGACTGCTGTCCAGAAGGCCATCATTGACACCCTCAAGCAAGAGGGTAAGACACAGAAACAAATTTCTGAACAAATAGGCTGTTCCCAGAGTACTGTATCAAGGCACCTCAGTGGGAAGTCTGTGGGAAGGAAAAAGTGTGGCAAAAAACGCTGCACAACGAGAAGAGGTGACCGGACCCTGAGGAAGATTGTGGAGAAGGACCGATTCCAGACCTTGGGGGACCTGCGGAAGCAGTGGACTGAGTCTGGAGTAGAAACATCCAGAGCCACCGTGCACAGGCGTGTGCAGGAAATGGGCTACAGGTGCCGCATTCCCCAGGTCAAGCCACTTTTGAACCAGAAACAGCGGCAGAAGCGCCTGACCTGGGCTACAGAGAAGCAGCACTGGACTGTTGCTCAGTGGTTGCATGTCATTCGGAAATCAAAGTGCCAGAGTCTGGAGGAAGACTGGGGAGAAGGAAATTCCAAAATTCCTGAAGTCCAGTGTCAAGTACCCACAGTCAGTGATGGTCTGGGGTGCCATGTCAGCTGCTGGTGTTGGTCCACTGTGTTTTATCAAGGGCAGGGTCAATGCAGCTAGCTATCAGGAGATTTTGGTGCACTTCATGCGTCCACCTGCTGAAAAGCTTTATGGAAATGACGATTTCATTTTTCAGCACGACCTGGCACCTGCTCACAGTGCCACAACCACTGGTAAATGGTTTACTGACCATGGTATTACTGTGCTCAATTGGCCTGCCAACTCTCCTGACCTGAACCCCATAGAGAATCTGTGGGATAATGTGAAGAGAAAGTTGAGAGACCCAAGACCCAACGCTCTGGATGAGCTTAAGGCCGCTATCGAAGCATCCTGGGCCTCCATAACACCTCAGCAGTGCCACAGGCTGATTGCCTCCATGCCACGCCGCATTGAAGCAGTCATTTCTGCAAAAGGATTCCCGACCAAGTATTGAGTGCATAACTGAACATAATTATTTGAAGGTTGACTTTTTTTTTGTATTAAAAACACTTCTTTTATTGGTCAGATGAAATATGCTATTTTTTTGAGACAGGAATTTTTTGTTTTTATGAGCTGTATACCAAAATCATCAGTATTAAAACAATAAAAGACCTGAAATATTTTAGTTGGTGTGCAATGAATCTAAAATATATGAATGTTTATTTTTTATCATTACATTATGGAAAATAATGAACTTTATCACAATATGCTAATTTTTTTAGAAGGACCTGTATAGAGTTCAGTCGTACTTGTCTGACACAAGAAGAAACTTCATTGGTTTTTTACACGTCAACAAAGCACATTTGAGCTTCCGTATCATATTTTATAAGCAATTTTGCTCCTTCAGAAGACTTGGACTAAACAAAATATGGTTTACTCTTAAGATGTCATTATGAACTTCGAACTATCTAGGTTTTGGTTGTGTGGACTTTCAATGGAGGGAATCACTCAGGTTAATTAGAAATATCTTCATTTGTGTTTCGAAGATGAATGAAAGTCTTACGAGTTCGGATGGTGGGTTTGGAGCATGATGATGGCGAGTAAATAATGACGGAAGTTAGGTGAATTAAGCCTATAAGTCAATCAGACATCCGAAAGAACCTTCTATCAAAAAATTTTTATTTGCTCATTTATTATTTGTATCATTATTTATTGATTTACATTTTAATGTAAATCTTTTTTTTATTGGAGTATTTATGTTCGATCTTTTTTGTTTTCTGAATGAGCAAATATCATCAAAAATCTTTGGGAAGTAGGCCTACTTGTACATTACAGTAATATAATTTTTCAAAAGTGGATGATGTGTTGCTTTACATCAGTTGTCCAGTAGGGGAAGACAATACGCATGAAATATATTGACACCTGACTGTGAGAGTGTATAGAAATCGAACCACGAGTCAGTGCGCTGCAGGCTGAGGTAGTTGGTTGTATGGTTTTGCATCATAATCAGCCTGGAGTTAACTGTACAACCTTCTAGCTTTCCTTGCGGTGTCACCATTACGTCGAGGTGAGTATGAATGACCATCAGATGCATGTAGACAAGCATTTGTATCATTTTTGCCTTAAAATTGAGCTGCAACATATGGTGTGAATCCGCACAGCAGTTTCTTTGTTGTTGTTTTTGTAGTTTCAGTGTTTGTTGCGCTCATTAACAGGCTGTTAGTCACCCCCATTTCCCATATGAGAGTTTGGGTTTGGGTGAGTGCCCAAATGCCCCCGTCCACAAGAGGGCTCCAACAAATCCATGAAGTCTTGTAAATTCCTAATTAAAAACAACACAGTGGAGATAACAGATTGACTTGAGAACATATACAAGAGGTTAAATGTGTATTGTGTACCTAATTGGGTTGTTTAACTTGGTGTTGAAGTATTGGTTTCAATTCCCAGGGAATGCATTAACGTATAAAATATTGAATACAATTTAAGTCACTTTGGATAAAACCAAATGCATAAATGTTCAACATTAAGAATTGAATTGAGAAAGCCTTTTAAATTCCAGTTTGATTCCTGAAGCAAACATGATGGATAATTTGAATGTGAACAACTGCTGTAAGTGTAGTTTTAAATAATACATTTAATTGTATCAATGTCAGCAAAAATATATTAATAATCAATGTTTGAAATGCCATCTGGTGGGCGGGAGGTTATGGGTGGTGCTGGATGGCAGAGGCAGGCTAAATGCACAAAAATTGCGCAGATGTCAACATAAATAAATACATAATTCATAATTTTCTGATAAAAATAAACATGAATAAGACCGATTCATGTTTCTTTTTTATTTATTATTATTAATAATGTCAATTGATAAAATAATAAACTAGATTAATAATAATAATAATCTGCATTCAAAAAATTTTTATATATCCAAAATATCCTGAAAAACTAAAATATCGTGAAAAATATCCTGGCTTTTCCAAGCTTTATAATGGGAGTGAATAGTAAACTTAGATTTTGAAGTTCAAAAAAAGGCCTTCTGAAGCGAAGCAATGCATTTTTGTTTGAAAAATACATTTTACAAAATATTTTTCTTACAAAAACGAATCGCTTCACTTCAGAAGGTCTTAATTAACCCTTCAAACCCATATGGATTTAATGGATGAATTTTTGGGGCTTAAAAAAAAAAATCATGGTATCATTACACTCCCATTATAAAGCTTGGAAGAACCAGGATAGTATAACTAGCCTCGCCCCGTTCACACGGCCCTAGGCCTCGTCCTGCTTGCCACACAAACCCCTCAAGGTAAGTGTTTTAATAAAACATTCTAATTAGCCCAGAATTTTTATATCATTATTTATATTTCTGAAAAAATTAAGGAGGATAATATATAATATTATATACCAATTGATATGTTTATTAAAATATTTATTTCGGACACAGATACTTTCAAATCTTTTGAATGGGAAAAATTTGTGGATAAATGTTGGTAAAGCATCTCACTTTTTTATTTGATCACAAGCTGTACTGTATAAGCATACAATAGCTGACTAAACTGGAAGAGAAAGCATTTTGTCATTGAAAAAATTAATCAATTCGCACAGGTATTTTATGGTTAAAAAAAATAGAGAATTAGCACTTCCGTGGCTCTCATTCTTCTCATTTTTCCTCAATACTGAAAGTATTTTAGACAAAACCAGGCAACACTTAATTATCCATTTTCCATTACCCATAATCTTCAGATTAGCTCATTTTATTGTGAATTCAGGTGCAAACTTATAAAGTACACACATTATAATAATAGCAGGATATTAGCATTGGTTTTAAGTTGTGTGGTCAGTGTGTGTTTGCAATTAGCCCCTCAATCATCTCTCCAGCACTCTTCTGAATGAGAACAGTCTCCTCCTCCTCTGTCTGTCCCGCTTTCTGTCTGGCCGCTCACACAGTCTGCCAGGATCCGCATTGCGTTGCCCTTCTTCTCTAAGAGATAAAAAGAGCACATATCAGCAATCTGTGCCTGTCGTTGTTCTTTTCCAGACACGTAAACGCACACCAAGATGTTCAGCTCATTACGAGAAACAGAGGAATCGCACTCAGGAGAGACTGGGTCGAGACTGACTCGAGAACAAAGAAATGGTGTGCCCATAAAAAAACCTGCACAAAATAAAAGCCTAACTATTATTTGATGGAGAAATTCCACATTTTTTAAATGTTTGATCATATAATGAGAATTATTTGAGTGGCGTATTAAACAAATGCACCATAAATCTTGAAGGATTCATTTGATGGCATTTTTTTTCTAAATATCTCGCATCATAATGCAAGCTAATGTATTGAAAATTTGGAAGCATCACCTTGATCCCCATCCATTTTTAAAAGCGCATCATGCTTTCTGTCATAATCACCTAATTCTTGCTCACTTGATTTTCCCCAAACGCTTTCTGTCTCTGGTGTTTTGGCTTGTTATCTTTTGATTAATCCGTCTAATTGTTTGTTTCCCTTTTCAATATGTCCATGATTGGTTGTATAACTACTTTGTTTGTTTGTTTATTCGGCTTCCTCATCAGTGTGTGTTTTGTGAATTCACAATGTGGATCATGAATATGTATTGTACACAGGCTGTTGGTATTCCGATCGTTGGAGATGATATACTTGTTGTGTATATAAGATGAAACCAGTGGTGATGAATTGACTGGTTAGCATTACTTAGTTAACCCCTACTGGTAGATGTTTTAACTACATCTAGTTACCTCAGTCATCTGGGTATAAAAAGCATCTTTCTCTATTGACGCCATCTGTTAAAATGGAGGGAGCGAGGGTCTGTCCATATAAACTTCCCTCATCCACTTCACGAAGTGGAACGCACTTAGGGAAGCTTAGGGAAGTTAGCAAGTGCGTGTCTAAAAGTGGATGTAATGCAGCCCAGGTGTTTCAGGAACTTAGTGTCCATGAAACAAAGATGGCTGCCTCACATACTTCAGGGAATCCTATAGCCTACCAGCTGAGCATTTTTTCCCTTGAGATGAGTCAGAATCAACGTATAGCTTTCTCAAGGTATTATTAACTATTCATATACTATATCTATCACGTGTAGTTCTCTTTTGGTTTTGGTTTCCCTGTGTTCTGTTCCAGTTTTACCTGTGTTCCCTTTGCTAGTTTATTTTCATGAAAATTCATTGAGTTTGCACGTGTTCCTAAGTTTCTAATCATTACCTGTCTTTTTAAGCCCTGAGTTTTCCTTAGTTCTTTGTCCTGTATTGTTTATTTGTAGTGTTTGTATTTCTCAGTTTTTTTCTGAGTGTTTGTCATTGAAGATTGTTCTTTTGGATTTTCCGTCGTCATGCGCTTTATTACAGCCACTGCGTTACAAAATACAGGAGCCTCAAACTAAGAACAATTAAAATATGGAGCAGTGCGCCTCCTCTTCCTCCCTGAAATGAGGAAAATGCTGGAGTATTTGGGCTCCTTACAGCCCGCGACCCAGAAAAAAGACAGCCACCATCCCATTGCATAAATACCATACCAGAGCTCACCACAGACGGAGGAATTGTGCCTGCCGCGATGAATGAGCCGGAGCCTACTACTAGGACTGAGTCATACATCGTCCCGGAGCCTGAGCCTCGAATAACGTCTGCCAGGTGTGTAAGTCAGCAACTCTGTGCGCCGCCGAGAGACTGCTAGTGGAGTTTGAGGGTATGGATTGGAGCCCTGCCCACACTCCCGCCACTGAGGGTAAGCTGCCACTGGCCTCTGATTTATTTGATGATTTGGAAGAGCATGTTTCCCTTTGTCTCCTTTTCCCGCTGGTTCCGTCCAGTTCGGTGTCTCCAGAGTTACCACCCAGCCTCCCTCTCCTGCCTCCTCTTTCAATATCAGCCAGTCCGTCAGCCCCATCTCCGTTGCCTCCTGTCAGCTTCCTCCTCAACCTCCCCTATGTGGTGTGGATCCACTTTGGGCCCTCCATCACCCAGCTCCTACCAGATGAGCCTCCAGCTGCTGTTCCCATCACTCCTCCTCTGCCCGTAGCCCTGACTCTCCCTCCATCTGCTCCACCTAGAACCATCGAAATTACGCCTCCACTGGGCTCCCTAGATCCTCCAGCTCCACCTCGGTCAGGCGTCACGTCACCTCACCTGCGCTACAGACTTGCGAGCCGTCTGGTGCGCTCTGTCTCTCAACCCCTACGGATTCGTCTGGCTCCGCCCTTACTTTTGGCTCCACCTTAGCCCTCACTTGCTCCGGCTCCACTTTAGCCCTCCAATACTCTGGTTCCACCTTGGGGGTCATCACTACAGCTCTGTCGCGGCCTCCGATGCTTGCGGTGGCTTTTTGTTCCATCTGCTCTCTGTCTGAGCTCTGGGCTCCCTTCCTATCAGCTCCACCTCCTTCCATTTTTCCCATTGCTTTGTCGAGGAGATCTACACCATGGCTTCTCCTCCCTTGACCTCGCCATAGGGCATCATCCTAGCTGGACTCTGGGTTTCTTCCAGACTCCTCCTGCTCCTGTCTACACCCTGGCTCCTCCCACCATCTTCAGCACCCTGGTATTTTACTCTGTCATCGTCCCTGGCTCCCTATCATTTGCCTGCTTTGCATCAGTTGGACTGTTACGGCACGAGGACGCGCCTTCTGAGACAGGGGTGTAATGTCACGTGTAGTTCTGTTTTGTTTTTGTTTTCTCTGTTCTGTTCCTGTTTTACCTGTGTTCCCTTTGGTAGTTTGTTTCCATGGTAATTCTTTGAGTTTTTATGTGTTCCTAAGTTACGTTAATCATTACCTGTCTATTCAAGCCCTGAGTTTTCCTTGGTTCTTTGTCCTGTATTGTTTATGGTATTGGTTATATTTCTCCGTGTTCTCCTAAATGTTTGTCATTAAAGACGGATCTTTTGGATTCTCCGTCGTTATGTGTTTTATTACAGCCAGTGCGTTACAATGACGTAAAATAATAATAATAATAATACATTTTACACAGAACAGTTCATTTTATTTAAAAAGTATATCATTGATAAACGTGCTGAAAGTGCTTCATATGTAAGAATATAAAAAGTGATTGCAAAAAGTTATTCTTTTTATTAATTTCCCTCCTCATTTTCACTTCCTCTTAATTTTACATTATTTTGTTGTTTTTTGTTGTTATTATTATTGTTGTTGTTTTAAATATTTTGTACAAAGGAGTCACATGACCGATGTTTTTTGCTTAATGACCTAGAAATACACACAATCTTAAATTATTTTTTTAAACTGAACGTAGGTAATAACTTAATTTTTATTTGACCATCAAAATAAGAAATACAATAAAAGAATACATTTCCTACTTATTTCCAGATTTAAATCCCATATGTCTAGCGTGGTCTCAGATTATCGGCCCCCATCGTATATTATTAAAAGCTAAGTAGGCTATAGGATTATTATGTAACCTACTAGCTCATATAAATGTACCATACATACAGTCTTAATTGAAATGTGTAACCTAACATGTATGCACAGTTTCATCAAACAGCCTTAAATGAGCTATTCCAACCTGTCATTAGATCAGATCTTTCTGTCAAAGGAAGGATTTTAGTATAATGCAGCATGATGACTGGTGACACTTTTTATTACTGCAGGGTAATCACCTCAGAGCTTTTGTTGTATGGGAGAGGAATCTCTCTTTCTCTCCATCTCCCAAATTATCTTTTAACTCCCTATCTCCCAATCTATCCCATATTGTCTCATCTGTTCCATTTCACACACAAAGACACCCTTCCAAGCCTTGAGATCAATCACAAGGTGTTATGACTGTTCTAGCGTTCGAGTGCCAGACATTGCTGTGGGGGGGAGAAAGAGAGAGAGAGAACGGCAGATATTCTATGGACAAAACGCAGGAGAGTAGGAGAAGAAGGGAGGGGGGAGGGGGGGTGTTGGTTAGAGGAAGCGGAGCGAGACGCGGAGGCAGGGACAGTGACGACAGGGAGCAGCACTAGGTCTGAACGTCTATGGCACACGCTGGTTGGGTGCGTTAGTGTTTAGGTGACACTGATTTATGATGCTGGGGGGATTAGACATGGTTTCTGTCGGGCGGGAGGAAGGAGTAATGAGAGGAAGGGAGGGAAAAACGGAGTGAAAGGGAAGAGAAGAGGGGACGGCATCAGATAATGGTGGGCTGCTCAAAGCGCACCTATCTCATGATCGCCATGAGTGTCACAGCATCAACGCCACGCTAGGAGAGAGAAGAAGAGAGGAGAGCACGGGGGGACCGTGGGGAGATAGAAGTCAAACAGGGATGGAGGAAACTAGTTTATCGTACGGCTCAAAGGAAGCGAACGTCGGCTTGCGCTCGGGAGACACTATAGCGGATTTCGTGACAACTCTTTAAGTGTATAACATATGAGGCGCACCGTGCATGTCCGTGAGCGCGTGTTTAGCCATAAATTAGGTTGGGACGAGCAGGAATAGTGAGCAAAAGACTGCAGAAGAAGAAGCAGTGCTGTTTCGACTTTTATGTTCGGTTTTTAAACGTTTGACGTTGCCTTATAACCCTGCAAACTGTTGTTTTTTCCCTGCATGCCTTTCCAAATCTGCCTTTTTGTCTGCTGTTTCCCCCTCCACTCTTTTTTGGAAAGAGCCTTAAAACTGGGGCACTACGAGAACGAGACAGACAGAGGAAGAGAGAGCAGCGTTTGCAGTTTTCTGGGACTACGTGCTTTCTATACATCTTAGCACCGCAACGCATCGCCTATGTCGTACGATCTACCGCACAAAGGCCAGGCGGTTTATGATATGCCTCACACATTTATAGATATGTGTCGCTGGCGTACACACCGATGCCTCTGTGTTTGTGGCTTGGCAGAAAAGGAGGGCAGCCAGAGAGAGAGGGCAGAGACAGTTTGCTTGCAGTGCATATCTGTCTTTGGGTTCATTCGGTTCAAGCGTCGTGTTTGGTGTCTGCCACCAGGGGGCCGGACGGAACAAACTGCGCACTCTTATATGGTGCTGAAGCAGAGATGCTAAGCCTTAATTTCAGTGTTAATTAGGCAGTTGCTGTCAATTCCTGAGGGTTCAAATGAGTTAAATATGTTAAACCTTGTTTCTGTTTGCCACAGGTCGCAGCCTCGGGACATCCAGAGACGTCACTCGATTCAGAGAAGAAACCGTCATTGTGAGGTCGATTCATTAAATTTTTCTTTCGGCAAATCTGACAAAGGTACGTAGGACGGTAATGAATTGTCCTCATCCAAGATCAATTGTTATTATAAATAACATTCAAAAGTTTGGGGTTGGTAAGATTGAATCATGTTGGTCTCTTATACTCACCAAGGCTGCATTTATTTGATCAAAAATACAGTAAAAAACCAATACCGAGAATAATATTACAATTTTAAATAACTGTTTTCTATTTTAATATATTTTAAAATTTAATTTCTTATGGCAAAGCTGGATTTTTCAGCATCATTACTCTAGTCTTCAGCTTCACATGATCCTTCAGATTCGAATATGCTGATTTGGTGCTCATGAATCATTTATTTTGATCAATGTTGAAAACAGTTAATATTTTTATGGAAACTGCAATACAGATTTTCCCAGTATTCTTTGATAAAAAGAAAGTTTAAAAGAGCAGCAATTTTTTTTGTAATTTTACAAATGTCTTTATTGTCACTTTTGCTAAATTTAATTCATTTCAAAATAAATCTTACGCTTACAGACCCCAAATTATATATATATATATATATATATATATATATATATATATATATATATATATATTAGTATATCATAAGGTGTGGTAAATTATACTTTTTTTAATAAAAATAATAAAATAAGTAATAAAAAGCTGTGTCATAAATCTGTGGTTTTAATTATTTCTGTATATCTACTTGAGAATGTACAATAAAATCTTACTCTATGACCTGCAATTTGTGGGAAAAACTTTGCTCAGATTCTTTTAATGAACCTTTAAGTGACACTGCATTCAAACGAACCCAGAGCGGGAATTTTCCCCTCACTTTTGAGTTCATCTGAATAATTTGAATTCAAACTAGTGTACGTCTGTGTCCCTGAGACCCTTAACCTGTGATGTCTTAAAGGTCACAGGTGAGGTCCTTGGGAACACAGCTGTATATGATGACATCAGTGTTAACACATGGCACGTCTGCAACATCGGGAGTCTGATCTTGCCATCATTTGACTGACACATTATCCTAGATAACTTCTAATGAATTCATAGATTTTGCCTATTGAGTGACCTTCAGAACACGTCTTTACTCTGAACACGTCTTGTGCCGTGACTGACGTTACCACAAGCACGCCATTAGCACGACTGTTTGACTCGCTATGCTACTTCTACTCCACATTACCTAAAACGGGTCTACGGATTTCCAGACAGCAGTGACATCAGCTTCAAACCACTTTGACACAGCTGTGAGGGATGGTATCGATTGGCTGACTTTGTGCCCTGACCACTCGGAGCGACCAATCCAAATCCAGCCTAGGTTCACGACCCCTATACATTTCTCCTGAGGCTTTGATGTGGATCTGTTCCATGAAACCATTTTATGGGGTAGCCTGCCATCTTGTGCTCGTTATTGCCAAAACGCTTTGGTGATGGATGTTGCCCTGGAGCAGCTCGTACGAGACATGGTGCTTTTCTGCAGTGAAGATAATTGTATTTTACAGCGCGAGAGAGAGTGAACATAGAGAGAGTGTATATGCGTTGTTTATGTTTCAATTAGATATAGTTTGATACTAGACTGTATGATTGAATGTATGATTCGAGTGTTGTTGTTTGTATTTAGTGTGTTTCACATGGAGCATGGTTCAGATCTTGATGTCATGAGATTTTTTATGCATCCTTGATGATCTTATTGTATAAATTCATTCAGACATTGGTTCTTCATTGTGTAACCTGAAAATAAACCATTAAATCTGATGTGAAATGTTGTGCAGTGGCCTGAAAATCAAAGCAAACTTGTGGATAACGTTAGGAACGTTTTATATAATTGGCATCACATTTTCTCCCAACCATATGTTCATGTCTTTTGTTCTATTAGTGCCTCAAACCATGAAACCAAACAGTTATGATTAAGTTATACGCAAAGCAGAGGCTCTCTCCAAAAAGTCCCCTGGATCTGAGTAGGCAAAGACAAAACGGTCCCACTCCTTTCTGCTGGCTGCTGGTGCTTTGAGACATCAGATGCGGAACATCAACTTTCACCATCTGGTATGGAGTGGATTCGTTTGACAGCCACACCAGAAATCTGTTTCACAACGACGCGAACAAACTGTTGAGATTGAGCATTGAAATCAGCAGGTGTTCTGTTTCAGACAAACACATGCAGGGTACCGAAGAGACTTTTTTTTACAGCATAGTTTCATTTTGAAAGATCCTCACCATTATCAAGCATAAACTGGTGTGAGTATTTGCCTATATTTTGAGGAAAGCAATTTGTTCCTTAACAAATGTTTTGTTTTAAAATATGAGGCAGAGAAAATATACAATTTCACATTGTGTTTGGAGCGATGGGAACATAAAATGCAGAAGAAATCATTAGAAGTGAGATGAGGGCCATCAATGCCTACAAACCATGTACTTCTTTCCCATGCAGAGCCCGAAGGAGGTTTCCCAGCTTTTGATAATGGGGAATCTCACCATGCATAATGGGGAACTTCAGCACCCATCAGAGACTATTTTCACATCTAGACAATCATTTTCTAGTGCTTTTCTACACTGCGATGTGTTTAATGGAGGAGAGTCATTCTCAGGAAACATTCACTGTTTCCCCATGACAGGATACACAGTCACAATATTGATAGAATATCAGCCCCATTCATCACCATATGTTTTATTGGATAATGAAGTGCTGTACAAATCAATAAATACAATCAAAATCAAATGTTATTCTTTTATTGTCATAGTTTTTTTTTCTAAAATGCTTTATGCATTTAATTTGTCTCGCTTTCTCTTGAACCCTGATACACTGTAATATTTGCTTCCTTTAAAAAAATGATTTCTATCTTGATATCTTTGGCATCACATTCAAGGCAGTGACAAAAAAAACAAACAAAAAAAAACAGACAGCCTTGTTCAAATGGAGGTAAATGTATTTATAAATATTTCATTAATTTATTCTTATATTGGCCTCTCTTTTATGTGGCAAGTTTTGTGTACTAGTTCAATACTTCCTGGCACTAACCTTACTTTTCAGTTTTTAAAGTATATTTGGCTAATTGGATATTAGTTTATGTATATTTTTATTGAACTAAATTCAGTGCACACTTAAAGTAAACAATATACTAAACTAATGTTAAGTTCACTTAAAGAAAACCTGTAAGTATACTTGTAGTAAAGCTAAACTAGTATTATTTAAAGTGTGCTTTCATAAACAAAAATTGGTTTGAAGTAGGCCTATATATTTAAATTAACAGTCTACCTTAAGTTAACTTTTTCTTTTTATTGCAAATGCTTAATTAAGTTTACTTAATAAAATAAACTCTGTAAGGGAAGCTCTTCCTAAAGCTGACTTGTTACATAAACTTGAACATGAACATAAGACAGTATAAAAAAGACATGCTGGAGTATACCTTAGAAAAATCCATAGTATGTGAAAAAAGTATAGGCTGCTATACAGTATAAAAAGAGGAATCATAACTAAGCAGAATAGGCTATTTACAATTTTATTATATCTCAATCAAATAGCCTATAGTATTGGGCAAATATAAGCAAAGTATTCTTAAGTAGGCTAGGTTATGTCTTATTGTGGTAAAGTTTACGGGCACATTATTTAGGCTATACCATAAAAGATAGTGATAAAACAATTTATTTACTACTATATATTTAGCCTACTATTTACACATTATTTCTATGATTATTACAATTATTTTACCCCTTGTAATGTTTAAGCTGTTTTGTTCTTTTCTCTTTAAACCAGAACCCTCTCCCTGAAATTCCACCCCCAAGATATGCCAGCAAACCGGATGTTAGCAAAGCGAAACGCGGCAAATGATTGAAAAGAATAGGCCGTTTCTGATTGGCTAAAAAGGGCGGCACACCTTGTATGTGTGTGTTCAGAGAGAGACAGATGTGGAATCTCAAGCCATTTATCTGTATCTGTCAGACAATGGGTGCATTTGTTATTCAACAAACGTCTTTTCAAAAAATAAAGATAGGCCATTTGTACACTTTTGCACTTTACTTGTCAGCCACTCGAATTATTGTATCCTTGTGTTCTTTAGCTATACAGTAATAAAGCTTAAATTATTTAGATCTGTCAAAATTACATTCACAGTTTCACACAAACACAACTTGTTTATTTATTAATTTTTTAACTCAACTTTGATAAAAGCTTACAATGACATTTAACATCAAACATAAGACAAACAGATATTGGGGGAAACACAACAGATCTTACATTGTACAGAGTAAAACATTAAATTCTACAAATAATTGTTTTCAATATAAGAGATTTTTATGCACTTCTTATTTCTAGTGTTTGAATTCAATGAGTCATGAAATATTTTAAGATCTTTACAAAAAAAATGAAAGGAGGGTGTTATAGACATTACTTTAGCTTTATGTATATGAAACCTCCCAAGAAGAAGTATTAACTTTAATGCGTTATCAATTATATCTGAGCCATCAATTAAATCATGAGAAGATCATAGCCTCATCTATTTTGATTATTTTGTAGAATGTATTAAAACCCATCATATATAGCCTACCTGCAAAAGTCTTCAATTCAGAGTTTTTACAACTACAAAATAAATGTACGAGAGTTTCAGATTCAAGATTACAAAAACAAGAAGTATTTTAAAAACTCATTAAGAAATGCATTACACGGGTCATACCTGAATTATTTAATTTGACTCGGTCTCATTCGTTCTTCGCGCTTGCGCACTCCAGTTCAGTAGGCGGCGCTGTGCCATGAACCGTCGGCGCCGAGCGAGAGGCGAGGAAGAACAGGCATTGCCTTTCAAATAATCACAGTCGCCCGCCCACTGTCCGATGCTGTTTGCATCGAAAATATTGTCGAATGCATGAAAAAGATCATCTCTGCTGTTGTGAAAGCGCTTTACGAGTAAGGTGCGTTGTGTTTCGAATATTTGCCGTTTTTTATATCGAACGAATGAAAGCCGTCTCTTTTTCCATTGAAAAGTTGTCTTAGTCGGGTTAGCAGGCTGCTAACAAAAATTGCCAGTGCCTCACATTTTACCTGGAACTACAAAAGCTCGCGGGCTTCACTGTACATGATGGCAGCCAGTCTACAGCATCCGCTCTTTTATGCGTGTAATACTGCATGAAATCGTGTGTATTTTGAAATTATTCTCACAAATTTTGCGTTATTTCTCCATATATTTTTTAAAAGCAAGTAGAATGTTATCGTCAATATTTTTTTTTGTAATATGTAAGATCTCGCGGTATAAAACGATTCATTTTTTTCCTGCTGTAATAAAGATGTCCATTTGCATCCGTTAATCATGCATGAAGTGGGCTAGCAACGCGCTTGAACTTCTGTAGCGTGTTCTGTTGTAAATACTGTGATGTTTTTCTTCTTCTATTGTCTTGTGTCTTCAAACAGCGCTACAAACGAGCAAATAAACTGCTCCCAAAATTATTTAAATAAAAAATCACCAATGCACCTCATACCCCTTCCATTCTTATAAATACATTTTCAGTGAGTGCATTTCTATATTTAGATACTTGGGTATATTTAATATTAATGTAGACATTTTGCTCTTTGATTCTTAGCTAAAGTACTCCTTTTAATTTGGGTGAGAAAATTTACTCCCGTGTTTTACTATGAATACTATACATTTTTTTTAACTATTATATAAATAACCTAATAGTATTAACATAGTTATATTTGTTATGAAAAAATTAATTCAGTGATGTTTTACAATGAATCCTCAAACACTGCAGCCATGTCCAAATAATTTTATTTAAAATATATTGTAAATAAATATAGTTTTGTTTGTTTACCTGGCCTGTAAAGTCTGCAAATTTTTTCAAATGTGCTTTTTTTCCTTTCAATCATTTAATTTTCATCTAGCTAGGTCTGCAGTAAATTATTTATCTTCTAAAATAAAGTTTGAGAAAGCAAAAATAAAGTAGGTTCATTGAGGTTGTATATGAAACTTTGCATTTCCCCCCATGGAAATACAGGGTATATAAAAACATCTTTAATTTGTGTTGTCATACGTTTGTACAAAAATTTATTTTTTAATGGAAATGGTAAATTCTGGATTTGGAGGGAAAATATGTGAGGTTACTGAAAGTCTATTCAAGCACTCATGGTTTGCATCTTCATGTAAAACATTTTTTACCCTCTCTCCTCTTTTCAGAATCTCTGCACCAAATAGACAAGTGTGGCACTGATACTCCTGAAGTTGGGAGCGAGAAGCAACGCAGTGATGGAGGTTGAGAATAAAGAAGGATCTGAGAGCCCCCTGCCCAACGGCAGCACCCATCCACCCAAACGTGGAAGAGGCAGACCACGAGGGTCGCTCAATAAGAAGTTCACTGCAGAGAAAGCGCCAACACACAATGCCAGGCCATCAAAAAAGGTGGACTTCTTTTCTCCTGACATAGTCATTAAGAACAAGGTGAAGAAACGTGGTCGACCAAAGAAGATAAAAATGCCCGGTAGGCCGAGAAAGATCCCTCTCACGCCTGAGGAAGAATCGGAGAGACTTAACAGGTTGAGTTTACAACGCAAGCGAAAACTGTCAAAGCCCCTCGGAAGACCCCGCATTCATCCCATCGCAGAAGGCCCCAAAGAAAAAAGGGGAAGAGGAAGACCTCGCAAATCTGGCGATCTGGCTAAGCAAAGTAGTGGCGAAATCAGCCTAGACGCTAATGGCTCTCCACGAAAGAGAGGGAGGCCGATGGGTTCAATGAAGAGGAAGAGGGGTCGGCCTGCAGGTTCTGTCAAGATTTCAATTGCCAATTCCTCAGATGGGACCCCAAAAAGGAGAGGGCGCCCTCCAGGCTCGGCCAACAAAGTGAAGAAGATTCCGCGGGCTGACGGAACTCCTCGAAAGAGGGGCCGACCCCCAGGCTCTGGCACCAAACCGAAGATCATTCGACGGAACGCAGATGGCACTCCTCGAAAGAGGGGCCGACCTCCAGGCTCTGGAAAGAAAGTCAAGATTGTCGAAAAGAAAGTCGGAGATGTTCCCCGCAAGAGAGGCCGACCACCTGGTTCAGGCAAAATCAAGGCTCCCACCTCAGAAGGTGGAGATGTAGAAGGGGCGGACGCCGATGGTGCCGCTCCACGCCGTAAGAGAGGCCGTCCAAGCAAAGTCAGACTGGCTGTCGTGCTCGAAAAACTCCCCTCGGCGTCACCGGAGGAAGAAGAAGAAGAGGAGACCGACGCGCCCTCTCCCAAACAGTCCCGCACCTCTGACGACTCGTCGCAAAATCAGAACGATGAAGAAGAGACCAGGGCGAGCGAGAACGACGCAGACCCAGAAGACGGAGTGGAAGAGGACGCCATCGATTGCTCAAAAGTGAACAACACTAGTGAGAACGAGATGGTGGGCAAATTCAAAAAAAAGAAATAAAAAGATAGGGGGCTTCATTGAAAATTGGTGGGTATATTTTTCGAAGGGTTTTAATAGGCTATGTCAATAATGTTTTTGCAATTGTTTTTTTTTTTTTTTTTTAATCTGATAAGTGCTTTTGGTGTTGCCTGCCATGCCACACTGTATTGTTTTCCTCTTTCTTTCTCTTATTTTTTTAAGCTCATTATTAACTGAAATGTTTGCTCACAATGTGATGGAGCATAATTGATTTATTTTATTATTATTATTATTTTGCATGGGAAAAAAATTGCAAAATTTTTAAGCATGCAAAATCGAAGGACAAGTATGTAGCCTGTTAACATCACGGGATCCTAAAAGATGATGCACAATTAACGGTTCCATTGAAAACGTTACCATGCTAAGCACACCCTATTTGTTACCAATGGTTTGTGCTAACAATTTCAAAGCAACTACCAAACCAGACTGTTTCAGATGTAGTGTCTTCATACCTGTACAGTAGTCCGTGTGCACAGGCTCTTAAACTCAAGGCTATTTTTTTTTTTTTTTCAAATCGCCCAGATGGTTTTAATGTGATGTAGAAGTGGCTGTGGAAAAATCTACGGCTTTTTTTTCGGGGATGACGGTTAAGTGCGTCTTTGCTGTAGTTTAATTTCTTTTATCAACGTTCATACTTCAACTCTGTCAAACCAACCCCGCCGAGTTCAGTGTTTTATTGTGAAACAGTCTCATTCTCATTCTTACTATCCGAGTTGCCTGATAGTTTGGTCATTTCTAGGTGTTGAGTGCTTAGTGTACTGCACCCCCTCATTTTTGCTCAATTATTGTGATTGCTTCTTTTTTAAGACATGCCTTTGTTTTTCAAAATGTGAATACATTCATATTCTGCTTTGACAAGTCTTCATGGGTCCTGATTTTTAACTTTCATATGTATGGCTTTTTATATACATCTCTTGTCTTTTTGAACTTTTTCTCATTTAACCAGTTTTTTTTCCTGTTGATTTTCTTAGTTTGTGTAAACCCGTATAGACTTCTCTTGTTATAAACTGTAGATCTTGTCTTGATTAATTTTCATGTATTATTTAGTTTTTATCTGTATGTACCTTAGATGCTGAAAACAGATTGTTTTAGCAGAAATCATGCATCTAGAAGTGTTTTCATGTTAATAAAACCTGTCACGGTTCCGATATGATGGTTCAATAGACATGTGCATTTCATGTACACGCTTTCTAATTAGGTTACTCAACTGTGCCGTAGTACGAAACATTTCTGTATCGCCGCTTTGTATGAATCATTTCACTTAGTGATTTGGATGAGCATTGTTGCTGATTATTAATAACCAATTAAATCATACCATATTCACCAAGCCTTGTGACATATATTTATGGCTTGCATGTGAGCTGATCTGCCGCTCAACTCGGAAGTAACTCTTTCAGTTTCCCCAAATAAAAACTGCAGACGGGGAGGAGCAAGTAACAGCATCAGCACTTTATTAGAATCAGCACATGGTGGGCAAGCAGACATGCTTTAAAATGAACCACGAGTTTAGCAGCTTAGCTCCAAATGATCAGGGACAGGGTGTTATTTTATGCAGCTCTGCAGCACATATTTACAAATGAATAGTTTGCATAAAACACAATGTATTCAGGATTTTTTTTTTTTTAAGAGAATGACATTCACTGCCCTGCATTGGGTTTGCAATTTGGGTTAATGTTTAATGTAGGGGATGTTATTCACGCAGATGGTACACATGAATATGAGCAAATATTCTTAGATTTAGGTGCTGGACAATATGTCCTTAATACCCCAAAAAAAGTCCTCTCAAACTTACAATCATTATAACGAGGGTGGTTAAAGTGCCCATGTATATTTAACACAAACACATGCAGAGGTACATCCCTGAACATTGTCATCTCCAGTGCTGATTACGTATCCGCTTCCCACACTGAATCCCAAATATTTACAAAGACATTAAATCAGTCACATTATCAGTTATCTTCCAAGTTTGCATATCAGTAGTTGTTCATTCAACCTAAAACATCATGGTGCCAGTAAAGCCAGGAGAAGTTTAGCACTCATTTTACCCATTTTTTTTCCTTTTATCGGCCACATTTTGTTAAGACGTGGACCACACTGTCACAAAAATCTCAAATATAGAAATATTAATAAATAAAAAATAGAACATAGTAAAAATCTCAAACCAAATTTCAGTCACGTTATTTTATATTGTGGTCACAGCTAAAATCTTAAATCTCCATATATATTGAGATTGATTGATATTATTCCATTGATATTACGCCCCCCCCCCCCCCCCCCCATTCCTGTTTGTTCCTCCAGACTCCACTGATCTTCTGGCTGACATGAACAGTGCATCAAAGAGCAAAATTGTCAATTTATGATCAGATATTCCCCTTGAATCGACTGTAGACTCCTTCAACTTGCCTCACTTTTTAAATGTGAAAATTAATTGTAAAATTTTACCATCCAAGAAATGTTTAACATGATACGGAAGGGAATATCCTATCTTTAAGACATTTATTACAATGCTCTATTTAAAGTCATTCAGGTTTTTAAAGGAAATCAGGTATGTTAGGAAATGAAAACTATTTGCTGTTAGGAATCTATATGGAGGAGGGCTAAAACAATAAAAATAAATATTTTTTTACTTCCTGTAATTTCTCATTGCAGTTGCACTTTGTTAATACCGTAATGATAGGACCACAACAGTTGTGTCTGGGTAAACTAGTACACTTTTGTTTTTTTTTGTGCATAAATGCATGACTTGATCCTAAACTCAAATTGATCTTTGTGTTTCGTTCTCCCTCTTTAGTTATTCATGGGTTCATTTGGACAACGCTAGAAACCTATATTATTGCATCACTCATTGTTTTTGTCTTGAAAAGGACCAACACATTCTCCAATCCAAAACCGTACGTAGATCGTCCTAACTGAAGGAGTTTTTGAGTAAGCTCGGGCACTGTTGCAAAGCACTCAAGAGAGGTACAAAGAAATGTAGTGACAGACAAAGAGAGGGAGAGGCACTGCGTCAATGACTGCACACGCACACACACTCACACTCATACACACGGTGGATTCAATGAAAGGCATTGGTGGGGAGAAAAGGGGGGGGGGGGTGAAGTTCACACAAAGCCAGAGTCTCCTGTCCTTGTGTCCCACGAGAGGCTCAGTAGTAGAAGTACACTGGAAAAAAGACAAGAAAAGAGAAATAAATCATTGAAATTGGTTAGTCCAGGCTGATTCAGAACGAAATTAGGCTTAAATCTGATGCATAAATCTAGATCTTGGGCCTTATTTATAAAACGTGTGTACACACAGATTTGATCTTAGAGTGTGCGTATGCTAAAGTCCACGCCAACGTTCAGATTTATATAAACGGTTTGACGTGGAAAAGGTTCCGCGTCAGGTTCTAAGCAGGCGTACACGCGTTTCCTTGTGGCAGAGAGTCTGTATTTGGAAATCTAAGTAAAGTAAAGCATTTGGACATTGACTGCTTCTCTTTTATATGCAAATGACATTAAGTAGGGGGCGTTTACAAAGCGGAGACCTGAAACCATTCAGCTGTGCACAATTTCAGGATCATTTGCGATTTATAGATTTCACATCTGGAAGAGTTTTTTTGTGCGTGCGTTCGCTTCTCTGAATCACACATACGCATTTGAGAGATGATCTTAGATCAAATGTAGGATGGTTTCGAGGCTACATTTTATAAATAAATGATGTTAATAAGATCAGTATTTCAGTTTTAGCTTGAAGCAGCTGCAACACAAGATTTGTCCTAGTTACTAATATTATTACATGTATGACTTAATACGCCCATACATAAATTCTTAATCCTAGATCAAAATGCAAGATGGCAAAACATCTGCTGGGAATAAAAAAATAAAATAAAGATTACAATTCTATTTTTACTGTTTGATTTACATGTAAATCAGCCAACACTGGTGTTTGTGGAATTACATTACAGTTTCTACTCACTGAAAAGGATGCCCACCAAGATGACCCCAATAATTCCCATCATGATCATCATCTGTGAAATAAAAATAAAAACACAGGGAAATACATTTAAACTCTGAAAAGCTAATGAATCAATTCTGTTTGAGTAATAAGATTGCATTTCATGAATAAATACAATACAATTTTGTATATCTCTTTGTAGAGGGATAAAGACATGAGAAGTTTACACTTTATTTTAAGGTGATCTTGTTACAGTGTGATTATACATTAATATCATTTTATTAACTAGTGTACTTCCTGTAGGGGTAAGGTCAGGATCAGGGATTGGTTGAGGGTTAGTTGCATGTATTTATGCATAATTTACTGTTATTCGTATAATAACATGTAACGTGTAACAAGGACACTGTAAAATAAATTGTTAACCATTAGAATTATAAAATGAAGATGATCATTTATTTCAGATAAAATGTTTTTAATCAAACAATTAACTGTCCAGCTACAACATAGAAAACTTTAGATACATTTTAAATAAATAAAAATAAACTACTGCTGTCAAATCGATTAATTGCATCTAACATAAAGGTTTGAAAACATATGTGTGTATGTGTATATACACACACACACACACACATACATATATATATATATATATATATATATATATATATATATATATATATTTACAAACTTTTATGTTAGATGTGATTAATTGCAATAAATCGATTTGATAGCACTAAAATAAAGAAATAATATTAATATCAAATCAAGGAAATAATAGGCACATTTTTGATCGATTCCCGTTTTCCTAGTAACATTTTTCTATTTCTTACAGAGAAAACTACTTTTGGGAAGAGTATGACATGCTATACTCCACGTAAATCTGTTGTAAACGGCATTTTGCTATTTTTTAAAATGATTTTGCATGCAGCTTTTCTGACCTCATATTAACTGAGAACATGGAATATTAATACTTTAATACTTTTCATTTGTCAAACCGCAGGACAATTTAAAATGCTATTTAATTAATATATAAATAAAACATAAAGACCCATATAAATGGAGGTCTGCTTTAAGAATCAACATTTTTCCTTCACAAGGATGTGCTCCACTAAAAACAGAGAAAAGTTACAAAAAGAAAGGCTTCAGTAAGAGTAAAGAAATGCACAAAGGAGAGAGAATAATAAAGCAATCTGGTTTGGAAAGGTGGGACGGGATGAGTGAGATTAAAAGTAGGACGTTTCCATAAAAAGAGGAGGATCTGCGGATACGGAATGAGATATGGGAAAGGGAATGAGAGAGGAGGAGTGAAAGGGAATTATTAGAGCAGGTTACATCACAAATCACATCTGGGTTTTAATCCAGAAATGCAGTAATCCAGATTGGGACTAGAAGCCCCCCTCCCCCACCCCGCTCAGAGATGCGATTGGACGGGCAGCTGTTCGGCCATCTGGGGCGGGAGGTGGGGGGTTGGTGGAAGGGAGCAATACATTTATTCTATCTGGAGGGGTGGAGAATGAGGGGGGGGGGGGGGGCCTTATAAATCTATGCCGAGGGAATGGATTGACAGATATCTGGATGGAGAGATAAAAAAGTAATATGTAAAGTGAGGCTGTCAGAGGACCAATGCAGGGCTTGTACAAGATGTCACATATCAGAAGTGTGACATCTCTATTTAAAACAAATTATAATACGAATTCTCTATTTATAATCAAAAAATATTTAAATATTTAGATGCTCCAAAAAAGCTCTTTCTATTGATAGATGATTAATGGAATTATACGGGTAAATTATTAAAGATGATGGTAACTTCCTGATCGTCTCAGGAGTGTCTGGACTCATTGTGCTACTGCAGTATCTAAGCTTGCGTCACAACTGCAACTCGCCTAATATATCTCGAGCGCTGGCCAGCGCTGTGACTTACGGGCCGGGCTGCATTCAGGTTATATCCAAATGAGAACGCTTGTGCTTTAGTGTTGAGTCATCTTTACTGCTGGCAATATAGAAACACCAAAGCAAAGGAGGCACTGTTTATTTTATTAGTTTATATCAATACCAGTTGTTGATGCTAAACTATAACTCCATAGGTTAGTCAAATATAATCATTTAGATTTTAAAAAAATCTTATTTAGTATTACAAGTGAACTAAAATTTTAAAGCCAGTAGGCCTCCTTTAATGAATTTCTGTGTAAATACTGTTCTAGTATTATTGATGTATTGTTATCGTTTTTATTAATATTTCGATTTTTTTAGTTTTTTGCTTTCATTTTAATTTTAGTTCCTGTTTTAGTCATTTTGTTGTGCGTTTTTGTCATTTTTATCATTTAAAAATGTCTAAGTAGTTTTGTTTTAGTTGTAGTTATTTTAGTACATCAAGTTAACTGTTGACTAGACAACTTGCTGGATTTTTATTATTATTTTTAATTATTTTTCATTTCAAGCAACACATTTTTTTATGGTTTTAGTTTTAGTTTAAGTTAACTACAATAACCCTGATCTTTCGTAAACCTCTTATGTTTGCCGCATTGAACTGAATGTGACGGCTTACATAACAGTTTACGAATATATTTTGCTTATGTTTCATGAATGAGGTCAAATCTGTATTTAGTGATTTAATTCTAACACTGAATGTATATAGGTATCTTAAAATGATTTAAATAAAACGGGACTTGAGGTCAAGGACTCCAGATGTAAATAAACAGACCCGAGCAGCTACATTTCCCAGAGCGCACCTTCATATTCTTCCACCAGTACTTGTTTTTCAGTTTAGCGGCACTGCTCTCAAACTGTGATGCTCCGGCCTGCAGCGCATCCGCCCGGTCGTCCAGTTCTGAGAGCTTCTGATCTCTTTCCAGAACCTTGTCCACATTCACACGCATGATGTCAACCACCTGAACACATTAACAGAAGACAGACACAGACATAAGCAGTATGACATCATTGCATGGCATCAGAGATTCAATGTGAAACTGAAAGTCACTTTGAATGGAAATTTTGTAATGTCTTCATAGACACTAAACACTGAAAGCAGTATAGGATGAATGTTGTATGAGAGCCTGGCTAGTACCTTAAAATTTGACTTGAAATTATTATGGTTCCAAGAAAGTCCTAGTAATAGTCCATATAGCTTTGACTCTCTGACTCCCTCACTGCTACAATCGACAGTTTTACTAATACATAATGTCACGTCCATCTCCAAAAACGATGTTTCCTTGAACCATAGGCCTTTACTAGGTCCATCATTTATGCCCACTGTGATTAATCTCATCCTACTTGTTCAGTATCTTATTTGAGGTCACATTGATAGGGTTTACCTCATCCACTTGGGCCTGTGTCTGTTGGAGACGACGGTTGCTGGAGAGATTGGGAGGTCCGGCAGGTGCGCCCCCCTCACCCTCTGGGGCTCCAGAGTTTGCAGCAGCATCCGGGGCAGACCTGATGGAAGAGGAGACGGGTTGAGAAGGCATATTTTTTGGGCCTTTCTCTGCACCAATGGCTCTGCAAAGGGCTCATTCAGAGATTTGTAAAATGTTCAGTCATTTTAAACAAATATTAGGCTAAATCCGGTCAGTTTTAGACTATAGTCATGTCATTAATTTGAAGAATTGAATTTGAATTGGGCCTCAATTCAGTAGGTCATAGATGTGACATTGACATTGTCGATGAAATTTGCAATAAAAAAGCCTTTTTATAAATGATATAGGCCTACAAGTTTTATTCAGGTTCATTTGAGTGTTATTGAATTATACACTTGTATCACATTTAGCATTAAAAAAGCTTTATAAGTGCAAGTGAGCAAATTAAAAGGTGTGAGGTCTAATTGAGGCTCCCAAACGAAAAAAAGAGAAAAGTTTTATTTAAAAAAAAAAAAACGTCGAACGTTTCATTAAAGCGAAGCTAGTGATATGCTAAATAAACACAAGTAGCCTACAGAAGTCGTGTTCACATATGGAGGTAAACACAGAAACAGAAGTTGCTCGAGCACTTTGGTAGGAATAGCATTGGATGTATCGATAAATAAACAAACCACAATAATTAACTTTAGTGTTTTGTTTAAAACGCATTGAATTTGAAGATCACGTAGGCCTATGTGAATGAGATAGGCCAAACTGTCTTATACGGGCGCAACATCTAGCATAATCGAATAGCCAAAATCGCAGTTTCATGCAGATAAGTTTTATGTATAGGCCTGCAATACGACCCTGAATAAGAGGCGTTCTCGATGCAGTTTCCCCTAAATTCCGATAGATGGAGCAGAGCACCTAAATCTAGGCAAATGATGTATCAGCTCTAAAATCTGAGAGATTTTGCCGTGTTTTAACGAACTGTCTTGAAAATAACCGTAGACGCTGAATTACTTTTGCTAAATGTAATAAAGAGAACACAATAAAAAAAAAAAAAAAAACATTATATAGCCTACAACTATATAGCCTAAAGCATACATCTCAGAAATAAAACGTGATTTAAAAACAAAAATTCAATAAATACTGAGTTTCTGTTTTTAAGTTTATTTGTTTAAACACAGTGGAAATACAGTGCACTCACATTTTGTTGGCAGGTGCTTAATAAAACAGATCGTCGTCACCGAGATGCGAGGAGAGAGAGAGACAGACAGAGAGAGAGGATTAGTAGTCAAAAGCCAAACTTCCTATATTGACGATAAAAACACACATAAGGAAGAGAAAAAAAAAACATGTATCCCATGTAATAAACTCTATATCAGTGCTGTATATAATATTCCCAAGAGGATGGAATCATGAAGCGTCTAGACCGCGTCATCACAAAAAGTGCTGCATTACCGAAAGAGCCTCAGGCGACCAAAGCCTCGAAACACAAATCCAATCTTCTGTATGAAGAGCTTCCTTCAGTTTTTCACACTGGATGCGACTATATATCCTCCAGAGAGCACGTAGGCTATAGTAAAATCATACGCAGTCAAGTGATGACTTGATTAATATGGCAGGATTTAACTTTTGTTAGGCTGTTAGAAATAGCAGTAAACCAAGAGACATAAGCATGATAAACGCTTTCTCTAGAACAGATTAAAACGACCAGGACGAAAAAAAATAATAGTCCTCTCGTGTCCGCATGAAAGTGTATGTATGCCTGAGTGAGAGAGAAGGGGAGGGGATGAGAGAGAGAGAGGAGAGAAAGAGAGAATCTCTCTCTCTCTCTCTCTCTCTCTCTCTCTCTCTCTCTCTCTCTCTCTCTCTCTCTCTCTCTCTCTCTCTCTCTCAAACACACACACACTCCCGCCCCTCTCGGTAACGTTAACGGGACAGCACTGCGGTGGTTGAGCACAGTGTAGCTATACTTCCAACCCCCCTCACACAGGCCTGGGATTTTAACTGTAAGAAAGGGAGGACAGGAGAGGCACAGACCACCATCATCTTAGAAGTGATGCACTGGGGCTTTCTGATGGCATCAAACATGATCTGCACATCTGATCATAGTTCACTGACAACCTGTGCCATGCTTGATTCATTTATGGATATGATTAATGCAAGTTTCCAAATCCTTCTGAGCTGTGACATGAGGTGAGACACCTCAAAAATCTCCATTTGAAATGCAATAGGCTGTATGTAAATAATCATTATGCTAAAAGCTCTTCAGGTAGATATTATAGGTTAGTATTGTTGGCAGCGTAAGCAGCAAACGGAAGCAGTGCAGCCAATAACAAAGCTCAGCAAAGTGCTGGAGACAGTCCGGTCGCTGTGGAAACAGCATCACTGTAATGACTCCTGAGCTCACAGTCCCAATCAATGAGAGACACATTCCGCCCTGTGCCAAAACTATGGCCAAAGAGCTGACCACTAATGGCAAAACTGTGAATCAGACAATCAACAAATATAATGAGTTGGAAACAGATTCTGTAGGACAATAAAGGAGATACTGTTTTTCCCAGCGGTGGATGAACTATGAGAAATGATTAGAGTTAAGGTGAAGGTCTAATTTTTGGATTCAGGATTATGTGAAACTATATACACATACTGCATTGTGACTGTACTGAAGAAAGCATCTTCTTTAAAGTTTTTTTTTTGGAAGTTGATGTCCATAAACATCAGGATTTCCACAAAAATAGTAGCGCACTGTTTTCAACATTGATAATGCTTATGAAATGTTTCTTGAGCAGCAGATCAGCATTGTGAAGCATCGTGTAAAACTGAAGACAGGAGTAATGATTTACCATCACAGGAATAAACTACATTTTAAAAGTGTCATTTCACAATAATACTGTTTTTACTGTATTTTTTATCAAATAAAGTCAGCCTAGGAGCACATAAGAGAATTCTTGGTGACCATAAACCAATATATTGTTCAAAATGTTAGTTTCTTAATGTGTGTTTGAATAATAATGCATGTAAAATAATTATACAATTATACATTATACAATAGTAACATATCAGCACAGGCACTGCTCTCTTACCTTAAAAATTACAAATTTACTGAAAAAATATTCTTGATATACAATGTTTTAATTAATAAGAAAAAAAATACTTCATGCAAACAAGAATGAATGAGCAACGTTTGCATTAAAATAATTTATTTTCAGCTTGTCCACTTCAGTATCTGTACACAGTTTTTCATTTTCTTGTTTGAGACCATCTTTACAAGTTTCATAGTTCTAGATATCAGATATCTAGACCGAGAACAATTTCATTTTTTTTAATAAAAAGTAGTCTATTGCACAAAAAAAAAACATTCCTAAACCATTCTGGACAGTTTAGAAGCCCCTTTCTAACGTTGCCCCACACAACCAATGTTCTTTGGGTAATAAAATCCCCCTCTTCCACATCATGATCATACATTTCTAATATTTACATTAACCACTTAATTTAACATCATATAACAAACTGAGAGTTTGGACCATGTGAGCCCATGTTCTTAGATTGTAATAAAAGGCATAATATCACTTTGTTCAGTATGGACTCACTTACATTCATGTTAACAAAAGGTCCATTGCTGAATGAGATGGCATTACTGTAGGATATGGCTGAGTTATCACAGAAGAAGCTCTATTGATTCAATGGTTTACATATCTATTACATGTTGCTGCTATTGAGATTTAAGAGTTTTAAGCAGACAGACATTATTATCATTATTATGAAGGTTGTGAAGCAAATATGTGTCAGTAAACGCCTCCTCAAGACTTTCAAAACCTGCCGGTCTACATTCAAAATTCTCGAAAGGCACCTTTATACAAACATGTTAGTTAAGCCTTTCCTTTACAGCTGGTTTCACCAGGAATTCTCAGTAAAGCACTGATCATTTGAGAAATATACAAAAAGGTAAAGCAAACACGAAGAGAGCAGTATCTCTTTTTAAAGATACTGCCAGCATACTGACTCATAATTAGCCTATTTATAAAGTGATTAGTTTGTTGGAGATTACATAATGTTTTTAAGGTGAATCCAGTTTATTATTTTAAATGAAACTGAAGTGAAACGAACTGAACTCAGTTCACAAGTCTTGAATTGTTTAGCTAAAATTGTGACTGATATCAAGAACCCTCTTTTTAAAATAAATATTTAAACAAGCAAACAAACAAATAAATAAGTATATATATAGCTTAGCAGAAGTTCAGCGTGGAGGAATAATGCAAAATGCATCGCCCTCAGCAGCACTTAACATGTTCAGTCATCACTTAAGAATAAGTGCATAATGACTCATTGCATAATTACTTTTTTGACCTAACTAACCAATTTGTTTCAACCGATTATTTACTCTGAATTCACTTGCCATTTCTGCTTTTTTTCCCCCAGACGCACTTTATGCATATTCAATGACCTTTGTAAACTGTTTTTGTAATCCTGGCCCTCATTGAGTGAATCTAATGAAATTCACTCTATGACTAATGCTAATGCAACTGAATGGCTTAAGACATTCACTGAGGCTAAGCGAGGGCATGTCACACTGCGTAATGATTCAATGCTAAAGATTTAGATGGCTTCAACCTAGAAATAGAATCAAATAACAAGGCCAGTGATTACTCATCTGGCCTTCACCCACAGCACAAAAAGCACAGATAAAATCTCTAAATGAAAACAGACACCCACACATTTCAATGTTCAGTGCGAAATTCTGCTCTCAAAATCCTCTCCATTTAGAGCTGCAAAAAGTTGACGGCAGACCTATTTAAATATCACTTATCATATCGCTGGCGTTACTGGTAGCTGATGCAGAAACTGCTAAGTGCTTGATCAGAGATTAATAACTTGCTCTTATTATTTGAGTATTCGAGGTTAAAAACCCAACCGTTGTGGTTGATTGGAAAAAAAAAATATTTTAGACAATTTTCTTTTTGTTAAAAGTGCCTTGTGATTGATGCTGGGGTGAGTCATTCCTACTATGCAATCTTTTAGTAATAGTTCATTTAGTAAAATTTACTTATAAAGCATTTATTAATCTTTGTTAAAGTTCATTTCAACATTTACTAATACTTTATTAAAATCTGGTTAACATTAATGCACCGTGAACTAACATCAACAAACAATGAGCTGCTGTATTTTTATTAACTAACGTTAACAAAGATTAACAACAAATGTATTGCTCATGGTTAGTTCATGTTAATACATTAACTAATTTTTGTGCGGTATTAATTGATTTTTCTCAATTTAACACATTCAATCATGTTGGAATTGGCATAATAAATCAAAATATAGTTTAACATTTTTTTTAACCATAATTATGCATGTAAGCTAACTCTCAGTTCTTCACATCAGCTCTGCATCTTGTTAATATTCTTGCCACTGTGTAAATAATAGTACCTAATATAACCAAAACCTTTTTAAATGACAAATTACAAAAGGTACTACACAGCATGAATAATCTGCACACAAAAAAACTGTAAATAAAATGATGTCATCAAGAAGTTTTTGGCCAGAATTTTCTATGGTGCTACATACTGAAATTGCACAACGGATGTTTTTTTTAGGGCCATTAACTGTATTCCAATAGAGGGCACTAGTGAAACCACACAAGGTTACTTGCCTTTCAGAAGGTAACTATAACCCGTTCACTGTGAGTCTTGCTGCAGCATCACAGTTTATTATGAAACGATATGTTCATAATTGCAGCTATTACTGTGGTGCTGGACGGGCATAAAGGCTATCAAGCCTTCTTCCATGTGTGGTTCGGGACAGAAGAGTTTGACTGCGTGTCACAACAACACGGTTCAACGCTGTCAGAATTTGCCGCAGTTGCTTTTTTCCTCTCCTTCTCTGCATTCTCTCCCTCCTCCACAGCAGCCGGAACAAGAAGAGGGAATTTACTGTGAAGGAAATGAGGGACAACAGTGAGTGTCTGGCTTCACCCTCCATAGTAAGCAACAAAAGGTGAAGGGGTCGAAAAAAACATTGAGAACGCACTTTCATGTCATCTTTTACATTCTTTTTTAAAGCCAAAGCTGCCACTGTTACGGTCACACAATGTTTTACACTATCACTTGCAGCCAACTTCAAATCTTTACACATCATTTTAGGAACACAAATCACTTTTCGAATAAAAAGGAAAATACAATTTTTAAAGACCCCAGTGGTGAAAATCAAGTTTTTAATGTTGTTTATATGTCTCAATGTTGTTTAATAGGCTTTAATACAACAATTTATCTAATTTATGATAATTACTCAAATAAAATATGTGATAGAGTAAAAGGGCAATAAAAGGGACACTGACAGTTAACAGGCTATATAAAATGTGCTTAAATCCACTTTTTAAATTTTTTATTAGAAAAACAAATCTAATTTACAGGGCAACATTATCAATAATCATAAACGAGGGTTTAAATTTGTCTTTTTAACAAAAACACATTTATTTAATTTGCAGCTGTTTTTTTTTTTTACCAGAGTATGTTTGCCAGTAATTTTTTAATTCACATATATGGCAAACGCTTGTGCAAATGAAATTTATGATGAGTGGTCCGGAATGAGAAGTTCTGATGCAGAGCAAAGACTCTTGACTATCATGACTAGTCTTCTTTCGAAGTCCTTGTTTGTTTGTGTGTTTGTGTGTGTGTGTGTGTGTGTGTGTGTGTGTGTCTGTCTGTACTCTTATGGTTTATGAGGACACAAATGTGTAATAATGACATGGGTTTGACAACGTAAACATGGTTTATGAGGACATTTCCTGTGACCTTGCAAACCAAATGGCTTAAAAAATGGTTCTGCAATGGATAGTTTAGTTTGTACAAAAACTATTATGCCTATGGAGAGTCCCCGTAAATATTCAAGTGTCCCACATATTCAAGAATGTGTCTGTGTAAGTTTATGCGTGTACCTGTCTCCTGTCTGAGTGATTAATCGTCTGCAGGTCTCCATTTGAACATCCAGCCCTCTTTTCATGCTGCACATCTCCATATACTCATGCAAATGCCTGTTCATATCAGACTTTGCAGTTGCCAATTCCAACTACAGGTACAGACAAACACAAAACAAACTTCAAGTAGAAAGACATGCAGAGTTAGGTTTTTAGGCACAAGAACAATCTCTTTACCTCAATTTGGTCAATGGTATCTTGATAATCCTTCTCGCGGGACTTGAAAAGGCACTCTGTGTCCTTTATCACCTTCTCTATGGACTCGTCTTGCTGTGTGAGACAGGGTGAATTAGCAAATAATTTTTTTTTCGTTGAGATGTCTTGTAGCTTTCTCTACATGATGGGAATCAATTCAGTTAAAATGGTAACTCAGTGTTTTTTTCTCATTCGCTTGCCGTTTATAGCAAAACTGATGAGCCAACAAAAACCACTAAGCTGTATTAGGCCTAGTGTGAGCGTTTTCATATTATGCTTGTATTACGGGTATTTTTTGTGTGCCTGCTCGAAACATTTGGATGGAAAAACATAAATAGGTCAAAAATAAAGCTAGATAAATGTAACAAAATATTAGACTGAATAATGTATAAATCTTTTTAAAAAGCAACACCAGAAGATAACTGCCTTTTACTGCAATACTGACTGTCAAATCTATTCTGTAGTTTAAAAATATATTAACTTCATGAGATTTGATGACTTGGTTTAAATACATATTATGCAAATGCAAACTTCAATTTTATATTTGGATGTTAAATGAGTCTGCATGTTCAGCTGTTCAAAATGCTTGTGTTTTTTCCAGGTATAATTGGATTCATTTCATACTCTGTAAAAAATGATATGATCAATCAATCATGACAACATGTTTTACATTAAATTACTCAAAAAAATTAGTTGAAACTTGAAAATGGCTTTACTTATTTTGATAAGTCAGTTTAATATAATTTAATATACAGCCAAGGTGACTGTACTGTAAATACTGTAAATTTAAGACAGCAACTTTTTTTTTCTACAGTGTATATAATTATATCATGCCATGTCATTTCCAAAGTCCATCACTGGAAAAACGAATACAAGATTGATGTACCTCTCCTTGGTTCTCAACACTGAAGGTGTATCCTGGAAAATCTTCCCAGAGTAACAGAGTTTCCTCCGTCTCTTCCCATGCAAGACTGTCGCAGTCATCCTCAAACTCACATTCCCGTCTGGGGCATAAAAACAAACACTCCTTCTCTCAAATTATTTGAAACAGTCTGTATAAAAAAAAATTCAGATGTTCAATGGTGCCACTTACAATTGATTGAGCATCCTCTGCATCTCCTCATTGATCTGATTGGCTGATGAGCAACACAGATCCACCTCCTTATTCCCGCTTTCCTCACTTTCAGAGATGCTTCCTGGTTCATCACTCTCGTTCCCTCTGAGCGTCTGTGGTGCTGGTTTTCGAGGACGGCGGGTCAAGGTTGACGGAGGTGTGGCTACTTGCTAGAAAACAGTGATATGAATAAAAATCTTCAGTGTCACATGATCCTTCAGAAATCATTCAAATATGCTGATTTGGTGCTCAAGAAACATTTATTTTTATTATCAATCTTAAAAACAGTTGTGTTGCTTAAACATTTTTTTGGAAACCGTGATAGATTATCTTCAGGATTCTTTGATGAATAGAAAGTTTAAAAGAACAGCATTTATTTGAAATAGATATCTTTTGCAACACTATAAACAATGGTAAACACACACACACACGCACACACGCGCACAAACAAAAGTGTACTTCATGTAACTGTAACTGCTGATGATGAAAGACAAACCTGGAAGATCTGAATCATGTCTTCACAATTTCTCTGCTGCGCTACATCACAAAGACGAGCCGTGATGTCAATCCTGCGACAGATATCCATGTCCACTTTCATGGCCTTCTCCTGGATCTTACTGTCCAAATCGGAGTGATTCTAAACGAGAGAAGGTTGTGAGGATATCTTTGAATTTGTCTAATTAAAATGGAATGGACAAGTAAAGAGGATCAATTACTCAGCTAAGACATTAGGGGTACACCATTTGACTGGACTGTGTTTATTTGTGCTTCTATTGAAATAAACAATATTGACTAAAAGACTTACTGAGGTATTTTTGAGGTCAGGTCACGTGAATATTGTGCTTAACTCACATTGCTCATGAGGCCTTTGAACAGAACCAGCTCTGCTTTAAGCTGCTTAACCCTCAGAGCAAGTTCATCCTGGCACACCTCGCTCTCCTGCAGGTCCTGCAACACAAGAGTCATCAGACGGTGGGAAATAACATTTGATTATTAGTTTCATTCATTCAAATATTAAATTGATTTGGTCTTACTTCTTCAAGCTCAGCAACTTTTTCCTCAAGATCCATTCGCATTGCGTATTCCTCTTCCCATCTAGAATAATTAATAAGACGAGAGAACCAATCACAACCAATTATATCATATCAGGTCTCAAATATGATAATCATCTATCTATCTATCTATCTATCTATCTATCTATCTATCTATCTATCTATCTAAAATCTTAAATTATAATATATAAATAATACAATAAATAGATAATATTTTTTATTTATATAGCGTCTTTCCAACACCCAAGGTAATATACAGAAGTTGCTAACAAAGTTAGGTAAATTATACAAACAAAGAAGGATTCAAACAAATAACGGTAACACTTTATTTTACAGTGTCCTTGTTACATAATGTTACATGTACTTAACATAGTAATAGGAGTAAATTATGCATAATTATAGGCAACTAACCCTCAACCAAACCCTAATCCTACCCTAACCCTATAGTAAGTACATGTAGTTACTTAATATTACTCAGTACTTAAACACATAAACACTGTAACAATGACACCTTAAAATAAAGTGTAACCCAAATAACATACCCATAACAAGGTATAATTTACAGACTGAGAGCTGAAGAGTAATATTCAGAGGAAAAAACTTGTTTTTAAGAGGTTTTTGAAGGAGAGAAGGGTGGATGCCTGATGGATTGTCTTGAGGAAGAGCATTCCACAACCTAACCACAACACTGAAAGACCTGACTAAACCAGACTAAACTTAGGGCTGACTAACAATCCTGCACTAGAAGAGCGCCAGTTCCGAACAGGAGCATAAGGCTGAAGTAAGTCAGATAAGTAAGTAGGACCAAGGTTATGGAGAGCTTTGTAAGTGAGGATTAGTACCTTGAAGTTTATACGCAAGGAAACCGGAAGCCAAATGAAAGTGATAGAGGATTGGAGTAATGTGCTCATTCGTTCTTGTGTGAGTGATCAAGCGGGCTGCAGAGTTTTGAATATTTTGTAATTGTTTGATATTTTTAGCTGAAAGGCCATAAAGAAGTGAGTTAAAATAATCTAGTTGAGATGTGACAAAGGCATGTACGCATCCTGCTGACTAAGAGAGGATCGAATACGAGAGATATTACGTAGGTGGAAAATAGCTGTCTTTACCACTTTACTGACGTGATCATTAAATGAAAGACTGGAATCAATGAGAACATCAATATTTCGAACTGTCGTAGATGGCATTTTCAAATGATCATCCAAATCTATCACTTGACCAGATAATTTAGATACAACAGATTTAGAGCCGATCAGTATTACCTCTGTTTTACCTGAGTTCAATTTAGAGTAATTTGCACAAGTTGCTAATGTAGGCGGAGGAAAAACTGAGGTACTACTTTCTTTAAAATTGTGTAAAAAAAGGTTTTAAAAAAAAAATCTGAATTTGACTCAAAACTGAGTCTGTACACCTCTACATAAATAAACATGAAATTCTACACTTCCACACAATATAAAATGCAACTACTAGAAAAGAGCAAATTAATCTTCAGGCATCTCTCACGTAATATGACCCTACAGTTTGGGTTGATAGTACAGTGTTCAAGTAGTATATCATCCCCTTTTCTGTGCCATTTCGTAATGTGTCACCAGACTGTCCACACAAGAGATGCACACTACAGCCAGAGACAGGACACACACACACACACACACACACCCACACACACACACACACACACACACACACACACACACACACACACACACACACACACACACACACACACACACACACTATTTTTGTCCATTACTGCAGTATCACTGCAGGTGTTAGAGCAGGTGATTTATGTTAGTGTCACACTGAAATAACATCCAAATAACTTTATTCTTAACAAACCAACGAATACACTGACAGCTGAATCAGCAATTCCAGAAACCAGGTGCCACTAAATCACATATACAACTAAATACCACAGAAAAACATAAGTAAACCTGACTGCTATTTTGGCTGATACTCAGTAGCTTTGGCAGCTGGTGGAAGTCTAGGGAGGCTGAACAGGAAGGCAAGAGAGAGATTGTGGAATGATTCTCTATTGGCATGCTGGCAGTAGCACTCAGTTCAGTACTGCATTGCAGATGCTGAGGCGCAGAGGGGAGGAGGCTGAAGACGGAATGAGAGAGATGGAGAGATGGAGAGAGAGAGACTCATCGGGAGGGAGGGTTATACAGGGGATTGACTCAACTCCTTCATGGTATTTTACTCAGTCATGTATTGTTCTGAAACTCTCCTGAAATTATAATCTAATACTAATTAGCATTATTCATATGTTATAATATTAATACATTAAATTAAAACATATTCAAATTCTATTATATAATATGATATAGTTTGCCTGAACAAGACACCTAAGACATAACACTGAAAGGGAATAAGGAAGTGGTCCAATTTAAACATAACATATTATATTCAAAATAAATTAAATTAATAATAAATATGCCTAAAAAATGTAATAACTTTTAACTATTGAATGCAAAGGATAATCCTACAGCATTTTTACTATATTTTAAATCATTTGTTAATTAACTAATGGGGGTCTAGGGTAAAAACGACTGAAAATAAAATTAAGAAATTATATTCAAATTTTTTTCATTATATCAAAGTATCTGACACAAGGATGACATTATCTGTTTAGAAATAATACCCTTTAAAAATACATAAAAAAAAGCAACAAAATTAATTTTGACTGCGATATGCACTGTGTTTGTTTTTGATTATACCGTAAGAAGAGTAATATATACAGTAAGCTAATTCTTTTTATGAAATTAAATTAAATGAATTAGAGAGATGAAATAGTTAGTGTCAACCAGCCCTAATAGTTTAACCTTGCTAAAGAGAAGTGCAAACACAAATTCAACAAAATGCTTCATGTTTTTGCATTGAGCACATCTACTATAGATTAGTATGAGGGCCACAGGGTTGATCAGGTATAACTGTTAGAGCTCTTATACGAATATTCAGTGATACACTAGTATTAACCTGTAATCTCACCGCACGGTGGTAAAACCTGAGGATGTCTACTTTAGTGGATGCTGTTTTGTTAATGAAGATTCTGCTAGAAACATGTTAACATCGGAATTCACTGGTCTATTTTACCAGAATGAGCTGTATAATGTGTGGTGCATATTAATATTTTCTGTTATGGTAATGACATATGATGGTAATGAGGGTTTTTCAGCTTTTAGGGGGGAAAAAACTACACAAGCCCTAATACAATGTTAGCAAGCAGTCAGTTTAATGGTTTGATTGCAAATTAAATTTTTCGTGTTTTAATGACATCCAACAAAGGTCCTTCATCTATATACCGGTCAAAAGTTTGGAAACATTACTATTTGTAATGTTTTTGAAAGAAGTCTCTTGCTCATCAAGCCTGCATTTATTTGATCAAAAATACAGAAAAAAAGTAATATTGTGAAATATTATTACAATTTAAAACAATGTTTTTATTTGAATATACTTTAAAATATAATTTATTTATGTGATGCAAAGCTGAATTTTCAGCATCATTACTCATTTTAATGCTGCTTAATATTTTTTTTTAAACCTGTGATACTTTTTTCAGGCTTCATTTAAAATAGTAATCTTTTCTAACAATATAAATATCTTTACTTTACTTAAATATATATATAAAGGTCCTTCTCAAAAAATTAGCATATTGTGATAGTTCATTATTTTCCATAATGTAATGATAAAAATTAAACTTTCATATGTTTTATTAGATTCATTGCACACCAACTGAAATATTGCAGGTGTTTTATTGTTTTAATACTGATGATTTTGGCACACAGCTCATGAAAACCCCAAATTCCTGTCTCAAAAAATTTGCATATCATGAAAAGGTTCTCTAAACGAGCTATTAACCTAATCATCTGAATCAACTAATTAACTCTAAACACCTGCAAAAGATTCCTGAGGCTTTAAAAAACTCCCAGCCTGTTTCATTACTCAAAACCGCAATCATGGGTAAGACTGCCGACCTGACTGCTGTCCAGAAGGCCATCATTGACACCCCCAAGCAAGAGGGTAAGACACAGAAACAAATTTCTGAACAAATAGGCTGTTCCCAGAGTGCTGTATCAAGGCACCTCAGTGGGAAGTCTGTGGGAAGGAAAAAGTGTGGCAAAAAACGCTGCACAACGAGAAGAGGTGACAGGACCCTGAGGAAGATTGTGGAGAAGGACCGATTCCAGACCTTGGGGGACCTGCGGAAGCAGTGGACTGAGTCTGGAGTAGAAACATCCAGAGCCACCGTGCACAGGCGTGTGCAGGAAATGGGCTACAGGTGCCGCATTCCCCAGGTCAAGCCACTTTTGAACCTGAAACAGCGGCAGAAGCGCCTGACCTGGGCTACAGAGAAGCAGCACTGGACTGTTGCTCAGTGGTTGCATGTCATTCGGAAATCAAGGTGCCAGAGTCTGGAGGAAGACTGGGGAGAAGGAAATACCAAAATGCCTGAAGTCCAGTGTCAAGTACCCACAGTCAGTGATGGTCTGGGGTGCCATGTCAGCTGCTGGTGTTGGTCCACTGTGTTTTATCAAGGGCAGGGTCAATGAAGCTAGCTATCAGGAGATTTTGGAGCACTTCATGCTTCCACCTGCTGAAAAGCTTTATGGAGATGACGATTTCATTTTTCAGCACGACCTGGCACCTGCTCACAGTGCCAAAACCACTGGTAAATGGTTTACTGACCATGGTATTACTGTGCTCAATTGGCCTGCCAACTCTCCTGACCTGAACCCCATAGAGAATCTGTGGGATATTGTGAAGAAAAAGTTGAGAGATGCAAGACCCAACACTCTGGATGAGCTTAAGGCCGCTCTCGAAGCATCCTGGGCCTCCATAACACCTCAGCAGTGCCACAGGCTGATTGCCTCCATGCCACGCCGCATTGAAGCAGTCATTTCTGCAAAAGGATTCCCGACCAAGTATTGAGTGCATAACTGAACATAATTATTTGAAGGTTGGCTTTTTATTTATTTATTAAAAACACTTCTTTTATTGGTCGGATGAAATATGCTAATTTTTTGAGACAGGAGTTTTGGGTTTTCATGAGCTGTATGCCAAAATCATCAGTATTAAAACAATAAAAGACCTGAAATATTTCAATTGGTGTGCAATGAATCTAAAATATATGAAAGTTACATTTTTTTTTTTATCATTACATTGTGGAAAATAATGAACTTTATCACAATATGCTAAATTTTTGAGAAGGACCTGTATATCTTTACTATATCTTTTTTTATTCATCTAAAACATCATTGCTGAATAAAAAGTATTAATTTCTTTTAAAAAAAGAAAGAAAAAAATTACTGTCCCCAAACTTCTGAACATATTGTTACAAAAGACTTCTACTTTGAATAAATGTTGTTCTTTTTTTAAATAAAAAAAACAAAACTTTTTCTTAATCAAAGAATCATGAAAAAGTTATCACAGGTTATAAAAAAATATTAAGCAGCACAACTGTTTCCAACATTCATAATAAATCATCATTATAGAATGATTTCTAAAGGATCATGTGACACTGAAGAGTAATGATGCTAAAAAATCAGCTTTGCCATCAGAAGAATAAATTTTATTTTAAAGTATATTCAAAAGAAAACCATTATTTTAAGTTGTAATAATATTTCACAATAATACAGTTTTTTTCTGTATTGTTGTTTAATAAATGCAGGCTCTATATGCACATAAGACTTATTTCAAAAACATAAAAAATAGTAAAGTTTCCAAACTTTTGACTGGTACTGTATAGCTATATATCATTCTGAATAGATTCAGCTGGCATGGAAAGGCTACAGAAGTTGCATTGCGCGAGCAGAGAGCGCGTAAAGTTGTGCGTAAAAGTCGAATTTTGAAGCTTTATACAGTAATTTACAAGAACATCACATTGCACACATACTAACCTCCTTTTGTATTCGTCTCTCTCCCTCTTTACCTTGGCGAGCACATTATACAGGGCCCGAATCTCTGGAGTGATGGTGTCGATCTGGACACCCACCCCGTCTGGAGGCACCCATGACGACACACCTGGACCCGAGAACCGCGACTCACGCCCTGTGCTGAACCTCGGATTGTAAGACCAGACAGAGCCAGGGTGAAATCTGGGTGGAAGATTGCTGGTACAACCAATCCCGGTACTGACATACTTCCCGTTAATATTGCTGGTGATTTTTGGAGCAGGATCAATCGGGCTGATGGGGAAATTTGGGGTGAGATTGAAATTAGAGTCTGTCAGATTGGATGGGTTCAAGTTTTCAACCGTTGCCCTGTTATTGGACTCGAAAGGGAGGATGGTGTTATTGAAAGCAGGTGACAGCGATGTTCCGGACAGATATGCGGTGTCGTTCGCGTTCTGAATGGGTATCAGGTCTGGCCTAACAGGAATCAATCCTACGAAGCCGGTTTGAACCCCAACATCTCGCGTTAGAGGCTTTCTATTTTCTACACACTCTGCATTGTCATCCAAAGCCTGTTGCAGTTGCTTTTCTAACACATTATTCCGACGTTCCAGTTCATGCACTTTGGCTAAAAAGCAGCGGAAACGCAAATTAAGAGTTTTAAGGACGCTGATGTTGGATCCCAGGTCGTTACGCAGGGCCGTCGCAGCAGGAGGAGGTGGAGACACCCGGTGAAGATAGTTACCCAGGTGTAGATACGGTGTTCCGGGAGGTGGTAAAGCGCCCAGGTCAAACCCATCTTGTCCGAAGCCACTCGTGTGTTCGCTCAAGAAAAGGCCCGCTGGATCGGTCCAGTGTCCCGATGACGCGGAGTCCGCGAAGCCCGTCACCTGGTTCTGTTGGAACGAATACACGTTCTCCCCTAATACAGGATTCATTCTGGTATGAGAAAATCTAAAATGCTCAAAGTCCGGCATGAACACTGATTTAACTGTGTGCCTTCAAAGCTGATCCTCTGAAGTTAATAAACTGAAGGAACACTTGACCGATTCAAGAGGACCAAATGAATGAATCCGATTAACCAGATCAAACTGAAGCCTTTAAATGATATGGCAGTCTTTTAATGTGACATAAGGACGCGTTACGCATGCTATTTGTTACACCAATACCTTAACAGACGTGGTTGTTTTCTTAGAGAGGATACAAAGCGTCTTCATAGCGGAACAGCCAGGCTCCAGAGCAGATATAAACATGAGAGAAGCAACTGCGGCTCCTTCTTACCGTGATCCGTTAGTATAAGCGCCTCACTCGCGCGCATCGCGGAAGTTTGTCCAGTTTTGCTGACTTCAAAGTGTATGGTTGAATCGATGCTGTAAAAGACTAGATTTAACGTCAGGGATTGTTACGTTATATTTCATTGTCCAATATTTAAGATCACAAGTTTGAATGTGCGTTTGTTTGTTTCTGGGATTTACGGTAGTGAAAGTGTACCCTGACTGTGATTCGAAAAAACAGTGTGATACAAATTGTGACGAAGAGCGTGCAGCATCCGAACCAAACAGTAGGCCTAGTATATTATTTTTGCGACTTTTTTTATTAGGTTTGTACAACAAGATCCAATACCAAGACAAATCTATACTTCTAAATAAGAATAAAGCAATTTCAAGTTTTTACAGTATAAGTAAAAGCATTGTTCCATCTACTTAAAAAAACGTTCTTTGCATTTATGAAATGACATTTCGACAATAAAAAGGGTTGTCTTCAACTATAAACAGAATGTGGACCTTTAGAAAAGTAAAACATTCAGAAATGTAGAAATGTCTTCAAACACTTTTTATCTGAATGTTTCCTCCACAATGTTATTTCCACAACATGTCAAATTATATGTTTAGCAGTATTATGTTGAACAAAATAGCGTTAGCCTACATAATATTTTCTCACACGTTCCATAGTTTGTGAAAATTATAGTTGATTTGAAATGACTGAGTAAAAAAGAATGTTTTACCTTTATTTTTTTTTCATATTTCATCTCAAGTAGGCTATGGTCTTCACTGACACTTTTGTCTCTTTGGTAAGCACGCTAACTTTTGAGAGAAAAATGTACTTTTGTAGAATTAGTCTATACTTTCATAGTATAAAAGTGAAATCTCTTTTAGGGTATACAATCTGGGTCCGGGATCAGGGTATGAAATCTATGTTTAATATATAAATCTATGATTTACAGCATGGTCTTGGGTATAAAGTCTTTCTACGCAGTAACAAAGTTCTCCAAATATCATTTTAAAACAGAATACATCCAACGTTTCACATTAATTATTAGTAATAGACAGTAAAGCTTTATTCAACACTGTTTACAAAGTGTTACAGTTGACTAGAACAAGCAGGACTCAGAAAAGCGCAAACAGAGGACTTCATTATGTGGCCCTGCAAGCTCACCCTCACTATCATATCCATCTAGAGGATGATGACACACAAGTTTTACTTTTAACAGTTTAATATATTTGGTGTGTTTGTCCATACGGCCTCTGTGAAAATTAACCATTGAAAAAAATTGATCACAAAAAAAACATTAATAATTTGGCCAACTTAGTCAAATGGCATTAAATATGTAAACACATGTCGTACATATCTATTGGGGGCGCAGTTTACAGGTGGATCAGCCAACTGGGAATTCTCTCAGTGCTCCAGATGGCCAATCTGCCAGCGCCTTTACGAAGCGACAGCTGGTTATCCTTCTTAACCTCATCACACTCATCTTTGTCTAGAGAGAAGCAGGTCAGTAAATGAAAGATCACAAATAAGCTGCCAAAGCCAGACTTTTTGCTTCTTAGGACAAAATAATAAAAAAAAGTTAAGTGAGTTACAGTGATTTGTCAACATCACAGCTAGTCCTACACACAATGACATGCTGTGTAAAGAGATCTGGGAAGACATGATTGGAGATGAAGGGATGCTTACAGGCCACTGGCCTGTACACGTTTTGCAGGTCCACTGGCAGCTCCATGACAATCATGTTATCACATCAATGTCAAATATCAAGAAAATCAAGAGTCAGATTATAGTTAAGCAAACAATTAGAAGTGAAAATGTATAATCACTAGGAGTGAATAGCACTTGCTAATGGTATTGCAAGACAATAATGTCTGTTGGTTGACCAGAGTAATTATTCAAATATACAGTACAAGAAAAGAAAAAACGAGTTTCTTGTAAAAAGTGATCAGCTGACTTAACTTGAAAAAGTGAGGAAACCTGTTGCCTTACAATTATTAAGTGGCCTAAATAAACCATGCATAATTGAACAAATTAAGTTATGTGGAATTGCCAAGTTCACATATCTTAATTTTTTCAATTATGCATGAATATTACTAAATAATTTTAACTCAATGGGTTTCCTCACACCTTTTTAAAAAAAAGTTAAGTCAACTGATCACTGGTGCTCCAGTCACTCCAGCATGACTCAGTGGATGTGATAGACTTATGTCTATTTATAGTATACTGGTCAAAATTTTAGATGTTTAAGATTTTATAATGTTTTTAGTCTTTTATGCTCACCAAAGCTGCATTTATTTGATGAAAATACAGAAAAAACAGTAATACTGTGAGATAATATTACAATTTAAATAAATGTTTTCTATTTTAATATACTTGAAAAATTAATTTATTCCTGTGATGGCAAAGCTGAATTTTCAGCATCATTATATCATTAGTGTCACATGATCCTTCAGAAATCATTCTAATATGCTGATTTGCTGCTCAGATATGATCAGTTACTTTTTTAGTGCTCAGTGATTAATGCTGGTTTTTATTATTATTTATGTTTTTGATGCGTTGTATTCTTGTGGAAAGCTTGATATTTTTTTCCAGGATTCTTGATTAATAGAAAGTTCAATGAAAAGATTTATTTTAAAAACAATTTTAATACTTTAATGATCTTTCTTTATACAAACTTTTTATTGTATTTTTGATGATACAAATGACTTGGTGAGCATAAAATAGCCTACTTTTTTTTTTCAAAAACAACAATTAAAAAAAATATCATAATTATTCCATAATTTTGACCGATCTCTCTGTCACATAGTCATAAATATTTTTCTGAAGAAAGTTCCTCTATAAATCGTAGCCTATACTGCATCCATTTGCACAGCATTTGTTATAGTGTCCACATATACTCATTGAGCTCCGGGATGACTTTGCTCAAAGCCTTGGCAGTCCCCGTGTAGGTTAGAATGATGTTCTGTCTGGCATCTTGCTCATCCCCACAGCTCAATAAATAAGAAATGCACTGTTTTTTTTTTTATGTCCATCACATTTCCTTACGGAAGATCAACGCGTCTAATATGCATGGAGCCAGTGGACGTTTATAAAGACTTTTTGAAACCTACACCATTTTAACTGTGTACATGCATACATTATTTAATTCATTTGGTTAGTTCTAGTTAAATAGCCAATTTGTACGTGTAGTTAATAATAACAATGCAATTCCACTTGAGTGTCACTAGGCGGCAACAGATGACGCTCTCTGCAGGCAGCCGCACCCTATTAAAGGTGCATTGGCTCTTCATGAAATGTATTTACAAATTTTGTATTATATTTGTTTTACTTTCAGCAGTATGTGTTAAGAAAACAATTTACAATAAAGGTCTTAAGTCCATGGAGCACTTTAGGAGCTTCAGGACCACAAGCAGTATTAGGGTAGCGTCACTGCAGCGTTGCACAACGTGGATCTCTTACAAGTGATAGGGGGCTTCTAGTGGTTTGTATGAGAACTGCAATGCAGTATTACACTATCGTGGACTTACCTTTACTGTGCAATGTCTCTAAAGATATTTCAGAAGCTATGCCACCATATACTATATTACCGTTTTTACTTTGAAAGAAAGGAATGCTTTTATTCAGAGAGAATGCATTAACTTGAACAAAAATGACACTGAACATGTGTAATGTTGCAAAATATTTATATTTAAAAGAAATGCTGTTCTTTTATTAATCTTTCTATTTATTAAAGAATCTATGTATCTCGGTTTCCACACACATTTTAAGCTGCACAACTGTTTTCAACATTGACAATAATAAGAAATGTTACTTGACACCATATCAGTATATCAAAGGATCATATGACACTGAAGAGTAATGATGCTGAAAATTCAGCTTTGCCATCAGATTAATAAATTATATTTGAAAATATATTAAAAAAGAAGTTATTTTAAATTGTAATAATATTTCACAATATTACTGTAATTTTACTGTCTTGAAACTTATTTTTTAAACAATCTTACTGACCCCAAACTTTTGAACAAATGTATATAAAAATATTGTTAAATTATATTTTTATATATCTAAATAATATTATTAAATACTGAGATTACTTAACAAATATTTTACACTACGTTCATCATTACACTTTTCTGACCATAACATTCAAAAAAGCCAGAAAGAATGAAATAATGACCAACAGACAAAGTGATGCTTTCAGAATCAGGCATTGTTCATTCAGCATGGAAGACACCAGACCCATCATCTGACATTAGTACAGTACTCTAGAATATCGGGAACAATCAAATCACAAAGCAACATCACAAAGGCAATAAACACATGACACATACCCTTCATCGTACACCAGACAATATAATCAATTAGAACCGGCAAAGCACACAGTGTAGCACCAGGTTTTGAATCTGTTTGCATTGTCTGACACACCTGTAATTACTTTATTAACACACCCAAATCCTACATACAAGTTGATATCAACACATTTGGTTCTGACATCTCGCAAAAAGTATCATACTGCTTTAACAACGTCGACACAATGACTGAGAACCATTGTAAGCTGTACTGTGTATTTCACACATTTAGCCAAACCAAACACATCATCTTTAATATATTCATAAGCACCAAAATCCAGTCGCAAAGAACCCAGCTGCTTAACTCGCAGCAATAGAGTTAATTCATAGGTTACAAAAGAAAATGCATTTAATGACCAGGCGTTCAATTGAACATTACATGCTGTGTTAATGCTTTTCAACAGTCTGGAATATGACCGAGTCAATACGTAGTGTGACCATAAGCACCAAAAAATGCCTGCATTGAAATCTACAGTTGTGGAATGGACCTGAAGAGAAGAGGTGGTCTTCAAGTGCAGGATTTGTGAATGTAAGACAAATACACAATAGTGGAAAGGCTATGTACTGAGTGTGAGTAAAAATCAAGTTAAATGATCCCAGTGAGAAGCTTGTTTTTTTTTGTCATATAAACATGTCAGATCTGGTGAGGTACGTTGGTATAACTCTTGCCCTTTTATGAATATTGAAATGAGAAAATAAGTTAGGTAAGGGATCGGGTTCAAGCCCGTTCTGGGACCTGTTCCACTTTTTAAAAAGTAAAAACTGAGACTAGTAGGAAATGATCCCATTTTAGAAACCATCTGAGAAGGATAATGACAGCAATTATCCAGTCTGGAATTAAAACCGTCCAAAAGAACTGTGAGATCAAGTGCTGATACGCTCCCTGACTGTTTTGACTGCTGAGTTCATGTGTTTAAAATTAGCTTTATAAAAGACAATCTTAATAAACAAAACGAAAATATAAGAATATAAAATAATGCAGAACCAAAACAAATAAAAAAATATTCCATAACAAAAGTCATCTTCATTATTGAATACATAAATTAAAAACTACACCTCCTTCATCTTCACCCGTCATCCCTTCTTACTGTCTGGCTGAGAGAGGGATATGAAGATGGAAAAGAGGATGACAAGCACCAGATTAAGCAATGAGTGGATCTATATTAGTGTCGACGGAGGGCCTTAAAAACACGTTCAACCCTTGCGTCTGCCTCTACCTCCCTCTCTGTGAATTCTTTTGTTTTGCATGTTCATTTTTTCTTCCGTTCCTGTGAACATCTTGGGCAGTACCTAATGAAGAAGAAAAATGAGGTAAATGTTGAAATATACAAATGTATTCACTAGTGCTGTCAAATCAATTCTAAAATAAAAGTATATATAATATATGTGTATATAAATTATATATATATACACAGAGACATATGTATATATATATATACACACACACACACACACACACACACACACATATATACAGGTCCTTCTAAAAAAATTAGCATACTGTGAAGTTCATTATTTTCCATAATCTAATGATAAAAATTAAACTTTCATATATTTTAGATTCATTGCACACCAACTGAAATATTTCAGGTCTTTTATTGTTTTAATACTGATGATTTTGGCATACAGCTCATGAAAACCCAAAATTCCTGTCTCAAAAAATTAGCATATTTCATCCGACCAATAAAAGAAGTGTTTAATACAAAAAAAAAAAGTCGACCTTCAAATAATTATGTTCAGTTATGCACTCAATACTTGGTCGGGAATCCTTTTGCAGAAATGACTGCTTCAATGCGGCGTGGCATGGAGGCAATCAGCCTGTGGCACTGCTGAGGTGTTATGGAGGCCCAGGATGCTTCGATAGCGGCCTTAAGCTCATCCAGAGAGTTGGGTCTTGTGTCTCTCAACTTTCTCTTCACATTATCCCACAGATTCTCTATGGGGTTCAGGTCAGGAGAGTTGGCAGGCCAATTGAGCACAGTAATACCATGGTCAGTAAACCATTTACCAGTGGTTTTGGCACTGTGAGCAGGTGCCAGGTCGTGCTGATAAAATGAAATCGTCATCTCCATAAAGCTTCTCAGCAGATGGAAGCATGAAGTGCTCCAAAATCTCCTGATAGCTAGCTGCATTGACCCTGCCCTTGATAAAACACAGTGGACCAACACCAGCCGCTGACATGGCACCCCAGACCATCACTGACTGTGGGTACTTGACACTGGACTTCAGGCATTTTGGCATTTCCTTCTCCCCAGTCTTCCTCCAGACTCTGGCACCTTGATTTCCGAATGACATGCAACCACTGAGCAACAGTCCAGTGCTGCTTCACTGTAGCCCAGGTCAGGCGCTTCTGCCGCTGTTTCTGGTTCAAAAGTGTCTTGACCTGGGGAATGCGGCACCTGTAGCCCATTTCCTGCACACGCCTGTGCACGGTGGCTCTGGATGTTTCTACTCCAGACTCAGTCCACTGCTTCCGCAGGTCCCCCAAGGTCTGGAATCGGTCCTTCTCCACAATCTCCCTCAGGGTCCGGTCACCTCTTCTCGTTGTGCACTCTGGGAACAGCCTATTCGTTCAGAAATTTCTTTTGTGTCTTACCCTCTTGCTTGAGGGTGTCAATGATGGCCTTCTGGACAGCAGTCAGGTCGGCAGTCTTACCCATGATTGCGGTTTTGAGTAATGAAACAGGCTGGGAGTTTTTAAAAGCCTCAGGAATCTTTTGCAGGTGTTTAGAGTTAATTAGTTGATTCAGATGATTAGGTTAATAGCTCGTTTAGAGAACCTTTTCATGATATGCTAATTTTTTGAGACAGGAATTTGGGGTTTTCATGAGCTGTATGCCAAAATCATCAGTATTAAAACAATAAAACACCTGAAATATTTCAGTTGGTGTGCAATAAATCTAAAACATATGAAAGTTTAATTTTTATCATTACATTATGGAAAATAATGAACTTTATCACAATATGCTAATTTTTTGAGAAGGACCTGTATATTAGGCTATATGTACACAAACTTTTATTTTAGAATCGATCAATCATGATTAATTGATTTAACAGCACTAATATTCACTAAAACAGTTATTCAATATTGCTTTATTTTGTGAGTTACTTTAGACTAAAATGTCTATTTCTACACTGATGTACGGCAGCACTGAATTGCATCAGTTTCAAGGGCAAAATCACATGACTACTAACCATTTCCCCCTGGGCTTGGTGGTCAGACCTACACAGGCAAAGTGGAACCACTCGATAGAACACTAAAGAAAGAGAAAAATATATTTAACAAGAGAATATTAACTCTGAATACAAATGTATAGGAATCGACTGTAATATAACATTGCGTTCAAGGAATGAAGTTTCCAGTACACACTACAGGGCTCCAGACAAAAAAAATCTATTAAGGAGCCATTGGCCCCTAAAAGTAAAAAGAAATGTGCCATTTTTTCAAGTAGAACATAAGACTAAACATGCTTTAATTTTTAAACACTTTAGTTTCAGTAATCTTGTCACGTTTGCCCTCCTTGTACAGCATCAGCTGGATGAACAACGATCACTTGAAGTCGGAACTGAACGTTTTTTCCAACTTGAGAACTATATACGGTCATAAATAGTTGTTCTTATACAGAATCTGATCCAGTGTTAGGGACAATAATTAGCATCACTTGGCCATTGAGTGTAGTTTGTCCTCCTTCTCAATGCAAAAACGTTGTCATCCAGTGTGTCTTGCACACACAGTCTATTTTTCTTTATTAGTAATATCTGAGATGTAAATTTGGTGAAAGGCAGCTCTTCACATTCAAATAGGCGATGCTAAATTTTATTTTTTTAGCTCCTTCCATTCTTTCTCATCATGTAGACAACAGGTTAAGTAAAAATATAATAGATATGTAATATAGTGCATGTATTTAATGACTAACAAGTTTATGGACATTCAATGGCTATTGTGAGGTAAATTATGTGACATTGTTCTTAAGAGGTTTTATTGACGTCTTTTCAACGATAGTTTAAACACGAACTGAGCTATTGTTGTAATGTTTTTGTACAAGTTGTACTGTCTCTTTCAACATACCTTCTGATGTTTATTCATGTTTATTTCGTGCTATATTTATTGTGTTTATACATGTTTATTTTATAACTAGTAGTAAAGAAGAGATGATCGGTTCATGTGCCGCTTGAGGCGCTACAGTGATCTTTCACGGCACATTAAAGAATTTAAAAACTGAGATATTGTTTATTAAAAGTAGCAAACATATTAAAAGTAACAAAGCATGAAGCTTAGTGCGATTATTGGATGGCATGTGCACTACAGAAAATAGCATAGACTAAAAGATCTTGAGAATAAGAATTGATATCAGTATCGATTAAAAAACGGTTTGTGAACTATATTGTTAGCGTCCACACAGTTAACATTGACGGATTCATTGATGGAAAGGTGATCCTCTGGGTCCCCTGCTTTTTTTATTAGCAGTTGTTTTGTCAGCGTTGTTGTTCGACGGCGATGAGGACTGTTTTGATTTGACATTTTGACATGCTTTTCTGATGTGGAAAGCTGATCCTCGCTCTCCTAGTGTGTATTTTGGCGATCAAACTCAGTGTTTTTTTCCCACTGAAACATTGATTCACATCATCTCATTTATTATGTCAATACAACAAAAGATGTGATAGGCTACTCATCAGAGAATACCCAGGTAAAAAAAGGCATTACAAGCCAATTTTTAAATCATAACGTGTAAATTTATCTTGTCACCGATGGTGTTCTCAACAACAATATAGCATAATAATATAATATAAAGATAAATATAATAATATTCAGTGTTGGGGGTAACGAGTTACAAAGTAATGGATTACAGTAACGATATTACTTTTTTGGGCAACGAAGTAAAGTAACGCATTACACTTAAAATATCGGTAACTACACTACTTTACTAAACTATAGGAACACTTTCCTGCGTTACCCGAGCCGTGTTTGCCTGTGTGTAAAGTTCTGATCTGTTTAAGTCGTGCGTGCATGCGTAAGCCTGCCTGTGTGTGTGCTTGCCTGGGCAACGTTTCCATAGAGATCGATTTAAGTGACGTAGTTGCTGGTGTGAAGGAGAGAGGGAAATGGAGATGGAGACGGGGTTTCGGCCAGTGGCAATATTCACATTCATTTTTAGTTTATTGCTCGAAACGACAAAAATATTTGCGTGAAATGCACTCTATGCCCAGGCGACAAGTGTCTTTTAACTGCTGCCAACTCAATGAGCAACCTGTCTAAGCATTTGTCAGCCCAGCATGGCAATACAAAACTTGTGGCGAAAGATCCTTCTCGCCGGTCATTTGAAGGAGTCACTCAACAGCCGACCCCGCCTAAACAAGCTAAGATTTTCTCAAGTTTTGTGCATTGTGATAATTGCAACACACAATAATTCATTAATAGGTTCAAGAGTTTGTGACTTGGTATGTTACCGCCTCTGGCAGCCACATCTCCCGGAGGCATGTTTTTGGGATGATGTGAATTTTCTGTTTATTTAATTAATTGCATTTTCTGTTTCCTTTTTATGAGCTTAAGTGCATTTCTGTTTTAATTTTATAGGATATATTGACCTTTATTTTTATATTTTTCATTGACCGCTTCATTTTTTTTTGCCATGAATCTTATAAAAAGCTGGTTTTATTCTCATGTTTCCCAAAGCCTGTGTTTTGAAATCTGTGTTGACCCCATTTTAAAATGACCCCACCATAGCCTCCTTTATCCTGTTGTTTGTGGATTTTACAGTGAGGCAAATGTCTTTGTGCAGACAGGGATATTGTTCTTTCATATGGTTTTACATGCCATTTTGTATACATATATACAATAAACACTATGCGTACAGTCTAAGTGATGATAGGGCTATGATGTTTGTCCATGTATCTACGCGGTAAATTAAGAAATGGGAAAGTAAAGTAATAAGTAGAGAAGTTACTTTTCAAATGCAGTAACTAGTAAAGTAATCTCATTACAATTTACAGAAGTAACTAGTAACTGATTACTTTTTTTGAGTAACTACGCCAACACTGATAATATTTTTGCGCAGTCTGGAGCCCAGGTACATGACTAGATATTTAACTTCCCTTTTAAATTTTAATGGGGAAATAAATATAATAAAATAAATATAGAATAAATATCTATATGTAAGCAATACGGTATGAGAGGCTGTGAGCGTGTTGGCCTCTGTCACAGTGCTTGAGGAAGGAGACTCACGTCTGTATTGTCACAGCCAATCATCTCTCCGTATGAAACCTGGTGGCAGAGACAATAGGTGGGCTCGTTGGGGTCCACTGGCATGTCCAACACATCCGAGGGGTGCACGTTCCCAAAGTTCACAGCCGGGGTTGAAAACTCAGAGCTGGAATTTAAAAGGAACTAGTAAATCAGTTCCATTTTGTCCACCTCTAAGTCTTAATACAATTTTATTATCCCCCCCCCCCCCTTTTATTGACAGAAACAGTTAGAAAGGCAAAAGTAAATGCTGCTTACCAGGCTGTAGGGCAAACTGCTAACGCTTTGGTATTTCTAAACATTAAAAATGTATTTCAAAACAACTTCTCAGATATTTATGTACATGTTGGGAGGCTCCAGGTCCCCTCTCCCCATCACAAACAGTCTATGACTTACAGTCTAAATAAATCTCTATTAAAAGATGCAAAATAAAACAAAACGTATCCTGTCTGTGGCACATACACTACCATTCAAAAGTTTGGGGTCTGTAAGAATTTTTAAAAATGTTTTTGAAATAAGTCTCTTATGCTCACCGAGGCTGCATTTATTTGAAACGCAAAAATGCAGTAAAAACAGTCATATTTTGAAATATTATTACAACTGTTTTAACTGTAACTGTAACATTTATTCCTGTGAAAGCTGAAATTTCAGTATCATTACTCCAGTCATTAGTGACAAATGATCCTTCACAAATAATTCTAATATGCTGATATGGTGCTCAAGAAACATTTCTTATAATCAATGTTGAAAACATTAATTGTGCAGCTGAATATTTTGATGTAAACAGTAATACATGTTTTTTCAGGATTCTCCGACTATTAAAAGTTCTAAAGAAGTGCATTTATTTGAAAAATAAATCTGTTAAAGTCTTTACTGTCAATTTCGATCAATTTAACTGTCCTTGCTAAATAAAAGTATTCATTTATTTCGAAAAACAGAACAAAAAAAACTTTTGAATGGTAGTATTTATGTACTAAGTGTACAAAGCAGAAATATTTAATTACAAAGGCAAACCAGTTTAAACATTTTTTTTCATACAATTCTGTTTGGCGTCACAAGTGGCACAAAAATGACACACTTTACCTATAAAAACAGAAATATCATAGAAAATGTGTGTGATTCTCACCCTTGCGTGAGTTTGACCTTCTTCTGTCCGCTCTTGGAGCTGCAATCATCATCAGAGTTCTTCACCTTTGACCTAGTGCGAGTCACCTCCTTCTTCTTGGGTCCTCGATGATCACCTTCAAACAATAAACCATCAGAAAAACTGTTCATGTATGAGATGTGCATGTGTCAGAACAGCATTAATAGACATAAGTACCTATGTTGCACTCACTCTTGTTGCCCTTGCTAGAGGTAGAGTCATAATCGGTGCTTTCTATCTGTTTCTCCTTGAGGTCAGCCTCAAAGCGAGCCAGGTCTGTATCCAACCTTCGGATATGCTTATCCACCTAAAAGCATAGAATAAATGAAGTGTGATGCACCATATGGAGTTATAAAGCAACTAAATGTACATTACAGATATATTTTACAATACATTTAATATTCACTATCATTAAAAAGTTTGGGTCGATACCATTTAAAAAATTTTTTTTTTGATAGTAGTCTCTTCAAGGGTGCTTTTATTTGATACAAATATTGTGAAATATTATGATAATTTAAAATAACTTTTTATAACATATTTTAAACAGAAATTTGTAGTAGTTATAACAGTTCATTAGCAATGAGCAAAATTCACACTAACCATCTCATAGGTTTGCATCGCAAGCTGGACCTTGTCATCTCCAAACTCCTTGCACTTCCCATAAGACTGCTGGATTTGTCTTAACAGCGAGAGCTTCTGTTCGGAGGACAACGTCCGAGCGTTAGCTGTGTATTCACGAGCCAGAGAATCAATCTGTCCTTTCAGATCTACAGAAAGAAGAAATGGAACTTTATTTTAAGATGCCCCTATTACAGTGTAATTATAAAAATAAGTACTACTGAGTAATATTAATTAACAACATGCATTTACAATACAATTAGGTTTAGTTTAGGGTTAGTTACTTGAAATAATGCAATTTACTGTTATGCAATTATATAATTTACTTTAAGTACTGTAATAATAAGCAGGCTACATGTAAGATGAGGAATCGACACTAAAATAACCACTTTAGAAGAGATTTACTATTCCACAAAAAAAGTTACACAATATAAACATGTAATATTGATATAAAGATATTATTCTATATTACTGTATTGATTTAGAGGCAGGTCTACAGTGTAGACTCACCCTCTGTCCTCTGGTCCAGATCTCGCATCAGCTGGAAGTTCCTCTGCAGTTCAAAGGGCAAATTCTCTATGCCTAAACAGATCAAGTGACATATGAATCTTCTACACAAATATCAAGCAATAAATAGGCCTATAAGGCTCAGCGCCTTTGCAAACCAGCACTACAGTAAACGATCTCCATCTGTACGAGTACAAGCGAACTCGATTGTGCTGAAACACTGCATTTAATGCTTGACACTGAGCTTTAATGTTCCCAGTTATTTATTTACGTTATTTAAACGTTTTAACAGCAGTAACGCTGTCATCGGCACCGCACCACCAAAAAGATCTACAAAACCACCATCCACATCATAACACTGTTTAAATACCGTTAGCCCGTTAGCTTCAGAGCCCAATAACCGTACTATGTCTTTATTAGCGTCGTTGCGCGATCGTTATTTTGTAAATTGTGTATGTATGTGAAACGTGCAGACATGCTGGACACTGTGAACACGGAAGATGTTTATTTATGGGGGTGAATATCGAAACAAAGACATTAGTCTTACTGTCCAAATAGTGCTCTAGATACATTCCAGCCGCCATCTTGACATACACAAACAAAGATTCTTCCGGTATTACCGGAAGTCCTCGGGAATCTGGGCAGGGGGGCTGGGGGCTAATGTCTATGATGAGTAGGGGGTGTCTGTAGACCCCTTTCACCTACTTCAAGTACGTTGAAACAGAATGATAAAACTCTAAAATGAGATATGTTCTATCCCTTACAAATATAACCTACAGGAATCCTGAGGGAATATTATGCAGATTTCCTACAGGATTTTCAGCTAATTTTCCTGAAGGAATACCTGCAGGAATTTTATGAAGGAAGACATGCAGGAATTATATCCTCCAGGAATTACATTCCTGCAGGGTTTTAAAATAAAATATTCAAACTTCCTGCAGGACTGTTGTGCAGGATATGCAATTACGCATGACTTTGCAAGTTGTCTTCTGCTGGATTCATGCAGGGGAAATAACTTCACAACAAACAATGTATTTTCACAAATTATTTATTTAATTTATTGAAACTGTCAGAGCAGAGCGAAGCGGAGTCCAATTCCCAGACAAATGTTGCTCTATCAGTTAAATTAAGCCTCTAAACTATTTTCCTGAAAAAAAGGGGAAAAAAGAAAGTGTGTGTGTGTGTGTGTGTGTGAGAGAGAGGGAGCATGAGCGTGTGTGGGTGTATGTGTGTGGGTGTGAGAGAGAGCATGTGTATTGTGTGTATGACATTATTACCTTACTCGAATAGCCTTCTAAAATAAAATATATTAATTCTATGTTCCTAATTCAATTTTGTTAAATACAGATTCGTATTTAACAAATAGATACAGATTGTAGTCATTTTTAGAAAATGTTCTCATATTACAATTTGGTTTAAGCTATTCGGTTAATGCAAAAAATATATTCTTTATTATATTTACAGAGAAATAACACTAACTTGTTTTTTTTTTTTTTGAAGGATACAAATGGAGTATAAAGTGTACTTAAATGAAGAGGCACCTGTTCCAGCAGCCACAAAAATGGCGATGGACACAGAATATAATAGGTTGCTGAATTCAGAATAATATGCAAATAACTGTAATTTAGGCAATTTGTTTCTTATTGTACAATTACATTTTGACATTAATCAAATAAGCAAGAATTCTGCTCTTTCTTCTTCTTCAGGCGCAAAAAAGAGAAGATCATACAAGACATGGCTCATTATAGTTGAAGTAATTCAGGTTTTGATGTTGGCCTAAAAACATTTTCAGTGATAAATTCATAACCATTTGTTGTAGTCAAGAACCCATGTCTAACATGGTCCTGTATGTGTAAAATTTCATACTTATAGGAAAACATTTCCATGATGACAGTGGTGACAATTTCAGCAAATCTAACAGGAACTCCCCTGATGCTCATGTATAGCAAGACCACCCCGTTCAATTTCTTTGCGTAAATATTGGAAAGCCTTCCCTGTTTGTTCGGCATTTTACCCAGAAAATATCTTGACCATTTACTTCTTCTAGTACAGGCCACATACATTCTCCTTCAAGATTCAACCCCCCCCCCCCACCCCAATGACAAGGCAGATGGCCTTTAAAAGCATTTGTGGGCCGTTTTGAGTCTCTGTATGGAAAGTGTCATGTGTCTTATAATGTCCACATACTTGTACATGCAGCAGCAACTGTAAAAAATTGGGGTCCTTTATGGAGTCAGTGCATTCTTTTTTGTCTCAGAATGGACACCTTCAAAAACTCTTTCATGGCACACAAGCTGTAGCAGAACAAATTGTTAACATGTTTAACCTTTACCAGCATGTTCCATGACTCATTGCTGCTGTATTCAATGATGAACAAACACAGCATAGCAAAAGCTTTGTTGAAAAAATGTTGGGAGGAACCAAGATTGTGACAAAGTGTAGTGGTAGTCCTAGCGTGATGTTTCCTGGATGCCCACATGTACGACAGCCAACCCCAAGAGAGTCTTATCTCCTTCAAGAGTCAGGTTTTAGTGCAAATAAAGCTCTCAGTTTTTATTCTAGGGCTGTGGTTAATGGCAAGCGAATTCATTCAAAAGGAGCAAAATCTTTATCTTAAAGAATCAACCCTGCAGTTCAAACCAAACATGGGTCTGTAGCATTAATACGATCATTTAGAGATGTAGGTAAAGCGCAAGGAGAGGGTCATGCCTTCATTGATGTTATGAAAACAACAAGCAATGACATCAGCAGAGACAGAGAATCAGGGATAACAGCAACACGCATTTTAAAAGAAAGAGGGATAGACTCAGTTGAACAACTTTTTTTGGAGTGTGTTGCAGCCATCAAAATAAAAATTTGTTCATATTTACAAAAAACAATTTTGTTGGTCAGTGAAACCATTAGAAATCTTTCGTTTGTACTTTTGTCAGTTAGCCTATATAAAGGTTAACCACTGTGTAGCCTCAGCTTCAGATGTCACGCCCATGGATCGTTGGCTAAATGTCCGATGCATAGGCTAGCACACAAAATTGGAAACACTTCAGTCAACATCTGATTGGTTTAATTCTACAGGATTTCCGGGAGACGTGTGTGTGTCACGTTTTTTAACAGTCCGCCTGGAAACAAAGATGCCATGAGGCCAAACCCCCTCATGGAAGAAGAAAGCCGTAGTGTTTATGTGATAACTGTGATAATGAGCGCTTATCAGGATCAACTAAACGCTGGATTTTCAAAACTATGTGAAGTAGGCTGTATCAAGTTTGTGGCATGGACTCTTTAAAATACATCCAAGAGTTTGACACTGGTCTGTTAGACATCAATGTTACATTTTCACACCCCTAAACATGTCGTGGAACAAAACAAACTGTGATTGGTTGCTTTACATGTCAATCAGACGGTCTCTGGGCGTTCCTTGGCCAATGAAAGCTGCAATGGAGTCCAGACCTTCTGCCGCCAGTCTGAAGGTCTGGCTACTCACCACTGTGCCACATCACCTTTCCTTTAAATTACACTTGTTAATCATTTGGGAATTGAGGATACTAAATGTTCCAGTTTTGCAACTGGAATTGTTGCCCAATCTCGCCTGATACAACCTCAGCAGTCGTTGTTTGAGTCTCCTTTTCATGATGGGCTATAGATTTTCAATAGGATACAGATCTGGACTGCAGGCAGTCCAGGTAGTTGAGTGAAATCACTCAGTTTAAGTGAATAGAGTAGCTATTATGATATAGCCCACTATATCTTCAATTAAAATATGGGCATTTAAATAATTTTATTTTTATACCTGCCCATAAGAATACATTTACCTTTCAGATGAATCTCTTTTACTGCTGCTTTTTCTGTCATTTTTCAATTATTCAGGCCAGGGGCCATCTCAAAAAATAAATAAAATGAGAATTAGCAAAGTTTTCTATTTATTTCCCTTAATAACACATTGGCTGATGCATCATAATCACGCACAAGCTCAAATATCTGATCTAAACATGTTACAATTTAAAAGTAATTGCACATTGTTGTTAAGGGGAGTATCTTTCCTCATATTTCCCAACTATAATAAACAAGCTAGAGTTCTTACTAGATCAAGAAAATATGATCATATAACACCTATTTTATCATCTCTACACTGGTTACCTATTAAGCTCCGTATCAATTACAAAGTATTACTGCTGACCTATAAAGCCCTAAATGGTATAGCTCCGGTGTATTTAATGGACCTTCTATCGCCCTACAATCCATCGCGTTCTTTAAGATCACTAAATTCGAGGCTTCTGGTCATACCTAGGATATCTAAGTCCACTAAAGGAGGGAGGGCGTTCTCACATTTAGCTCCTAAACTCTGAAATAGCCTTCCTGATATTGTTCGAGACTCGCTGTCCCAGTTTAAAACTAGATTAAAGACGCATCTCTTTAACCAAGCATTCACTTAAAGCTTACCTCTTATAGTACTGCTGAATTAGTTCGAATGCATTAATATTATGAACATCAGCTATGCTAATTATTTCCCATCTACCTTTCTGCTGTTATCTCGGGACGCTAGTCCCGAGGTAAATAGCGTTCGTCAGCTCCAGTTTGTATCCAGCCTCTCACGGAGACTTCAGATGCCCCAACACCTGCTATGAGACGACTCAACGCCTGTGAAGAGACGACTCGACGCCGGCGATATGTTATGCCCTAAATTAATACATGATTAACTGACTGTATTTTTCAATGTACATTTCAGAAATGCACTTTCTGTAAAGCTGCTTTGAGACAATGTGTATTGTGAAAAGCGCTATACAAATAAAATTGAATTGAATATGGTCATGTAACAAAATGTAGCATACTGCTATATATATACAGCAGTTAAATAGTATCACATTGTAGGCTACTTGCAGTATACAGTTTATATTGCACAGTATTCAGTAACATAGTATCACATTGTAGGCTACTACAAAAATGCATGCAGTATAGAGTTTATATTGCACAGTATGCAGTAACTAAGCAGTATGCTATATTCCAATCTGAACACACCCCTTTAGGACTTTAGTGTATATCAAAAGTGTCGAAAAATTGACTGGGTTCAGGACAGTTTTATGTCACACATGACCTTAATGGGTCCCTCTCATCATAGGGCCCATAGGGCCAGATTGTTTTAGTGTTGTTCAGGACTGTACCAGCATAATCTAGTCTCTATTGTCCTTAAATAACTTTTCCTGGCATGTAGTGTGTAGTTTTCACCAGAAGAGGGCAATAGTTAATAGTCTACGAACTGTTTAGCAAGAGAACATGGAGATTGAGCTCCAGGTTATATAGCCAGACTCTCCCAGTACAGTCATTATCCCAATAAACACATAACAGAAGTGAAGCTGACAGCAAGACTACAGTACAGCAGTTAAGATTTGAGGTTGTGTTGTGCAGTATAGAGAGGATACTCAATCTCATTTAAGCAAGGGCTGGCACAATATGTCACCTCACAGGACTGCCAAAAGAACATGATTTCTGCTGCTTTCCCAATCGAGATGCATGTCTAAACAGGCGTCCTCTTTATTTTAAAATTGCTTGGCCTTGTATTCGCATATATATCAAGACTTTGCCTGGTAAGCATGCCACTGTGAATCAGCTGTGCTGCTGAATCATTATTTTAAAAAAAAAGCGAGATTATCACTCGCAAAGTACAATTTAAAAGCCGTTATTAGTATGCTGATTTCTTTAGCATGCTGAGAGCTGAAAGCACTTTTTTCAACCTAAGCAGGCACAGAAGAAATGTCGGTTCAGATAAAGCAGCTCACAAAGTTTCCTCTACCTGTGACTGGTATAATTTTGCCTTGCTAACACCCACGTATCATATGAAGTATTAATGGAAGACTCTGTTTAGCGGGTGTTGTCAGTGGTCTCCCTCAAGGAGAAATTACTGTGGCAATGCTAATAAGCATTTATGCTCCCTTGAGCAAATTAAGAAGGGAGAAGACAAGCACTCTTTCCTAGACAGAGTAGTAATCGCAATGCCCTTGGCACTCATTTAGGGTAGCATGCCATCATATTATTTCCGTGACTTGATTTCCACTGTTATTTCTTCTTGAGACTATCAGGGGACATGAAACATTGGTAAAATGCTTTATATTGTGAATGTTTTTTCCTGCTTGAGTTGGCAAATCTACAAGTCGATCATGAGCTGAATTATAAAATATGCTGCTATGTATTTCTACAGTATGTACAAGTATTCCAAACAACTCAAGTAGAAAAAATATTAGTAGGTCAGATATTTTAAAATAATATTTTTTTAAGCTGATGTTTAAAATTTGCTCACAGATTCAGCCATTTTACTCACATTGTTTATTATTTTATATTATATTATATTATATTACTATACACTCACCACCAGCCTATTTATTAGGTACACCTATGCAATTGCTCATTAATGCAACTCAATGCATTTAGGCATGTAGAAATTGTCAAGACGATCTGCTGAAGTCAAACTGAGCATCAGAATGGAGAAGGAAGGTGATTTAAGTGTCTTTGGACGAAACACAGTTGTTGGTGCCAGATGGGCTGGACTGAGTATTTAAGAAACTGCTGATCTACTGGGATTTTCACACATTTTCAACTATCTCTAGAGAATGTAACAAAAAAGAGAAAATATCCAGTGAGCGTAGGTCTGTTGGCAAAAATGCCTGGTTGATGCCAGAGGTCAGAGGAGGTTCGAGCTGATTCAAGCTGATAGAAAGACAACAGTTACTCAATAACCAGTCGTTACAACCGACATCTACAGAAGAGCATCTCTAAATGCAAAATACGTCAAACATTGAAGCAGATGTGCTAGCAACAGAAGACCACACCGGGTGCCACTCCTGCCAGCTAAGAACAGCAAAATGAGGCTACAATTCGCTCAGACTCACCAAAATTGGACAAGAAGATTGGAAAAATGTTACCTGGTCTGAAAAGTCTCGATTTCTCTTGTGACGTTCAAATGGTAGGGTAAGAATTTGGCGTAAACAACATAAAAGCATGGATTCATCCTGCCTTGCATCAACGGTTCAGGCTGCTGTTGGTGTAATGGTATAGGGGATTTTTTCTTGGCACACACTTTGGGCCTCTTAGTACCAATTGAGCATCTTTTAAACCTGAGTATATTATTGCTGACCGTGTCCATCCCTTCATTGCCACAGTGTACCCATCTTCTGATGGCTACTTCCAGCAGGATAACGTGCTATGTCACAAAACTCAAATCATCTCAAATTGTTTTTTTGAACATGACAATTAGTTCACTACACAAATGGCCTTTACAATCACCAGATCTCAAACCAATAGAGCACCTTTGGAATGTGGAGGAACGGGAGATTCGCATCATGAATGTGCAGATGACAAATTTGCAGCAACTGATTGATGCTATCATGTCAATATGGACCAAAATCTCTAAGGAATGTTTCCAACACCTTGTTGAATCTTTGCCATGAAGAGTAAAGCCAGTTCTGAAGGCAAAAGGGGGTATCTAATAAAGAGGCAAGTGAGTGTATTATATTATATTATAACTAAGCCCTTACGCTAACATGCATGATTGGGTTGAGATAGATAGATGATAGATAGATAAATAGATAGATAGATTGATAGATAGACACTTTAGATGAACTAACCCTTTGAAGCAAACACATTTGTAGATCAAGTAAACTATAGAGCCCTTGCACAGGTACAAAGTGACAGGGCTGCAATCTCTGGGTGATTCACATTCTCCGTGGGCAAAACAAATGTTCAGACTGAATAAAACCCTGCTGAATTACTTTGGTCTAACATGGAGTTATTGATCGTGGCCAAGGGCAGTAGATCCAGGCCGGAGCCTGGCTCTCTGTCTGAATTAGCTCTTTCGGCACAGCGCAGATGTACTCACACTGCAAATGTAAAGGGAAGAAATCGGATTTGCAGCGGCTGTACTGCAATTTGCTATGGGGATTGTTCCGAGCATTTTCCACCACCATCATGCCTTCTATAGAACATTGGGAGGTCAGTACATGTTCAGTGCTATTTATAGTTATTCAATTAACATGAAAGTATGTGGCAGGCATATATTGTAGCCTAAACGCATGCAACAATAATGTTAAATTGACAGCATGCAACCTTAAATGTATATGGTGCATATACAGTTAAGATGATTTGATATACAAATACACATAAAATAGGCAAGAGAGACATAGGAAGTCCCAGCCTCAAAGTGAATTTGATGTCAGTCGCTGCTTTGAAAATGAGAGATAGGGTGGAGAAAGGGAGGGAGAATGAGAAAGAGAGAGTGAGAAAAGGATGACTCACCCTTTGAGAGAGCCTCCTGTAACTTCAGGCAAGCTGTTGGGCGCATAAATAAATGATGATATGGTGTCCCAATGTTGGTTTTGTGATGTCTGGATGAGCCTTCTCCCTCCCTCTTCCTCTCTATTTATCTCCCTCAGTGTCAGGTATACGCCTCCTTTTTTTTGAGTTAGGGAAAGTTGAGGCATTGATTCGTGTAGAGTCATTTATACAGTATGACGTGTTGACACTTTGGGCTTCTGAATTTATGAAGCTGTTGGTTTGTTGATGTGCTATCAATGGTGTTTTGTCTGACGATTGCGTTGAGTAAGTTGACCTATGTTTAATCAACTTGCTAACAAGGTTTATTGCGAAATAATTGTAGTTGAGAGTTGATGCTAAGTGAAGACATTTTGATACAAGAAAAAAATATCACTATTTAGTAAGAGAGAGGGGTAAGCTTTTTGCTTAAGAAATAAAGAATGAGGTAGAGGTAAATCCTTCTTTCTCTTTTATTTCTGTGTCACGTTTTGGGTTTGTTTTTGTGCCATTAAGTCCTAAGTATAGCCAATTTTGTCAAAGATTTTGGCTGCATTCAAAATTGCATTCTTCCCTATATAGTAGGCAAAAAACAGTGTTACAAAAGAAGTATGCCCGAATTAACAGTACTCATAAAAAAGTTGGCAAAAAGTACCCGGATAACCTACTTCCAGCGAGATTCTTAAGTGCACATACGATGGACACTTTACTATCCCATGAGGCCAAGGCAGAGGATTCGCGAATGGCGGTGAAGCGTCGCAACTGTCTCAGGTCACCAGAATAAATAATTACTCAAAATAGGTATCTACTCAAGAGAGTATGGTTTCTTCTCATTTCTTATTTATGCTCACGTCTTATCTCCGCCCTCTTAGGATGCGAGGGAAGGATACACCTGTATATGCTCGCTCATGACTTCTTGGGAAGCTTCCTCACACCTCATTCCTCGCAAGTCCAATTAGAGATTTGAGATGTCCTTCAAGATGGCTGAATTTAATCGGTTTCCAGGTCAGGGGCTGGACGACGGAACAGCAAGGAAATGAGGAAATATTAATTCGAGTATTGAGAAGCACCTTATGCAATTATGGACGCAGCCTTTGTGTCCACTAGGATGGTGCGTATACAACAGCTTATGTGCGAGTGACTTGAGCGCTTGAAAAATAGATAGCAAACGGGTCTTTCCCACGTTCACGACCAAAGGAGTATAGTTTGACGGAGCGGAATATGAAATATACCTAGGCCTTTACACTATCAGTGTCACATGATCCTTCAAAAATCATTCTAATATGCTGATTTGATGCTCAAGAAACACTTATTATAATTATCAATGTTGAAAACAGTTCTGCTTTTCAAGATTCTTTTATGAACCTGAAAGTTCAAAAGAACAGCATTAATATGAAACAGAAATACATGTAGCAATTTAAATGTCTTTACTGGAACTTTTGATCAATTTATTGCCTTCTTGCTGAATAAAAGTTTCCAAATAACTAAATGTAAATAAATATATGGTCACGTGGCAAAAAGTCTGCAGGGGCTTACTCTGCTCTGTCCCTATACAGAAAAAAATTGTGTATGTGTTTTAAAGTGTAAGTTTATGAGGATAAACAAAATGACCACAATTTTAAGTTTATCTTGAATTGTGGATTTGATTTAAAACATGATAACAAACATGAAAAACATGAAAAGACGAAATGCTTAGAGATAATTGTAGTACATTTCATAACACATTTGCGAAGCGGAAAAGCAGTCAACCTCGGCATCTGTCTGGAAAGCTCCCTGTGATATTACCACACGCACACATATTTCATCCGTTCTTTTCCTCCTCCTATCCCTGTCATCCCTTCTTTCCTCTCCTCATCACTCTTGCTCTCTCTCTCTCCTCCTGAATACTAATTCAAGCTGCACAGCCTCATGCTCCTTAATATGAGTTAAAGCACACCTCCTGGGTTAGCCCTCTCCATTCCTCTTCAAAGCTTCTTCTTCTGGCAGAGCTGGCTGAATGCAGTGACAGAATTTGTTTTAGAAAAAAAGAAGGAAAAGGAAGGAACCTTACTTGCTTGAGGCAGGGAGAGTGCGTATGTAGTCTGGACAGCGTGTGTGCCTGTGTGTGGGTATGTTCAAGGTTACGGATCTCTACGGACACACTGGACATGCCAAGCAATCATGATAAACCGTATTTACATAGATGTACAAAACTCTTCAATTTGGGCATGAGAAAGGACACAAAGAGGGAGTCTGATGTATCAAGAGGGATAAATAGATGGTTGTGTATGCTTTTGTAGAATGCAAGCGCAACAGGAAAAAATGGAGCAAGGGAGGGGCGGCAATATTTGGGTGGGGAGACAGATGCACCGCATTGTCAAACGATAATGGAGAGAACCGAAGAAAAGCGATGCCCTGTACGATTAGCCAAGATATTGATCCTCTCAGTCCTGGAACTCCAGGGAACTGCATGTAACTTCTGATCAGCGCTCTTTCCTCTTGTTGTCATTGACATTTCTCAATGTCACTGTCAGCTGTTTGATACTTCAAACATTTGTATTGATTACAAAGGGATTTAAGGGAACACAAGTGGCCGGCGAGAGATTTCAAAGCAATCTCTCCTGTCTCACAGACACACTGACTTAGTGACTGACTAACTCTGATATCTCGTCTCACCAGAGAGTATTGAGGGGGTTGCAGTGAGCCAAGGAGGAAGGGAGGGTGGATGACGGCGAGAGCGTGTTGGAGGCACACACACACACTCGCTCTCGCATACAGCCTTACAGAGACAGGAGGGGAGAGTCAGAGACGTGGAGAAGAAGAAGAGGAGTGAGAGAGAGAAGGAGAGAATGTCTGCTGAGAGGGTGGTTCTCGTTCCTCGTTCACAAACCGGCCCTCGCTGAGACACCATGGGCTGTATCGGATCCCGCACCATCAGTAAGACCCTCTCCGTTTTGATAGCCTTTCTTTTCCAGGTTGAAAGGAGACCAGCCAGGGGTAGCGGAGTGATAGGCAACGCTCCGCTCGCAAGCATCCCCCCTCTCGGGGAAAACGTGTGTGTTTCTATGGAAACCTTTTGGTTAAAGGCCATTTGTCCTCCAGGCTTTGACAGTGATTCGGCACGCTGCTCGTGGGAAGCCGGGATTTGAGAGCCATTAGTGCGTCCGCCTGCATGCGGTAGGTGCTGTTCACCCAGTGGTTTTAAAGATCTGAAGTGGAATTTTTGGAGCGAATGGTTGCTTTCGGTGCATATCCAGAACGTACGGTGTCAAAGATCACATTTGACACCATGTTAAGGTCACGTCACGAGCTGTCTGTGTGAAAATAGCAGCAGTTCACAGGTTTGAGTGCGTACGCTCGTGCGTTGCCTGAAGAGGTTAACTGAAGAGGGTGTTTTTCAGGATCAGAGGTGCAGGGTCCACGCGCTCACGAGCAAAAAGCGCTCAGGTGTGACGTGGAGCTGGATGCGCCTCACATGTAGGTCAAATTCTGCAAAGTCAATGACACTGGTGGGCACCTGTTCCCGCCAAATGGGTATGCTTTAACGCAGCCGTCGATGACAAATTGCAGGTGTTTTGGTGCGATTAATATTCTCTTGAAACCGTGAGACTGCAGGCAGGCAAACAGAGAGAGGACACAGAATTGTTCCTTTTAAACATGTTTTATGATGTTGTATGCCAATTAAGACGAGGGCGCAGTATCAAAACAAACACAGGCAGATGATGGAGTAATAAAAAAAGAAATGCCGCTGTATTTGACCTTTGATTGTCATTGAGCTGTGATGTCACAGGAACACGGAGTCTAGGTTTCTTTCACATAAAAAGCAATTGCAGAAAGTGTCAGAGCGGGACATATTGGGTAATTAGGGAAGCCCGTATTTATATCCTCCTGAAAGAGCTAAATTTAATCACCTCTTATAGAAATACTTATTTTTTAGACTAAAAATTCCTGCATCTTCAAGTTGTGGCACTGAATTTAGCTGGCTATCTGTTATGTGCTCTGGGGAGGAGCGTGGATGGCATATTTAGTGTGTTTGGCTATAAATAGTGTCTACTTTACAGTGACCGAAAAGGAGAGGAGAGAGGACAAGATGCATGCTAAATAATATGGGTCAAGTGCCTGATATGGGCCTTATTTTGAGTGTGTTGCACTGACACTTTTAATGGCTCAACCAAGGCCCTGTTATCGATTTTTCTTTGGTTATTCTTGACTTCATGACCTCACAAAGCAAATTGTTGCTACAGCCAGAAATAGAAACATTCTTAGTCTACATTGATCATCACAATCCTTTAGATATTCAGTGCTAACAGTAAAATGCATTGGTATTACTTGCAAACTTTTTTATATAAGGTTTGGATTTTTTAATTGGAGTCCTGTATAGAAGCACTTACGTTCCTCTATTGTGTAATGAATCAAGCACAGCCTTTAAAGGGCACTACTGAAATACCTGAATCTGGTGACAGACTGTGAAGGGCAATTGCAATTTACTAATCAAAGTATTAAACTAGAAATGTCCTCTTGCACCTTTCGGTAAACAAGCATGAAATAACACTTCACAGGCTTTCCTCATTAAAGTTATGTTAGATAGGCTGTCAAATATATTCACTGGGAATTTGCTATAATTATACGCTTCTGTACTTGAGCAGTGAGGGTCAGCATAAAGCATTAACAGTATACAAGCATTAACACTACAAGACAGTATACATTAAAAAAAAAAACAGATAAGGTATAAGACTTAATTTTTTAAATTAAGATATTTTTTTATTTATTTTTATATACATAATATATTCAAGTCTATATAATATAGACTTGAATATATTATGTATAAAAACTCTTTCATGTTGATGGTCCTTTTATAGATTACCAATGTTTTTCTTTATATTCCATAAAACAATCATCTTTCTATGAAACATATGATATTATTTAAATATTAACTTTTATAAAACGGTTAGTTCCAGTCCTTGATTCTGATTCACGATAAAACACGGCTATGACCGCTTCACCCAATGGTTCTATGTATCACTATTCAACACCCCTAGCAACCACTCTAAGCAACATAAACATGTTTGCTCTCATTGATGTTGTTCATTGAAGCTTATAAAGTAGATTGTGAGAGATCGAGTAAGTGAGTGTATCTGGCTGAAATTTACAGTAGATATAGCATTTTCCTTCAGGTCAGTCCTATATTCGTAACAAAAAATGTCCGCTGTGATATCTTGTTCTTAACAGTTGACGTTAACTTAAGGGGTTTTAGTTGCGTCTAGCAACTGAAACTGAAAGTGAAATCTCACACTTCTGTGTAATAAAAGAGTTCTGCAACATTTTCTCTTTTTTTCTGTCCCTGTCTACTGACTTTGTGACATCTTATATTGTTGACTCTTTTATGCTTGTTTTTCGAAGTCGGTTTTGATAAAAGCATCTACTGAATTAATAAATGTACATATAGATCGGTAAAACGTTGCATGTATTTGTTTGTCACAGGACTGTGGGTGAGAAACATTGTATGGGTGTGTTTAGGAGGGCATCAGGTGGATGGCACAGCTCTTGGCACTAATGTCGATGTTTGCACTGGGTTGCTCTCTGTACGTGTTTGTTCTGTTCTGAGCTATTGCGTTACTCAGGGATACCTCTTTGTATTGATTTAATTTCAAGCTCTGAAAGAGGGCCAGACAAGCTGACATACAGATAATCTCTCTCTGTCTTTTCACGTTCACTCAATCTTATGCTTCTGTGTGTGTGTGTGTGTGTGCTGTTTGCATGTGATTGCATGATGATTGTGTGGTGACAGACATGGTCCAAGGTGACTGGCTCAGATGATTGAAAGGTTTAGGAGGAATCACAGAGAGAGAGAGAGAGAGAGAGAGAGAGAGAGAGAGAGAGAGAGAGAGGAGTGAATTTATACCTCTTATCACTTTGGTAACACTTCAGAATACTGTTCCATCATTAATAAATAACTACACAGGAACAAATGAGTAATGAGAAATTATTTGGAACAGTATTCTAAAATGAAAAGCATGATAACTCCTAGTATAACCAAGTAATGACTGAAATCATTTTAAGATTTTGACGTTTTTGTAAGATATGATATGATATGAAGATATGACTCAAGTGTTACCACATCCTTCTAGTCATTTGCAACAGTTTTCTAAAGTGAACATCATGGCAACCAGCGTTGGTTAATCTAAAATATGTAATTAATTACTAGCTACTAATTACATCTTCAACCGTGTTATTGTAACATGTATGCTCTGTTTTTACTTTGTTTCCTTGTGTTTTTGGTTCTGTCCTGTTTTACTCATGTGTCCTCTCAGTTGGCCTAGTTTTCCCAGTCTTGAGTCTGTTTGATTCATTACACTTGTCCAATTAATTAGCTTATTAGTTCCCTCATTTCTTCCAGCATTTATACTCCCTGTGTTCTTGCAGTCTTTGTCCTGTCTTGTTAATGTTGAGGTGTTGTGAAATCTGTTTCTTAGTTTTTTTTTTAGTATATTTGAATTAAAGACTTTTAAAGACTCCTGGATTATTATCTGCACTGGAGATTGACAAGAGCCCACCACAGACTGTGACTGGACTGCCGCGTGAGAGTCTGACCAGGTGTGTGAGCCGGAAACACAGCGCGTCACTGAGGGAGAGCTTGTGGAGTCGGAGGGCATGGAGGGAAGCCCCACCTACAACCCTGCCACTGTGGATGCAAATTATATGGCCTCTGGAAAATATTTGGACTCTGAACGGAATTTGGAGGTGTTTGAGGAGGTAAATCCCCTGTTTCCTAAACTCCTGCTGGTCCCCCCCCCCAGCCCTGAGTCTCCTGTTTCCCCTCTGGTTCCACCCAGTCCTGTATACAGTCTTTCTCCGCTGCTTCCACCCAGTCCTGTATCCCGTCTTTCTCTGCTGGTTCCACCCAGTCCTGTATCCCGTCTTTCTCCGCTGGTTCCACCCAGTCCTGTATCCCGTCTTTCTCCGCTGGTTCCACCCAGTCCTGTATCCAGTCTTTCTCCGCTGGTTCCACCCAGTCCTGTATCCAGTCTTTTTTCGCTGGTTCCACCCAGTCCTGTATTCCTTCTTTCTCCGCTGCTTCCACCCAGTCCTGTATCCCGTCTTTCTCCGCTGGTTCCACCCAGTCCTGTATCCCGTCTTTCTCTGCTGGTTCCACCCAGTCCTGTATCCAGTCTTTCTCCGCTGGTTCCACCCAGTCCTGTATCCAGTCTTTCTCCGCTGGTTCCACCCAGTCCTGTATCCAGTCTTTCTCTGCTGGTTCCACCCAGTCCTGTATCCAGTCTTTCTCTGCTGGTTCCACCCAGTCCTGTATCCAGTCTTTCTCCGCTGGTTCCACCCAGCCCTGAGTCTCCTGTTTCTCCACTGGTTCCGCCCAGCCCCAGGTCGCCTGTGCTCCCTGTGATCCCTCCAGCCTCCCTCTCCCACCTCCTCTTCCCAAATCAGCCAGTTCCTCAGTTCATTTCCAACTCATTTTTGTAAGGAACTCCTTCGGAAGTTCAGTTCTCCGGCTCTGCCCAGTGAGGAGGTTCCCCTGGCTCCACTTCCAGCCTATGAATCCATCACTCCACCGCGGCCTGTAGATCTATCGGCTCCGCCTTGGCTCCACCAGAAACCATTGTCCTGACAGCTGCACCTGGCTCCCTCGTCTCACCGACTCGGCCTCGTCAGACGGCGCTCCTTCCTGCACTTGTCAGTGATGTCACATGGGTTCTTCATCCTTTCAGCTCCGCCTGGGTCTCCATCTCCATCGGTCGTCCCCAGGATGTCGTCAGCCAAGTCTCTACCATGGCTCCTCCCTTCCTCGACTCCGCCCTGGGATAGCATCCTGGCTGGACTCTGAATTTTCATTTGGCTCCTCCTGCACCTGGCTCCCCCTAGCTCCTCCCACCCTTCACTCCCCCATGGAATGTTTTGTTTGCCCTGGACTGTTTTTGTCTTCTTCTGTTCCACTTCCCCTTCCCTTGGAATAATGTAACATGTATTCTCTGTGTCAACTTTGTTTCGGTTTGGTCCTGTTTTTACCTGTGTGCCGTGTCAGTTGACCTAGTTTTCCTATTCTGTGTCTGTTTGATTAATTAAACCAGTCGTCCAATTAATTAGCTTATTCGTGCCCTAATTTGTCTAGTATTTATACGCCCTGTGTTCTTGCAGTCCTTGTCCTCTCTTGTCAATGTTGAGGTGTTGAGAAATCTGTTTCCCTGAGTTTTACTGAGTATTTTTTAATAAAAGTGTATTGTATTATTCCTGTCATGTGATTTGTTCAGAACAACTACCCATAACAGTAGATTACTGTATTACTGTAATTACTCTCTCTAAAAAGTAATGCATTACTTATTACTACTATCTAAATCCCACATCAACCTCAACCAGTTACAACGATAGACATGAAACTGCTCTTTTAAATCTTTCAAATAAATAATATAAAATTGGATACATTTTTTTGTGAACGGAACAAAGTATTTAAAGGGAGAAGGTTAAATTAAAAACATACATTTTAACATTGAACATTCAATTTTGATGTTAAATCCACTATTGTTTTATATATAATTGTTCTATAGTCTACAGTATTTAATGCAATAACACCAGAAGTAATTAAATTACAGAAAAAGAGTAATCCCTTACTTTACTTTTTCAATGGAAAAGTAATTAATTTAGTAATTAATGACTTAAGTAAAAAATTACACCTAACGCTGATGGTAACCCACTAATAATGACTTAAGTGTTATTTACTTCCTTATAAAGAAATTACTAATTATTGGGAACATAATTTTAAAAGTGAAAACCATAGTAACCCACTAGTAATGACCAAATCCAACAGAAGCAATTACTATCCAAAACCTTTCAAAAAACTTCAAAAGCTTACAATGACTTCAGTAATTAATAGGGAGTCATCATGCTTTTCACTTTAGAATACTGATCCAAATAATTAGTAACTGATTCTGAAGGGTTTGGTAATACTTTAGTCATGACTAGTGGGTTATGATCTTCACTTTAGAATTAATGATCCTATATTATGCATTATTCACATGAATTATAAACATAGTACTTCTTAGTCCGCTGGAAGGTATGAAAAAATAGTTAGGCTATTGATTAGCTAATAGTTAACTACCACATTCAACTCAGTGCTAATACTTAATTAGTTAATCAGAGTTTCTCGGTTTTTTATAGCATTTGCAAGAATGTTAATATTGCATTACTCATTTGTTCCTGTGTAGTTATTCAATAATGATGGAACAGTATTCTAGTAATCTGTTTCCATCACTTCCTATCCAGTGCTGTCTATTAAAGGGAACCGATCCTCCGTACTCTTTTTGGTTTTATTCTAATGATGCCCCTACACTTTCCTTATAATAAGCCACTGACATCCAGTTTCACCTGTCTCTTCCTTCCAATTAAATTTGAGACAGTAGAAGCAGTGTTTTCTTTTAAAGATTTCCATTAGTATTAGGTTGAAGGTCACTTCATAAACCGATCATTTAGAGGTGAGTTTTAAATCCCAAGTGAAGAAATGTTCAAAAATCAATATCACAATGAAATTGAATAAAATATTCTCTCCTTCTTACTCTCTTTTAACTTCATTTGTAACTGAAAAATGTTGCTTAAGTTAGAAATGCCCAAATGGCATCACAACATTCAGATAAATCACAAAAAAGTGGTACTAAATTGAACTGCAACACCTTTGTTACTATGGCTATCAGTTAGACTGTAATATATTTAGAGCATATTCATGTTAATTATATAACAGTAACTATTCAATTTAAAGAATGCTGAAAAACATTTCAACATTTATAATAATCAGAAATGTTTCTTGGGCAGCAAATCAGCAAATTAGAATAATTTCTGAAGGATCATGTGACAATGAAGACTGGAGTAATAATGCTAAAAAACCCAGCTTTGCATCACAAGAATAAATTACATTTTAAAATATATTTTAAAATAAAAAAGTTATTTTAAATTGTAATAATATTTCACAGTGTAACTGTTTGATTTGTATTTCTAATCAAAAATATGCAGCCTTGGTAACCATAAGGGACTTCAGTGTATATGTTTATGTGTATATGGCAGTGTGTGTATATACAAAACTGTCAAGAGCATATAGAGTTACAAGGTTATGGTATGCTGATATTTGTTTTGGATATTCATTTGGATATTGCTCAGATTCATTATGCAGCTTTGAATAGCACAAAAATTACAATTTTCATATAATTTTATTCTCAAACCAGACTTTGTCCTACTTTAATAGCTATAGCTGACTGACTCATCTAAACAGTAATTGCTGCTGTTCATTGTAACTGATAAAGTGATGTGTTCACTTAATTTCTTAGGTTTCTATTTCTCATTCTCCTCATCTATCCCTTACTGTCCCTGTTTTTTCACCCATGTTCAGTCTTTTGCACTTTAGAGGTATTTGCACTTGATCATGAAAAGATTGAAATGCCCGTCAAGACATTTGAGACGTCACTCAGTCAGACCACCTCATGAAGTGGTTTAAAGATGTCTCCCAGTCAAGTGTAAATGCATCTTGCTGTTTAGGCCACATATGTATGTAATGTAGGTGACACCAATTTCCATATGAGCCGAAGAAAGCATTCAACAGAAAATTTCACTGCTCTGTGTTAGCATATATAGCCTGGGTACAATTGATTCATATCCATTTTGCATAGACACAAACCCAATCGTGAAGTGCAAACCCCCGTTGTGTGCCTCACTGTTACTGATGGTCAGTATTGTGATGGTCTGTAAGTTTGTGCTCTCTCTCTCTGTGACTCGGTTCTCTTTCTGTGTCTTCTAACTCTGTGTAATTTTTAATCTCTTTACGCCAACCTCCTTTTGTCCTCCGTTTTTCTTTGTTATATTGCCGTATTGCATTGTACTCCTCCCTTCATTCAGTGTCTTGGTCGTTCTCTCATCCCCTTTGTCTCTGTCTTTCCTTTCCCTCCCCCCTCTCCGTGTGTTTTTGGCTCAGTACTGGAGGTGAGTCAGCCTCTTGGACTTCGCTCCTAATCAGAGTCACTGTGAGCGTCACCGTGTGTCAGAGTTCCAGCTTGCATTCCATTATTTGTCCCTTTTTCTTCCCTCTCTCCTACTTCTTCACTACCTTTTTGCTGTAGAACAAAATGTCAAAGATGTTCCCTAGGCTGTGAGATCTGTCAAGCCAGATTGTCCATGGTCCAGTTGTTCCTCCATCTGGTCCTTGGCAATGCAGATCTTCTGCTGCTTCTCTCCGTGAGACCGTCAGGCTTATGCTGGGTGTCTAGGAATTTCCCTTCCTGTTCCTCATCGTTCAATGTCTATTGACGTTAGCTCTTATCCTCGTCATGTGGATATTTGTTTATCTCGTCTGACTGCTTCTTTATTCGTCACTCTCGCTCTCTCTTTCCTTTCCCCTGAAGCTCGGGCCCCCATAATGCCCAGTGTCAGATTCAGACATAAATGTAGATGGGCAGGGTAAACAGTGCAGCAGCCATGTGGCGCTTAGCGACCTTGGATGTGATGGCTTATCCTTCATGTCTCTTGGGATTTTCTCAATGTGTTTTCCTGCATGAGTGGAAGTGTTTTGTTTCTTAACAACATCATGGTGGAACAGACAGTTATAAAGTTATGGGTCCTGACAGCTGGGATGTGCAGGGATTCATATCTATCTATCTATCTATCTATCTATCTATCTATCTATCTATCTATCTATCTATCTATCTATCTATCTATCTATCTATCTATCTATCTATCTATCTATCTATCTATCTATCTATCTATCTATCTATCTATCTATCTATCTATCTATCTATCTATCTGTCTGTCTATCTGTCTATCTGTCTATCTGTCTGTCTGTCTGTCTGTCTGTCTGTCTATCTATCATAACTCGATGCTCGCACATGCACACTATTCAAAAAACGACGATTTAAATCTCTTGACAAACTAAAAGACGTAAATTACATTTGTATGTATTCTAAATAAAATATATAGATTAAACTGAATGTCAGCTTGCTAATTTGACTTAAGGTAAGGATGTATTGACATGTCATGCAAACTAGAAACTGCTTCTAATCAAAAGTCGAGAGCTGTCGTTCCAACCACACAAGTTGCGATGCTGTTTGCGAATGTTCATTGGAACGATGGTTTCGGGAAACACCGACTCGTTGACCTATGCTGATAACAATGGAACTTGCGACCATAGTTGGCTAACGATGCTTTCGGGAAACGCACCCCTGGCTGTCTACATGTCTGTCTGTCTGTCTGTCTGTCTATCATTGCTCTCATCATTGTTAGTGTTCTTCTGGCATGTTAGTTCTCACTGTCTCCTTTCTAATTGATTATGAGTAGATCTGCTTTACCTTAACTCACTTTATCTGTCTTTCTCTGTTTACTCTTCACTCTGGTTCATTGGTCTCCTCCAGAGCTGCACTGCTCTGCATGGCTCTATCCTTCTCTCCAGAGTGGGTTAGGTTGATTGAGGAAATGGCCCTGAGGCCCAAAGGCTCTGCTGTACTTACACACAGAGACCAGCAATTAAAAGACACACGCTCACACACACATGCACAGGATGCAATTAATGCATTTTGAGATCAGTCTGGAGTGGAAAAAATAAAATCAGATACAGATAGAACAAGGACTGGTACATTCTGTTTTGATGTGATTAACCCCAATCACAATATTGTTATTCTATTGCGTCAACAGTTTAGGACTGTTGTAAATGAGTTCAATGAATCAAGCCAATGCTCAACTGAATTTTACTGATATTGAGCTGAATGAAATAGACCTAAATTGAACCGAGAGAGATGGGGGAGTGAGAGAGCATGAGAACTGCAGCTAGGCAGGGTCTCACTGATTAATCATTTTGTACATGTGCACAGTGAAGATTCACTGATTCACAGAACACAATTTTGGCCACAATTTTGCTGTCTGACACTTTTTGTATTGGAAAAGATTTCCTTTGTCGTATGGAACAAATCACCCGTCTTGGATATTTTAGTGTGACGTGTTTAGCATGCATGCATTTTAAAAAATAGACTTTTATTTCTGAAATGCTGGATACTGTTTACAAAAATAATGTTATGTCACTGCTCCACTATAGCGAGCCATTATAATGGCAGCAACAGGCACAATGCGAATACAGCTTTATGCAAACTCTTATTCTGCTCATATCATACAATCTGACAAGCAACAATATTGCACAGCATGCACCAGGTTTGACCCTCATTCTACAATGAATCAATGAATCTGGATTATTGTTGATGAGGGTGCATGTCACTGCAGTTAGCAATACACAACCAAACCCTCTCTATATGCCAAAAGGGCTTCCACACAACCTCTCTTGTACAGCCATTTATCACTCTTTGCAAACATATCCTTACTCTCACTGAAGATGAGAGCACAAGCAGCAAGTGTGGCATTCCCAAAACCAGTTGAAAGACAACCCCCCCCCCCACACACACACAAGTTAAATAAGCGTACAGTCAGTGCACATGATAACTCACATGTGTTTGATTGTTTGATTGCTGGTTGGCCTTAATTGCCACTGTATTGAGATTCGTCACTGAATGTTGAGGCTCCATGTATTGCTTTGCCTTAAAAAAAACAGTCATTATGCTACAATTTTATTTGTTTATGCAATCTCTAATGTTACAGGTTGATTGTTTTCAGGCACATCATTCAAAATGTTAGTGGAAACTGGGTTACATGTCATTTCTTGTTAGTCAGTTTGAATGAGTCATTGTAAACACACACACACCAACAACATATTTCATAATCAAAATTATGCTAAAGTACAAATTTAGAGGAAGCTAGAATATAAAATGAAATAAGTGCTTGTTTAAGGGTTAATATCACATTCAGTATCTCTTCAGCCTATTCTTGAAATAAAATTCCTAATAATTAGCATAATTGCATCACGCAGAGCAATCACTAATGTTTTTTTTTATCATTTTATAGGAACGATGCGATATAGAAACATGATGCTACAAATCTCCTTCCTCACAGAGTGCTGTCGGTTTTGGATGGATAATTAATCTAATTTTAGGTCTTTGTGTGAATGTCAGCAGAAAATGAAGAGAGGATCTGTCAGTTTGACTTAGCTTATTCGGTAAAGGTTGCATAAGCCACATGCCTATTCCCTTATCTCTCTCTCTCTCTCTCTCTCTCTCTCTCTCTCTCTCTCTCTCTCTCTCTCTCTCTCTCTCTCTCTCTCTCTCTCTCTCTCTCTCTCTCTCTCTCTCTCTCTCTCTCTCTCTCTCTCTCTCTCTCTCTCTCTCTCTCTCTCTCTCTCTCTCTCTCTCTCTCTCTCTCTCTCTCTCTCTCTCCCTGCAGCGGTGGATGCAGTTCCCGTTCGGAAAGATGGGGAGCAGGTAAGTAAAACGACAACACTTTGCATATTTAAGTTTTGCTTGGGCACCAAACCTCTGTCCCATGTTGTGAGCTAAAGCTTTAAGGATCACTTCTAAATGACATCCTTTGCCGAGATGATACTTGTGTGAAGTCTGCATTTCTGTCCAAAGCTATTATACCTACCAAGTGCTAACATTTATGCCTCATGGCACTTTAATGAAGTCTTTAGCTAACGCAAGGACCCCTGTGTGCCAAACGCATGTCTTGCCAACCACTAGTGCTGAAAATCAGAGAAAGCATGATGGTATTATGTGTATTTGAAAAGCCACTATATTACATTTCTCACCAAGGCCACGGGAGCCAGACCCCAGAGCCCGGCCATTACCGTACAGTATTGCCATATAACGGGTATTTTCCCCCTGGGAAGATGTAGCCTCATCCGTCTTCTCTATATGCCGTCCGTGTTCACGTCCTACCCAAGGGCAACAGCTCCTGGTTTGTTGCTCTATTCATCCACAGATGAATTTGGCTCAAAATCTTATGTTTTGGATTCTGGTATCATCCGAACCAAAATGGCATGTTTTATGTCTCAATGCAGAGTTTGGAAGCTGAGCCAAGAGGTGGTGTCATCTCACTGTAGCTGGAGTGAATTGAAACAGTGTCTGTGCTGTGCATATATATGCTCGTGTTAGAGAGCTGCACTCAAAAAGGTGATTACCGGTTACCAAAATAATAATAATAATAATAAAAGAAGGGGAAAAAAAGTAATAAAATGTTGCCTAGCAATGAAAAACTGAATCAGCTGCTAGCTGCCAAGTAGCAAGGCTTTATAGCTTAATGCTAGCTCAAATCGCCCTCAAACTTAGCAAACCTTACCATAATAAATCATTCATTAGGCCTATCTCTTAATTCAATAAGCCACTTGCTGGTTGCCAAAATAAGAATAATAATAATAAAAGAAAAAAATGTCTATGAAAAAATCTGGAGAATCATGTGCTAGTTGTTAAGTAGCAAGGCCGCTTAGAGCTATCTCAAATCAGCCTTAAACTTACCTAAAACATCACTAAAATAAATAATTATAGGGTTAATTGGAAGGCCCTAGATGGAATTAGTTTGGATTTCACAGACTTTTTTGTGTTATTTTTAAACCCAATTGAATCAAACACTTGTGTTTATCCTCACATTGAAAAAGTAAGCAGCAAATTGCCAAGCTTACATAACTAACTTGGTGTCCTCTGAAAAATCTAATCTAATAGGAATATATGGGATAGTGGTTTATTATTTACAATCCTCCTTATTGATTTTGACCCTCATCTGATACTGTAACTGTTTCTTGTTTCACTGCTTTACTGCACTTTCATTAAGGATTTAGACCTTTGACAGCTTTGGGTGAAAAACACGTCCATTTTGTCATCATTTGCTACATCCAAGTAAATCATCAGATTGAAGGGTGATTCTCACAAAACGGTATGTTCTGCAAGCTTTTTAAAAAAGGTAAATTTAGGTGTCTTTCCAAAAAAGGACACTTGGAGACTTCAAAAAGACACCAAACAAATTGTATAAGACGTCCATATCATTCAGAAATGTATGCACACCCATGAAAAAAAAAAAAAAAACATTACAGAATAAAACCTTTCAGATTTCACAGTGTATAGTATGTGTACAGTGCAACAGCAAAGAGCTTATTTGCATTTTAGACAAGTCAGGTTGCGATACTGAACAGGACCACATCGAAAATAAAAACTAAACTACTGCCTTAACCTGACTGCATACAGTACACAGATACATTCAGAATTACTAAACACACGAACATCTAAATATTATCCTCCTGAATGTGTGTGGAAACAACTTGAATTTACTGAAATGTGTCTGTGCATAAATACAATGTGTGATCAGTGCATCGAGAGCGCACATATGGTTTGTTTGCTCATCAATACAACGGACTCAGTCACGCGTACGACTCCTGTACCTCACCGCCATTGTCTACCTCATCCATCAAAACTTTACTAGCGAGACACTGGTTTGCTTTATCCAGCCAAGAAACGTAGTTTGTGTATCATCATATTGTGTTCTGCTTTATAATTCAAATCGGTATACGTACGCTACTGTTTGACTGAGAGAAAACGTTTACACTATGAAACCAATCCGGTCAAATGTGTTTTTGACTACCTCTGGAAGTGCTTGAAAGCGGACGAGCTCAAAACGTTTTAGACCTCGTTTACACCTGTATTTAGATTCATCCACTTGTGATCCGATAGGCCAAGACGCACCTTAATACCAGATGTAAAAAGGGCCTAATGCATGGATCTGTTATATTGACACACAGATATTTTCTTAACCGTTTATGTTCACTTAAGACTGTGTCTACGTGGATAATCATAAAGATGGGCATTTTGACATAATTCTATGTGTATTTGCTCTTCGGATGTGTGTGCGACTGCGCTGAAACGATCTATCACACAGCGTGCGAGTTCCGCACACAGTTGTTCCAGCGCGCGAGTTCTCTTTCGCAGTGTCTTAAAATCACTTGTATGTTTATATTGGCAATTAAAAACACCTGAAAATGATAAACTTTCTAGAGGAATCAGCACTGCATCGTACAAATAGGGGATTATAGTTTTAGGGGGGCTGAGACGACAGACAGGGGCGCTGAAGCCCCCCGTAAAAACGATCTAGAACCAACCCAGGTTTCGAGACACATCCAGAGCATGTGATTTCTGTGATGTCCACATAGACACGTCCTTTTTAGTAATAAAAAGGTTAATGATTGTGACCTAAATGATGTTTTGAAATCAAATCCTGTCTGAAAGGCCTTTAAAAAGGCGTCCCCTTAAAATGTGAGGTAAAACATTAATTACTTTATCACTGCAGTGGAAAAGAAAACTAATTTACTGATGCTAATTTTCATTTAGCTGTATCTGCCCCCCACAGAAAAGTTGTAGGTGGCTGCCGTAATTGCAAGCCAGCCTGAAAAATGTATTTTTAGGAGCCAGCTCCACAGTTTATGCAACAGAAGCGCCCATAAAGACTAAGATGGTGGGAAACAAATCGATCGACCCCTGAACAGCCGAACCGTGCCGGTAGTTTGTTCAGGGTTTCCAAGGGGCAGACATTTGCCCCACGGCACGCCAATGCCTTTCTGACACTGACCTCCATTTGACCTTTCATATTGATTTTTCTCTTAATGAACAATGAGCGGCTACTGCTGTTCGTACTGGCACCGGTGTTTGTCTCGCGGCGCTGGGTGCGGTGTAAATGCAATCGATCGCTCGCTGTATGTTTGGGTTGTCTAGGATTACTTACTCCAGTGCTACTCATCACAGTCGCCTCCATCTCCTCTGGCTGTTGTCATCATGTAAAGACTTCTAAGGCAGATATCAACATGGATAAACTAGGTGGTACTTCATTCATGAATATTTTACATCATGTTAACTGTATATATCGCAACAAGGGTTGATACAAAGATATATCTTGGTCTGCACAACAGTTCGTAACAGATGAACAGCATCTCGCCTCCTTCTCCTTCTTTCTGTTTATCTGTTGTTCTTCCAGATCTAGTGTTCTGTACTTGGCTTTATGTTCAGCCTTCTGCTGTTTCCTGCTAACTGAAAGCATGCCTTTTCTTCTCTTTTACTGTATCTTTCCCATCTATTCTTCAATTAATTTCTTCTAGCAAGGACATGGCGAGTTTTCCTGGGAAGGAATCAATGTAAGTCTGATATTGACACTTTTGCGTTTAATACAATACTTTCTCTGTCTCATGTTTTATTTCTCTTTTATAATTTTGAATCAATATAACAATCTATAGAATATTACTCTCTGCCCAGCTAACAAAAATGTTGTAGAAACATTTTGATAACATTCCCATACAGTTATAAAAATGTTATTTCTGAATGTTCTCTGCAACACTTTACTTTGATGGTCCCTTTTGAACATTTAGTTGACTATGAGTAACTTTGCAACTACATGCCAACTAACTCTCATTAGAGTATTAGTAGACTTTCTGCTTTATTTATGCTAACTGTTTATCATGATGGTTCTCCAACAGACATTCTATTGACTATATCTTTGCAACTACATGTCAACTATTCTAACCATAACCCTACCAGTCAAAAAAATATACCACTAACATGATCCTGGTTTTGTGATCACATATGTAAAATATGTTTTGTAAAATATCTTATTCAGGACAGTACTAAATAAATACTCTACTAATACTCTATTAGAGTGTTAGTAGACTGGTAGAGTCAGGGTTAGAATAAGTTGCACCTACAGTACAAGTCTATTAACTATCATTAGAGTCTAATGATAGTTAATAGACATGTACTGTAGGTGCAACTTTACTTTTAGTCAGCAGAATGTGTTAAAGGGACCATTAAAATAATGTGAAACCATATAGAAAAATATAAACATTTAAAAAGTGTTGTATGAACGTTAGGGGAACATTGCATTTTATAATTTTGCAAACATTATGGGAATGTTACATTTGAATGTTCTCTAAACATTCTGAAACAAATAATAACATTAAAAAAATGCTAGACGAACATCCAACGAAAACGTTTCAGAAAAAAAAGTTCCACGGACAATGTATAAATCACGTTTTTGTGCTAAACATTATTAAAGACCAAATAACTTTAAACGAACAGGTATGATGCTAACGTTGTAAAGAAAAATGTCATAATAATATGATGGTTGAAAAGTTCTAAAAGGTTTGTATTAATATAAATCAAAAACTGCCAATCTTAAATATCTGCTGTGAGTCCACAGTGCTTCGTCACTGGCAGGTTTCTCTGGGGGTTTGAGCGGTCCGCCAGCTGTCTTCGATAGGCCACGTCATGTTATCTGAGATTCGGCCTGTTTTGTGAATTGTAGGTGGCACTGGACGTGAGAGATGATAACACAATGTGATTCACATGGAGTTAGTGACATCTTCTCTCATTCTAAAATAAAAAAAGGACAATTAATCCCACCTTTAGAGATAAATCAGGAAGTGTCAAATCAAATTTGACTTGCTATACTGCTTTTGACAGTAGAAATGTGGTCATGAATAATTCTAACAAAGGTCTGGATGAATCACGTTTGAAGCTGTTTTAAAATAGATAATGTGACTTCACATTGGCTGAATAGAGTGCCGCAATGATGACGTTTTGTTAACAATTTGGCCACTGTTTTTCATTACAATTTTTTTTTGAAGCATATTGCATGGTGTGGCATGCATTTTTGCTTCTTTTTCTAATTGTTACAACTTACCCCAGCATGTGTTACGAACTACTATATCCTGGGGTAGGTTGTAACAAATGCACACCATGTATTTGACAACGACTCACAAGGGCTGTGATATTCTTCAGGAGGTTTGAATTGGTGCCTTTTGTAGTGAACAAATGTGGGTACTTTGTATACAAGTTTGAGCACTCAAGCTCACAAATTCAGTGAGTTACAGATGCTGAAGCAAAGAGGTGTTACAACTATACCCGGTCTTTTTGATATGGAAGCTTGTTTTCGTCACACAATAAAAAATAAAAAAGGTAATTGCTACTTTTTATCTCACAATTCTGACTTTTTTTCCTCACAATTGCGTGATATAAAGTCGCAGTTGTGTGTTATAAAGTCAGAATTGCGTGAAATAAAGTCACAATTTTGTGTTATAAAGTCAGAATTGCGTGATATAAAGTCACAATTGCGTGTTATAAAGTCAGAATTGTGAGATGTGAACTCGCAGAGTTTCAGAAATTGGAAGACAGTGTGAACAGTCAGAATTAAGAGTTTATTTCTCGCAATTGTGAGTTTATATTCTGTGGCTGAAACAAGCGTCCATAATTTGAAAGCCTAAATACAATCGCTCAAGTAAAAACTTAATTTCAGGCTATAAGCGAACTACACCACAGTCGCACAACTTCAACATCACCACCAATATTTCAAGGCTGTAAAAGCAGACTAGTGAGTAGATGAGTTTACCTGTTTGGTGTGATGAAGTTTTTTGTCCCTGGCAACCTCTCTAGTCCCATTTAACCGCTTAGAAATAACTTAGGAATAGCTTTTTTCAAGACACGAAAAAGTTTAAAATCATGAGTGGGGTTACTGCAAAGTAAGTTCAGTGGAGTAAATTCAAATATGAAGTGTTATATAATGTTTTTTTTTTTTGTGCAGATTAATGTTAAGTGGGAGATTTAGAAGTGGTTAATGTTTCGTTATGCTAGTTTAGAGAGGGGGGAGGTTGGGTTACCATCATGGTGACGAGTGGAGCATGAGCTTGGTTTGAGTGTATGTTAAATGTTTTAAATTCGTACTCATAAATCGAGCGCTATGCTATGCTATGCTAATGCTATCAAAGCATTAGCTGTGTCCGAAATTGCTCACTCATTCACTCATTCACTAATCCTTATATAGTGTATGGTATTTGAGTGCACTACATCTGCAAGGAGTGAATGAAATGAAGTGAATGACTTCGGACGATGACGTTTATACTGTGGGTCGGAGAGCTGGAGCTGTCGCAGAAAAGGCTTCGTCACACGTAGTGATAAACTCATTTTATCTCAAGTTACTTACTTTATAAATATTACTTGATTGATTATAAAATCATCCCCCAAATTATCATCTATTCCTTCCAGTTTAAGAGTTAACTACAATGCCAAAACAAAAACACCTGACTGTTAGTAAAAACACGTTAAATTGTGTTAATGCCTAAATAATATATTTTAATAATAAAAAAGTATACAGGATGACCTATGTAATTTACCTTACTAATACAATTTAATTTAATTTTGAAATTCATCTATATAACATTGTCTCAATAATTGCATATGTTTTTTTCAAGTAATGATTAATAAAAAAAAGAGAAAAAAGTTATCTCTGGTTTAAACTTGCTAGCTCCGCACTTTTATGCGCGCTCAGATCTCTCAGCATTGCATTGTGGGAAATATTGCTTCAGCAAGTGTATATGAAATGTACACTCGAATTCAGAGAGGATTGTGGGTAAAAGTAGTGAACGAATGTACGGAATGATGTCGTTCACTCAGAATTCGGACACCACTACAAAATGGCCGACACCCGATATAGTGCACTATTTTTTCAGACACAGCTATTGTGTCAACAATTAGCAAGGTAGCATTTTTTAAATTAGCTGGTTAAACCTAGCCAAGTTTCCACTACTGAAAATATTTAAGTTGAGAGTACATGATCATTTTAAGTTGTGTTTCAATAAGCTCACTCAAATATTTAAAGTTAAGAGCACTTAAAATGTATGATTACAAAATAAAAAATAAGTTCTGGTTTACAGTGTAATGTATTTTATGTTGTAGAATAAAAAATGAAAATATCTAGAGCTTGTGTTTACCACAGACCTATTTCATGCATTTACCAACCAAAACAAACAAACAAACAAAAAAAAATCGTTGACAATGGAAGTTCAAAAACGCTATCTTGATTCTAGCTTTTAGGCCTTATTCATGCAGCAAATTAAAAATGTATAATTACAGATCTGTATGAATTTTCTTTCTTCCATGGAACACAAAAGGAACAATTTTGCATCATGTACTTGTTGTTTTTAACCCAAGTAATTACAGCGAATGCCAACTAGAGTTTGCCGACTTTAGTATCTTAAAGTTACTGTGTATGACTCGCTATGACTTACACTGTGTGTGCACTAAATTTCACGCTTCCTGAAGCCATATGATAATTTTTTCTATGAACTGAATTTATGTTGTGAAACGTACCAAATCGTTGTGAACTTAGTAAAATTATTTATTGTAAAGACTTTGGTCATGAACTGAACATCATTATTTTTCTCAGTGAGTTTGGTAATATGATAAAGTCATGGCATAGTAAAAAAAAAAATCAACAATCAAAATGACTTTCCTTCCCTCTTGCAGTGACATCTCTCTCTTCTCTGATGACATGTTTTCTGGTGTGAGGTCAGGACAACCTGTCAATCACATGAGATTGACCAATAGCAAACCACAACCATCCAATCAATCCCTGACAAACAAAATCAAGTCCTACCCTACATTTTTTCTTGTTCAAGAAGCTGTTGTACTTGATATACGTCACAATAAGGTAGACAAGACTATCACATCTTCTGTTTCTTGCTGACTTTAAATTTTAGTCTGTTTCCATGCAAAAAGTTATTGAATAGCTTCAGAAGTTTCAGAAAATTGTTGTATGGATCAAGCTTATGGTTCATTTCTTGTCATTTTGAAGTTACACAGCTTCAATTCTCATTGAATTTCATTGTATTAAAAATCGTGACCAATACGAAATGAGGGTGAGCAAATGATGACAAAATTTTCTTCAAAAAACAAAATCTTTTTGGGCGAACTAACCCTTTTATGTGCATTTAGTTTAAGTTGCTGCCAGCAACCGTAAACAGTCCACAGTTATGCTAATGAACTATTTTACTTGACAGGAGGATTGTTTATAATGAATTATGATGAATAAATGTAATTATTAATTGAGCTTTGGTCTTGGTGTCCTTTATCATTGCCATTCCCGGTGTATAATGAAAGTAATAAGCCAAATGAGGCCATGAGTTACAGTGAATTCGTGGCTTATTGCTTTTATCGATTTTTACTCCCACTTGCCAAACTTTTGCTGCTTTTCTAATGCTTTCTTTTTTTCTTTCTTTCTTTCTTTTTTTCTTTCTTTCACCAGCTGTCCGTGGAGGACACCACCTCCATCTTGCCCCGTCTGAAGCGGAACTCCAACGCCTATGGGATTGGAGCTCTGGCTAAGTCCTCTCTGACAGGTGTGTCAGGTGTGTGTCTGTCTCGGTAGCTGGTAACCGACCCCATGTTGGCTCCAGAGGAGGAGATGGCGATTGGAGCCAACATGGCTGCCCCTGTGGGTCCCCCCCCTCCCTTTCCAGTTTCACCACCTGCCTCCTCCATTAATTAGTGCATGTCAATGGCCTCTTTAGCCATTGATGAAATCCCCAGTAAGATCCAACAAGAGTTCACAAAAAAAATGTAAAAAAAATCCTGATGTAAGTGCACTATTCATCTCCACAAGCTTGCTGCTGGGAAACGTAGTCTTTCCGTGTGACGCCAGCTGTGTATTGTAGTGTGTTTTGTGGTTATGTGAGGTGTAGTGCTCTTTTGTGAAGTAAATTGTTGGACAGTAGTGTGTTGTGGTGTTGTTTTTTTATAGATACTGGTCATTGTCACAACAGGTTTCTGGAAATGTAGGTATCTGAAAATCTCTTGGTTTCATGTCCTGTATCTTTTGTATTTCTCTTGTTTTTCTTAAATGCTTGAAAATGGGGTGAAGTGCTCAAGTGATACAACTGGATTGTTTTTCCCTGGGAACAAATGGAGGTGATTTATCAAAGTATTTAAAGAGAGGCAGTCACTTCATCAGATGGGGTTTTTATCATTGTCAGCAGCCTCGAGATAAATCACACAAGCGTCATCGAGTTTAACCTCAGACTACCTTGTTTTTAAGCTCTCTTTTGCATTCAGAGGCTCATGTTTTAAACGAATGCGTCTCGCTCAGATGAGAAATTTCCATGCTAATGAGCCATTTTGTTTAAAGGAAATGTTTAGACATTTTTCTTTTGTCTCTAATTATTCATACATGCATAAAAGCTTATGAATCTCAAGTAATTCATTAGTTTTGTGAATAATGTTTTTCTAAAGATGGTCAACCAATCGCATCTCTCTCACGCCTAGTGATCGATCAAATCAACAGACTGTAGCTCATTCATAATCACTCATTCAGTTTTTAGCATGGACAGTGCCTTGCACTAGTTTATCATAGTATGCCTTATAGGTGATTAATCAAAAGACACATATCCCATAATGCACTGCCTGGCCACGTTCATTCGCCCCTCTCTGCAGCTCATGTAGAGTCTGCTGTAGAATGTACAGATGCTGATTTGTGTTTTTCTCTCTTCAGGGGTTTCCAGATCAATGAAGGACAAAGTGACCAAGCCCACTGCCATGGCCCAGGGTCGCGTGGCCCATATGATTGAGTGGCAGAGCTGGGGTATACCATCTGCAGGGCCGGAAGGAGGAGCGGGCCGCTCCAACCTGAACCGCGAGAGGGAGAGACGGCTTGAAAATGACGCCTACAGTGACTTGAGTGACGGAGAAAAAGAGGCACGAATGGCAGCGGGTGAGATGTTTGACTGAAGATGTTGAGATGACTGAAAAGTGCAAATTGCTCATTAAAATCACATCGAATATCGGGTACAATTCTCACTATAAACTAACGTTTGACTCAATAAATTCCTAATTATGGCTTATTAATAGTTAGTAAGGGAGTTGTTATGTTTAGGTATTGTGTATTAGGGATGTAGAATATGGTCATTTATAAGTACTAATAAACAGTCAAATCTTAATATGCATTCTAATAAGCAAATAGTTAATAGTGAGAATTGGACCCTAAACTAAAGTGTTACCCAAATAGCTTACAATTGTACAGTGCTAGAATTCAATTCAATCTCATGCAGTTTTGCTTCTTTTTGCAGTAAATTACTTCCAATTGTCTTTGTATTATTAGCACAACATCATGGGCACTTTAAAGATGTATTTGATGTAAATAAAGTTTACAGGGACTAAAAACTGTGCAATATTTTATATTAAATTGTATATTTTACTAACAAGAAGTTTCAGAAAATCAAATAAAAAAAAATTCTTTCAATTTTGGAACATTTAAGATTTGAAATGTCTTTAAAAGAAGTCTCGTCTGCTCACCAAGGCTGTTTATTTGATCAGAAATGCAGTGAAAACTGTAATATTGTGAAATATTATTACAATTTATTTTGTAGAATATTAGATTTTAACAAGCTGAATTTTCAGCATCATTACTCTGGTCTTCAGTGTCACATGATCCTTGAGAAATCATTCTAATGTGTTGATTTGGTGCAAAAAAAAAATCGTATTATTATCAATATTGAAAACTGTTGTTCTGCCAAAATTGTGGAAACAATTATATTGTCACGGTGGCCATGTATATTAAATCCGACGAGTAACACTGAATGAACGATCAAGTTGAACCTTAAAAATTACCAAAGAGAACATATAATTATATCCCAGAACCATGAATTTTAACAAAAGACCCAGAACCGAGTAAACTAAGGGCTCATATACACAGAGAGGATCATTAACGGAAACAAGGAACAGGTGAAAACTAATCAGTAACCATAGAGACCAACAGTAAACTAGAACTGAGGTAAAACAGAGACAGCACGTGAAGTAAACAGGACATGATAATGAAACTAAATAAGATATAAACGTGACAGATATATATTTTTCTTTACTTTCACGTTTCATCAATTTAATGCAACCTTGCTCTCTCATTTACCATTCTATTCATATCCGACTCTTGGTGATTCTATGGCCATCTATTGCTATACGCGAGAGACTGACCATGAATTTTCTTGGCAGTTATTTTTCCGGGATAGGTTTCCAGGTCTTTCCCCAACCCTCCACATTACATAACTTGGGACTCACACGCATTCACCTCTATGGACAATTTTAGCGTCTCCAATTCACCTATAGGCTACCGCATGCTTTTGGATTGTGGGGGAAACCTGAGGAAACCCACGCAGACACAGGGAGAACAAACTCCACACAGAAAGGACTTCTGGCTCAGCTGGGACCAGTGAGCGACTGTGCCGCGCCACAAAACTGCTATGAATATGTAAATATTTAAAATGTTTATCTAGTATATTTCATCTTTAAAATAAAAATCAAATCCTACTTTTTGCAGGCATTTTGCAGCAGTTTGCCATCTCTGAGGCCACACTCTTAGCCTGGACCTCTATGGATGGAGACAGTTTCTGTGTGGACTCCAACCAGGGCAGCGTGGCTCACCTTAGTGAGGTTAACCAGGAGAGCATCACTAGCAGAGGTGAGGGTCACAAACAACTTTCATTCAGAATTGCCACCTTGTGCCGGAACAGAATACAGACATTGTTTTAATAAGGCACTATGTTTTCTGTTATGCTACATCAACAATTTGTCATTTTGCGTACTTTGCTTGATAGATGAATAGAACAATCGTTTAAGCTACGGCTCAGATATTACAAGCACGCACTTCTTAAGCTCATGCTTGCACGATTATTTCACTGGCAGTTTAAAACCTTGCGAATATTCAACCGCTCTTGCAGTAAGAACTGTTTGGATTTTTTTGACAGGAGACTCATAACCAAACCTCCTTGTTTCACTGATGTTAGCTCTTAGATATTTCTGCAGATTTTATTTATATTGTTTACCAAGCCTTGACTGATGGGCCTTGGAGTCCGTTTGACAGGTCTAGAGCGCATTGCCACCACTTTATTTAGTGTGTGGAAATGTGTCAGAGATGCCTGATAGCTGCAGGCCCAAAGGCAATGGGCGAGTATCGCGAAGCAGCGGCTTTCCTGAGGTTCAGCTGTCAGAGCTATAAGAAGCCAGGTTGCAGTGTAACACCAAACAAAAATGATCTCTTCAGTCTGATTATGTCAAAATAATGAGGATTTAATGTAGCGGTTCACAGTAAATGCTGCTTCTCACGAACTCCGTCTCTATATGTGCCGTGAGTTTAATGTGCATTTTGGGCTTAGTTCACATTATATACACATTCACATAATTTCCAACACTTCTACAGAATTTCACCAATATGTCGCCAAAATAAAAGCTCAAAGATTTAAAATGTTAAAAACCAAAGCGACTGAATTTTTGAAAGTAAAGAATTTAAGATTTTTTTTCTTACAGGACAACTGTAATTTGCTTCAGTTAAAAGTACTATACTAATAATTTAATAATAAAGATCCTGAAAGAGGTCTCAGGTCTCAGTTAGTCCTGGTTCTCTAAACTAATTGGCTGAGAGTGTTTTCCTCCCATGCGATATTCTACTAATTCTATCACTTCACCTGTTTCTGCCCGATCTATACTGGGAGCGTTTCTCATTTCTCACAGCGAGCGTCAATGGCGGAGGAACGGAATGTGTAGAATTTAAGAATATTAAGCAAACCTGCAATGATTAAATGTGTTAAATAATATAAATATATACTTTATGTATTTATCGCACTTTATTAAACATTGCCTTTCTTGCTGATCCAATTCAACCATTGTTTCGATTTTTTGTTTTTATTGCTGAAGTAAGATTGTCGAAATTTCTTCTCCTGTGTTGTTCGTCTAAAATCCAGAATGGCAGCAAAGCTGAAAGGATTGTTTTAGCTGCGCCTTTACAGGCGTGAATTTGCATTTACTTTAGCCTGAGGCTTATTCTTTTCCCTTTTGGTGTGTAAGGGCCTTTACATTTGCCAAAAATAGAATTTTTGTGTTCTTTGTTATTTAAAAACAAACAAGCAAGCCCAGCCCAGGTGAGAAAAAGTAACAGAAAAAGTAAAGTAACATTACTTTCCATAAAAAGTAACTAAGTAACACAATTATTTATTTTTTTAATCTATCTATCTATCTATCTATCTATCTATCTATCTATCTATCTATCTATCTATCTATCTATCTATCTATCTATCTATCTATCTATCTATCTATCTATCTATCTATCTATCTATCTATCTATCTACAGTATCTATCCTGTATAAACTGGAAACACATTATTTTACAGTGTTTTTGTTACACTTGTTACACGTAGTTACTATAGTAATAACTATAAATTATTCATAATTACATGCAACTAACGCTAAACCAAACCCTCATGCTAAACCCCCTAACCCTATAGTAAGTAGATAAGTAATATTACTCAGTACTTATATGTATAATACACTGTAACACGGACACCTTAAAATAAAGTGTAGACCTTTATTTTAAGGTGACGTAATGTACTTATTCAAAAAAGTTTAGGAATCCCTGGATTAGAACATAAAAAGAAATTCTCTCAGAAACCACTTTGATTCCATCTGCATTTGAATTCCCCACTTCACCTCACGACCTTTCGTCTGTCTCTCCTTCATTTTCACGTCTGTCCTTCAGACCAGCCGTTGCATCATTCCTCTGCAGACGTGTGGCCTCACACTTACGTCTCCCAAGGCCTTTACTGTCTCTCCTCCTCTGATGCGTGGGAGCCAATCAGCAACGAGCCCTCAGGCATGGCCTCTCCTGCTGCCGGCTCTTACATCATGGGGGGCGGGGCTTCGGGTGAGGGTTTTGACGGCTCCACCCATTATCTGACGCAGCAGCAGTTGACGTTGCAGCAACAGAACAACCTACAGCAGTTCCAACAGTATCAGCAGTACCAGCAGCAGCAGCTCATGCAGTACCAACAGGTCAGAAAGTTCACGCTGTCATGTTAACATGCTCAGAGAAACACTACAGAGTTCTGTGGAGTACTACAACTTGATCTCTTGTAACCGGGTGTTGTCAAAGGCTTTTAAATCATGGTCCTGGGGACCCACCATTCTGTACATTTTTTATGTCTCCTTTATTAAACACACATACAAAATATGCAGAGCGTTGGGTCTCCAGATCCAGGATTGAAAAACCCCTGGTCTATGGGATGGAGCTGTAGGTGGTCTCACTGTTTTGAGATCAGCCCTGACCATGATTAAAAAGGGTGACTGAGAACAACTGTCATGTCTTGCATATGATAAATCTGGAGCATCTTACTGTAGGAAAACAATATACATCCAAAACATGATGAGAGGTAGTACTGCCCCCCAAACCATCTTCCATTCCTGCAAAAGAGAAGAGACAATATATTGAAGTATGTGGTTAATTGTACTTATGGCTAGTAGAGGGGTATTCTCCCCTCTGAAGAGGGAGAGAATAGCAGGCTCCTCTTTTAGTTTAAGCAGCGAGGGGTGTTCATGCAGGCCCTTGCATATATAGCAGCAAAGGGGTGTTCTCTCTAGCAGGGGTAAAACAGCAGGTCCCCTTTGTTTTTGTTGTTGTTTTTTTTGTGAGGGGTGTTCATCCATCGTTGAGGGATTGAAGAGCAGGCCCCTGCACATATAGCAGCAAAGGGGTGTTCTCTCCAGCGGGAGAAAAGCAGCAGGCCCCTTTTAAACTTTTTTTTTTCCAGTTACCTGAGGGAAGGCAACATGCATGTTGCCTGTACCTGAAAGGCTTGAGCAACAGAATGTTGCCCTTACCTGGATAACCTAACCGAGTATGTTGCTGATACCCGCAGCAGCAAGCATGTTGTCAATTCCCAAAATACTTAAGCAGTAAACGTGCATGACGTGCCGTCTGGAATGAAGAAGTAAGTGAAGATTGAGATATCAAAATGATCGGTTGCTTGCTTATGGTTTGTATATCTGCAGTCCGGTTCCAGTTCTTTTGAGAAATGAATGCTTCTGCCACTTGCTAGTGTTGACAGTTATTCCTCTCATGTAGGAGCAGATGTGCATGCTTGTTGCTATAGTCTTGAGGTAAAACATCTGTGCAAGTTGTCTTGTAATAATCTTGCTCAAAATAAAGATGGCTTCCCTTCTGGAATGGTGTTCCTTCTTTGATGGTCGGTTGACTGCTTGGGCAAAAACATCCTTAACTGCTCCCCTGCAACAGACAACTGCTGTGAGCTAGAGATGACAGATGGAGATTTCCTCTCGGAAATACGTCATGAATGAATTAATGTTGTGTGGAACTTCGGTTTACGCAGAATTAAGCAACACGTCATAACGCTGGATGGATTAAGCAACCAGCGTGATGCTGATACTTAGATATTTAGACATGATAAGTAGATGCATGAATTCCGGATCACTAGACAAGTTGTGTTTGTTGACGTACCTATACTGCCACCTGTCAATGACATAATATCCCTGTTATGCTTGGTTGTGTTTGCTTCTGTAGAAACCAAGATTTTTTTTTTAACACGACTGATGCTGATAGAATGGTTCATTTATCTGATGTTAGCGGCATATGTTGAGCACTGTAGTTTCCAATCTTATGGGGGAAGCATCACCCTGAGCTGGAGCAAGCGAGGACATATTTGCAACAGTGTGTTGCTATAGCCAATTTAACAATTATATGGGATCTATTGTTGGAAGCTTATGCCTCTAACGGCAGCAAGATCTGATACGACAAGAGGGTTGTATAATCAAGGATTAGTATTAAACTAGTTTAGTCCGGTCAGGAAAGCATACCCCGTGCAGCAATATCTCCGACTAGTGGCAACAACTGATTCAATGAGCATGTTGTATAATTACGGGACCATTGCTTAACTAGTGTAGTTTGGTAGAGGAAGCATACACCCTACAACAATAGCTCAGAGTAGCAGCGACAAGCTGATGAGACAAGCATGTTTGTATAACCATAGGACTAGTATTAGAATTAGTGTAATCCGGTCTGGAAGCATACACCCTGCAGCTCTGAGTTAGATGCGGTGCGCAGCTAAGCAACGAATAGTGTGCTTCTCATTCATGAAAATGATTTCTACTCCTGTGGAACTGATTCCATCGGCTGAAGATGACGACTCCCACGATTCCACACTCCATCACGGGATCATCAAGCTACGATGTTGTTAGTGTTGAATAACAGACATGTGTACGATAAAGTAACAAGCATATTTTCAATAAAATTTGCATTAGCAACCAGTACGGTACTGACAGTGATGTTGCTGACAACACAAAAGTTGATACTGGTAAGCTTAGCACGGCATGGTTAATACTGTAGAAAAATGCAGTGAATCTCGTGTTCAAGTTTATGAACATGAACTAATCTGAGGTGAAATCCTTGTAGTGAATGAATTCGCAAAATTCCCGATAGCACGATTCCTTGTGAGATGATGTGGATTGCCTGCCGAATTTTGGCATTTATTTAGCTCTTGAGAAACGTGATCTTAAAAAGAGCATGAGCCCTGACTGATTTGAGCACGCAGTTGAGGAGAAATAGCGGCAGCGATACGAGAGATCTTTTAGGAAGATTAACAGCAAAATCGGGAGTAAGGGCACAGTCTGAAGTCGAGCTTGTGAGCAGTTTGAGCATGCTTACCGAGCAGTAATGCCACGTATATATATCCTCCCTCTCTATATTCTCTCTCTGATAGGAGAATGGTAGTGGTTGGAGCGGTTTGACAGCTGACCGCGTCAGCTGATCGCGGCCTATGCCTACGTGGCCTGTCTGATCTAACGCTGTGCTCGATCATATTAGAATAACTTCCGAAGGATCATGAGACACTGACTGAAGACTGGAATAATGGCTGCGGAAATTTTATTAAATAAATAAATAATTAACCCATTTTAATCAATAGTTTAACACAAACAATCATATTCATCATTTGCAACGCTTCTTGGGATTGTAGTTCACTCCCTCATAAATGATGTTCAGTATGTACTTTTGTACTTCGTCAAATCGAAGTGTTTTACCAAGTATCACTTAATACATTCTCAACATTCTCAATTCTTTTTCTCATGCTTTCTCTTGAAGTCATTGGAACATCGACTGCACAGCGCCTCACACTCCTTACAAGCCACGCCCAACAGCACTATTCACAGTTTGGGCCTGCCCACTCACCCGAGACTAGCTGACCTGTGGGCGGCGGCTCAGGTGGAGCCCCATCAGGTGGAGTTAATGGGACACATGGGCTTATCCACAGCTGATATGGGCATGGGGGAAGTGTACGGCGAGGAATCTGTCATGGAGACCGAATGCATCCCGGAGCAGCAAGAGGAGGAGGAAGTCAAGGTAGGATATTTAATTTCTACATCATTCACCACTTTATGTTAACATCATAAAAAAAATCTTTGTCTCTCAAGGAGGATGACATAACACTTACCCTTGAACCCGAGCCGACATCCGTCATTTCCGTCCTGACACAGAGAGAGGACTCCACCTCAGCTGGGGTCATGAGCCCAGGAAGACCACCAGCACAGCCTATAGCTGAGCACATGACCTACGAGGTCACATCCTGCGTCGTCCAATCGATGGAGGAGAAGGAAGAAGAGATGGAGGATGGAGCCGTGGTTGTTGTGGTGACCAACTGAAATTGAGGGCCAGCTGAAAGGATGGAGCGAGGAACATAAAAAATGAAACTGTCTGTGAAATTATCAAACCAGTTAAGCTATTGTATATGCCCTTTTACCCCAGCTGGTACTCGTACAAACTGTTACATCAGGAACAGATTTATTCGCTATAAACGCTAAAAGAGTGCTCTCTCGGCGGGCGCATATAGAGACCAAACGTCGGAGAGCGTCAAAGCCGGGATGATGTGTCGGATGTGCTCCTGCTGTTTTATTGCGGGAGTGCTGAAGTCCAAGGCCGCTTGCGAATGAAAACAAAGAGTGCAATACTGAGAAATCAATACAACCAAAAGAAAGTGCATGCGTTTTTTGAGTATTAAAGTGACTGAATCAACAGTATCAACATAGTAATAATATATATACTGATTTTTGTAATAAAACTAAAAGCCAATGAAACAATATGTATTTGTATATATAACATGTATGTACTGTATGTATGTTAGTACGAATGTATGAATGTGTCTTTAAAGGTATATTCTGAAAAAAAAAACGTTATGAATTTGCTGTTTGCGTGAAGTGTTCCCTATGTACCTCCAAAACACACACACACACACACACACACACACACACACACACACACACACACACACACACACACACACACACACACACACACACACACACACACAATTTTCGTTCTTAATATAACCAAGCACAATACTGCCCAAATGGAAACAGTGCTGCCCTTTTCAACATCCTAACTGTATTGTTACTAATACTTATGCACTACTATGGACATAAACGAATGTATTGCCCATCTTCTTTAGCGACGGCCCAGTTCTGTCCTAAAGTTTTTTTCAGTTCTACTTCATTTTTTCATCGATGTCTGTGTTTATCTGTTTGTGTACTGCGTGGCTGAGCTGCTCAATGTTGATTTGCACTGAACAACAAAAGGAAAACTGAAGAGTCATCATCGTCATTCCGGCAAGTTCCATCAATCTTCTCATGCAAAAAGATGAGGAAACTTTGGATACTTTTAATCCGTTGAGTCTGAGAGTACAGGAAACTAAATTGGGAATCCTGAAGACAACACATGGATCCATCCATTTCAAGTTTTGATGAACTATTTGCTTCATGCGTATTTTCTATGTTAAGTTGTCGCTTTCGAATCCTGTAGCTGACATAATACAAAGAGATAAACTCATTACCTCAGTAAAATCATGTGGTAATGGGCTAATTGACATGTTTGGTCAGAGTATGTTTTTGTCACGACAGACCGTATGACTGTGGAAAGAAGTGAAAAGAAGGTGCTTTTCTGGTTTGTGCTTGCAGGCTTTCCTCTAATTATTTAATAAGCTGTAATTGAAAAATCCGCTGCAGAAAGAAGTGCCCTCGACTACTAGCGTGCACATCTCAAATCTTTGTCGATACTTGTATACGTTCCAAAAGAGAGAAAAAAAGTGTTTTGGATGTGGCAACATTAACACTAATTTAGATTTCGAAGCCTTTTGGTTTAGCAATGATTTATATTCTTTGATGATTTTGAGAGTTTTGATTAATGCCGTTATGCAATGCTGAGGAAACATTTATTTTTCTATACTAACAAGGCCTGCAAGTTGTAATTCTTTGTGACATTTCGAACATTGTAGGACTAGTATCTGCTGAAGGAGAGTCATTTTCAATTTCTGTATTTGGATCAAAATTCAAAACCAGACAAAATTAGAAAGAAGTGAATAATCTCTTGTGTTCAATGAACAAAATCCCATTCTTTGGAAAATACACTTTTAGCATCTTCGATGTAAGAGCTTCTTTGTGAAATGTCCAAAGGATGGCAACATTAATAGCTGACAGCAATGATGTCACAAGGTCGTAATTCTGTCATACTCTGTGAAATATGATGCATTTAGTGCAAAATGACAAAGAAATGCAGTGAAATCAGAATGGGATTTCTGATTATTGAGAAATAAAAAAATAAAGTTAGGTAGGTAGCGATCTTGCAGTTTCTTCAACTCCATCCGTTGTCATCATGTAACCTCATTCAAATCATGTGCGTTTTAATGTGCTGTAAATAAAATCCTTATTGTGAAGCACTGTCTCATTTGTCAACGGCTTTAGAGATTGAGAAATGATCAGTAACGAGAAAAGGATAGAAATATGTTAGAATATTCTCTCACTGTGACGACCCAGTGTTTTGTTCATCCCGGACGAGCCCCCATTTTGTTACAGCCTGTGGCTCAAAAGGCTGCAACAAAGAAGGGATACACAAGTTTGGCAAAATTAACTCAAGGTTTATTAACAAAATAGAAAATAAGACAAAACAGGTGTTAATGTAACCGTCAGTAAGGTCAGTAATGTAGAGTAAAATGTAGAGCATGGAATGTAATGTGGCGTGGCCATGGTGCAGGAGCACAAAAGATAATTAAAACTACAAAATCCCAAAGAAAAATGCAGCCACCTAAAGGGTGGCAAATGGCTCCCTTTAAAGGACACAATGATATAGAAGTCAAGTGTGTGTGATGAAGCCATTTATGAAGCAGGGCTCGACCATAAGGACTGCTCGATGGCCCTTTCATGTCTTCTTGCACTTGAACGGACATATTCATAAATAATAACGTCAAAAAATGCTAGTCTCTGCGAGTATCCTAGTAAACATAGTCTGTTATATCTTAAGTAAACATAAACAGTTGAGAAAGAAAACGCATAACAGTATATAGGATTCGTGCAGCTCTTAAAGTGACAGCAGATTAATAAACCTGCAGCTGTCTTTGTTTTAATGTTAATCAATCAAAAAAGTACAAAGAAAAAAAAATCACTCACTGCTCTTGACTATTCTACACTTGATCATTCATTTTCTATACCTGAAAATTTATGTCAGGCATACCTGAAAAACATGAAAAGCAGTGTTTTTTTGATTATTTGTAATTTGTTCTTATTTTATTACTGACAGTTTACTTGTCTTTAACAATATTTGAAATATATAGTTAGGCTAGTAATTTTTGGTGTCACAAATTTATTTTTTAAGGTTATGGGTCAAAAACAACGGAGACAATAACTAGGCCTATTTTATGTATTTATTACCTTTTTTGTGGTGGGGCCACAAAAATAATAAAAATGAACCACTGGCCCGACCGGGCCAATAGAAAAAAATTCTTAGTGTTAAGCCCTGTGAAGGAATCGTCCAATCATCCAGGGGACGAAACATTTATTATTCCACATCGCTGACAATAATCTTTAAATGTATATGCCATAAAAGTTTTTTTATTTAAAATTTGTCACTGTTTATTGAATTGTTATTTATTCCTAGAAGATACCAAGATCGAATGGTTTTAGATATATAAATGTCCTTCCTTAGGTAAAGTACAAACAACAATGAGACAAAAACAACATCATTAACCTTTCGAAAATTGCTTTATAATACATTTTCTGTCAATTTCTCATAACGTCAAGAGGGAAAGAGATGAATAAATAAAGTAATAAATAAGACAAAAACAAACAAGCAAAAATTGAGGGAAATAAAGTGATAGCTCACTGACTATACAGACACAAAAATCACATTAAATTACCTGAAACGTTTAATCGAGGACAGTAGATGAACCAACATTGATTGTTCATAAAATAGCAGACTCCTCGGTTTAAAGACATGAGAGACACCTGAGAGAGAGTTTGGAGAGAAAAGATTGATAGATGACAGCAGTACATGAAGGGTTTCATTAAGAGACGATAGTGTGCACACCCTGAATTTTAATCGTTTAAAATGAATAACTCGAAAAGGGCATGAGGAGAATATGTTTCAGGTGAAAAGTAGGTTCAGATTTTGAAAAGGTTCACAATGTGCCACCTGCTGGCCACATTTTGTTTCAGATATTTTTGAAAACTACAGAAGTATAATGCAGTGAAATGTCTTGGATTTGTTGTACATTTTTTCTCATTTGGTAATATAAAAAGGACCCTTTAATAAAGGGTGCATATGAAAATGTCCAGGTGAATGAAGACTTTAAGTGCTTTTATGAGGTCTGAAAGAATATCACAGACTGCCGCATGTAAACCTGATTTAGCATTATCAGCATCATTTATGCCACCAAGGAAAATGTTAATGTTTCGGCTATATAAAACCACATTTTTTTTCCCCATTTCCCATTTTTGTTTTCAGATTCCCACTGAAAAGACGTGGAAGGAATATTTAAAGTAGTATTAGGGAGAGAAAAATAATCTAGCACCTATTTCACCATAATCTCAATAACAAGTCTCATGATACATGATACACATTCTACTGGGGCAGTTTACATTTATTTTTTTACAGGATTTTTTAGAATAGAGAAAAAGGAGGAAGAGCAAGTGGAAGAGAAAACATTTATTTATAGACATGTAAAGAGGAAATAGAAATAAGCAGGGGAGGTGTAAGTAAAAAAAAAGTGGATGAAAAAGGCAGAAAATTTACTGAAATTTTCTCAGAAAGAAGAGAAAGATCAAGTGGACAAAGAAGAAGAAAAGGAGGGGAAAAATGTGCAGAAATCTTTAGGGGAAGAAGAATAAAAATAAGATGAGAACTCTTTCTCTTATTATTTTTCTTTTTCCTCTAAAGAGGAAGAAAAAAGGAAAAGAAAATTATTTACAAAAAGAGAATAAAGAAGAGAAAGGCTAAGAAGTAATGGAAAAGAGAGAGGAAGAACACAAATTGAGTGGGGCAAAGGAACAGATGTTTTGAAACCTTTTAAACGAGCAATGAATAAAAAACATGAAATAGTTATATAAAAATAAAAGTGGACAAAAGTACACGGATCACACTGCAAATACAAGAAAAACAAACTTGTTCTAAAGGGGCTCCTCGACCTCGTTTTCTTCTCCCTCTTTGTTTTCGGGGACGGGCTGCAGGTTGGAGAGAGGGATGGGGGGTGGAGAGGAGGAGGGCGGCAGGGTTGGGCTGCTATCGGCACTTCCTGCCTCACTGTCACTACTTCCTGTCCCGCTACTGCTGCTCATGCTCCTGCTGCTGCTTACTGTGGTTGTGCTACTGCTATTCCCCACAATCACCTCCCGTTTCACGCCCTCAATCCACACCTCCATCTCCTCCTTCCCTTCCTTCACTGGGGCCGCTGGGCCAGGGGAATGGGCGTGAGGGCCCACGGGTGCGGACAGAGGCGAGGAAGGAGCTGTGGTGGAGACGGGCGAGGATGGAGGGGAAGAGGCCTGAGGGGGCTTTGCAGCTTTTCGAATGGTGTCACGAAAACTGGCCAGAGGGGGGCGCAAGCGCACGCCACTGCGCGTTGAGCCCTCGATGGCTTTTTGGAGCTGATGAAGAAGAAGAAAGAAGGGTTAAAAATTCTGAATTAGGAACAGCATACTAGCAAACTACTCTTTTTATGGCAAAAATAGTACGAGTATGTTAAGCAAATTCAGCAAAAGACAAATAACTTGCAATGACTGGATAAGCTACTACCTCTTTTAGCGCTACAACTCCCACCAGTTTTCCAGTATTGGTTACATAGGCATGGATGAGGCCCAGTAAAGAGAACAGGGTATGAGTCTGGTGAAAAAAAGTAAAGTTTTTACTGACCCTCAAAATCCTGAATCATCTTGAGAGTCTGGATAACTTTATATCATCATCATCATCATCATCATCATCATCATCATCATCAAACAAAAAAAATGGGAAATCCCTTATTTACACTAATAAATAGGAATGTGCTGGCATTAATATTCTTGCTGATACAGATAAGCCGATAATTATTTAATAATATTAAATCATTGTATTAATTTAATACATATGTGTGTGTGTGTATATATATATATATATATATATATATATATATAATTTTGTCAAAATAATTAAAAATAAAATATAAAAAAAATTAAAAGCTAAAATTAATGTACAGTATGAAAATGTATATTAATTTTGAGATTTGCTAGATTACATTTAACAAGGTTATTAAATGATCAGTGTTTTTTAAAGATTAACTTTGAGAGTTAGATGAGGGCAAATGTAATCTAAAATGTAAAAATGCTTGCCCTGCCTTGCCTTGCATTGGTCACTATTGTCTTCTGTAGAGCTGCTTATAGCTAAATTGAGCTTTGCAACATCGACACAGTTATTGACCTGATCTGAATCAACTCTAAACTGACTTGAGGTGAATAATGAAACTATAAAAACACGCTCTATAATATACTATTGTATAAAGCGCTATAGTATGTGTAAAAGTGTAAAAGTGACTTGACTTGGGACTTGACTTGACTCTCTCACCTTATGAAGTGACGTTCTCTCCACCAGCTGGAAGGGGGAGGGATCTATCCTGATCTGATCGATATCCAGAGGTTTGTCCATCTCTGTTTCTTCCCAGGCTTTGATCTATGTGAACCAGTCAGAACCAGTTTTCAACTCCACTATGCCTTATTGTATTTCAGCAACTCATCTGCATTTATAAACTACCGGTACATAAGAAATATGCAGATCCTAAATTAATCAAATTTTTCTTCATGCTTAAATGCCTACTTGGAAGTTAATTCTTTATTGTATTGTGGAATTGGTAATACCTGTTCTGGTGTCATTGTGTCAGTTAAAGGTGGAGGATAAGGCTCCTGGGTTGAAAAAAATGGCAAGATAATTCAATAATAAGATGACATGGTGCATTTGTTCCAAGTATTCAAACTCATTAATATTTTAGAATGAGAATTTGCTTATTGCCACATTCTACGAAAGACCGCTCACTTCCCTTTAACTGCACATGTCCTTGAAAAACACTGATGAATATTAATGCAGACCATTAGCAATATATTTGCTATTCTCATTTTATTGACCTTTCATTAAAATTTCATACATGCTGACAATAATTCATTTAGTGCATTCATTTGATGGAACACACACACATGCAGGTTTTCATAAGGGACCTTTAAGCACAAACAATGTACCTGTGGCTGACCTTCTGTGTGTCTTTCTGAAGAGGAAGAAAAGAAGTTACGTAAAATTCTCCCAAAAGACGGGGAAGGACCCTTATCTAGGCAAGAAGAGTAGGAGAGATAGAAACGAAAAAGTCGGAAGGGGGATTACAGGATGAGAATCACTTGTATCGCCTCAAGATGCTTGTTCAATAGAAGTGCTTGCTGAGGTTTATTAAAGATTTGAAGAGGATTGGTTATGTTTCTCACCAGGAGACGTGTGATTGGTGGATGGTTCTGAAGGTTTGGGTGGAGGCAGAGGGCCATTTCTTTCCTCTTGAACTGGTATCGTCTAAACATTCACACAGAACAGTAAGTACAAATTTTCAGCTTGAAAAGGAATACAAAAGTAAAAGTTATATTATAATATTTTCATTATGGATGGAAGGATAGGTAGGATCCTCTCCTTGCAGATACCTTATCATCTTCATTCTCCTCTTCTTCCTCATCAACAAAGGCAAATGATTCCCAGCTGATTTTGGCACAAGGCACCTGACCTTGCGAGCTTTGTCCTTGCATTAGGATCCGCCTTTCTGCTGACAGCCACCAATCACAGAGGGCGAGAAGCTCAGACCTCTCAATGCTGCCCAATAGAATCATAGATTCTGTTGAAGGTGAAGTGAGATCAGAATCCAGTTACAAATGAGCATTAAAATGATGTCAGACACTAGGCCTCTGTTCTAAACATACTATCGAGATAGATCATGTATAGGATGTGACATACTTGAAATTCTACAAAGCAGCAACTTCATGTTGCTAGTAACAACATGAGGTTGATAGCTTGCTAGGTTTCTAAAAAGAGCTTTAGAATCTTTGAGTTGAACAAAATAAAAGTACATCGCTCAAGTATACCTAGGTATACTGCATGCAGCTAGAAAAATGCCATAATGAGAGGTTTAATTAGAGTAAGGATATCTCTCGATGGCCTGCGTGACATTACCTTTTGAGTCAACCAGAGGGAAGGTTTTTAGAGAAGTTGATTCCAACAAATGCAGTACTTCCCTGTATGTAGACTTGGAACATAAAAACTTCACTTTCCTCACCATGATGTCCTCCACAAAGATATTATACTGGCTGCAGGGAAACAGAATGGTAAGACATGGTTTAAAAAGTTAATTTACTCTAGACCGGCGGATCACAGGTCTGTTTTGACAGCAAGAAAAAACTATCCTTAATCCAAACAATAAAATGCAATTAGCCATACAAAAGCGTGTAGTTATGATAGCAAAATAAATAGGTGTATTAAGTTTTAATCAAGATTAGGGGTGTAACAATATATCGTGTCACAATATATCACAATACAAAAACGCAACAATATGTATTGTGGAAGGATAGGAAGGATCCTCTCTTTGCCATCATTCAAGTTTACAGAGGTTTAGTGTCAGTACTACATTAAACTACTATATATAATGTTGAATAAAATGTATAATAATGCAATGGGGGCATATTTGTGGGTCCTGATTATGCCAAATGCTGATGTTACCAGTAAAAATTGCCCAGTGACAGAGTGCAAGATTATTTGTCTGAAATAATTCTGTATTTTCAGCTTCAGAATCATGAATATATTTTTATTCTGGTGTCACCATTGTCCTGTGCATTGGGTTACCAGCCCTAAGTCCAAGTCTATTCATTTACAATTATTTTCAATGTAATACTAAATTTTGCATTTTACAGTTTTTTCCAATCGCTATGACAGTTTTTTCAATACATTTAACAAGTTTCCTAAACTCTTAACACAGTTAGCACTACATCCGTCTGTATAAGCTATACTATTAACACATTTGTTGTTGCTTTAACACAAAATGCATACAATTAGCACAAATTTAAAATGCTTGAACTTCTTTTACACACAAGCTCAACCAAGACCAAAACAATGTAATTTTACAGTCAAATTTACAAATGCTTTCACACTGTATGTCAGAATAGATAACATCATGTTCTAAACATAACTTATATAGGCTAAAGTCAAAGTGAACAGCTGTTCATATTGTGAATTGAAAAACAAATATATTCCCTGTATCTTATTCCATTGCTAATGAGAAACAGCTTATTGAAGTTATGCAAATATATAAATCACAGCTGATTCCCATCTAGGAAGCACACTCAGGTGTTGAGGTTCTTTCAATCGCATGACCATATGGTATAAAGTAAAAGAGGAGCTTTTGGGCTGATCTTTTGTGGAAAAGGAACAATATAGAGCAACAGGAAGAAAGGAAGAAAGAAAGAAAGAAAGAGAAAGAAAGAAAGAAAGAAAGAAAGAAAGAAAGAAAGAGAAAGAAAGAAAAAAAAAAAGAAAGAAATGCCTGCACGAGGGAGAGGAAGACGAGTACCAGGACAAGGGAGAGGAGTGGGGCAAGGACAAGGGAGAGGAGTGGGACAAGGGCAAGGGAGAGGAGTGGGACAAGGGCAAGGGAGAGGAGTGGGACAAGGGCAAGGGAGAGGAGTGGGACAAGGGCAAGGGAGAGGAGTGGGACAAGGACAAGGGAGAGGAGTGGGACAAGGACAAGGACAAGGGAGAGGAGTGGGCCAAGGACAAGGGAGAGGAGTGGGACAAGGACAAGGACAAGGGAGAGGAGTGGGCCAAGGACAAGGGAGAGGAGTGGGGCAAGGACAAGGGAGAGGAGTGGGGCAAGGTGGAGGGAGAGGAGTTAGAATGCGTGGTGGCGCTCAAAGAAGGACCAGAGCTAGGGTAACTGATCAAATAAGAGCTACTATCATTGACCATGTCATAAACCACGGGCTATCATACAGAGAGGCTGGTGAACGAGTACAGCCAAATCTCAGCCGGGACACAGTGGCATCCATTGTCAGTATTTTCAGAGAAACCAACAGGTAGGATATTGCTTCTCCTACAGCAAAGTGTAAATAATTTTACCATTTATTAGAGTGACTGTATGCCTCCGGTCTCTAAAATGTAACTGTATTTTGTCCCTCTAAGGATTCAACGTCTACCTCCCTCAGGGGGCAGAGGAAAGCTCCTAAATGAAGAACAGGAACTTGCTATTGTCAACATGGTGATTGGTGACAATGAAATAAAACTGAAGGACATTCAGTCCAGAGTTGTAGAGGACCACCTTGTCTTTGGGAACATTGCAGTAATCAGCATAACATCCATTTCTCGGACTCTAGCTAAACACAGAGTCCGAATGAAACAACTATACAAAGTTCCTTTTGAAAGGAACAGTGAGCGCATCAAAGAACTCCGTCACCAATACGTCCAGGTAAGGTTATGCAATACAGTCATTACTGTACTATACACAGTGTGTTTTGCAGTAAACTACTGTAGGACATACAGTAGATATACAGCACAGCATTTACATACACTGTGTCTAATTACTTTCAGAGAGTCATGGAGTTGGAGGCCAATCAAGTCCCACATGAAATGATCTATGTTGACGAGGCTGGCTTCAACTTGGCAAAAAGGCGTCGCCGTGGGAGAAACATAATTGGCAAAAGGGCCACAGTTACTGTGCCGGGCCAGAGAGGAGCCAACATTACCATGTGCGCCGCAATCTCCAACAACGGTGCACTACTGCATAAATGTGAGATTGGCCCCTACAACACAGACCGCCTTCTCCTGTTTTTAGAAGACCTGCACGAAAGACTGGTGCCAGAGGTAGAAAGGGGACAGGTGGGAGACCACTTGCCAATATATGTGATCATATGGGACAATGTGGCATTCCACCATTCTCGTGCAGTCACAGCCTGGTTTGACGCCCATCCAAGGATGATGTCCCATTTCCTTGCCCCTTACTCCCCTTTCCTCAACCCCATTGAGGAGTTTTTCTCAGCCTGGAGATGGAAGGTTTTTGACCATCGTCCACATGACCAAATGTCCCTCCTGGATGCAATGAATGCTGCATGCCAAGACATCACAGCTGAACACTGCCAGGGGTGGATAAGGCATGCCAAAAGATTCTTCCCATGATGCCTTGCCAGAGAAGATATCAGGTGTGATGTGGATGAGAACATGTGGCCAAATGCAGAAGACCGGGCAGATTAGAAGATTACTTTGTTTTTTCAATTATTATTCCAGTGCTTTTTCTGTTTGTATATCTTGCAGCAATGTCCTTTTGCAAATAAAGTATTTACTGCAGCAATTCGGTCTGTCTTTTTTTTTTTCTTCATAAACTGTACATTCTATAAAGCTACTCTGAGATGGTCATTCATTTTTTTGTATTGAATTTCTACAGCAAAAGAAACAAAATGCATGCATTTACTAAACCCAACAAAACAAAAATGTAGAGAGGCATCAAAAGAAACTACAGTGCAAAACACAATCTATGATCAATACAATATACTTAAAATATACATAAAATAATGCAGTTTCTGTAATTTCAGCTGATGATAGTGTTTTTTTGTCATTGTGTTATTATTGACTAAATGTTCCTGTTGGAAGAGAACATGTGTTAGTGTTTTGAATAATTGTTTGATTTTGAAACATGTTTGCAGTGTTTTGTTAGACATAGTGTATTGTGTAAGTGTATTATTGTATTTTGAAAATTAGTTTTGGAGTTTAGTTTACAATGTGTGATTTTGAGCATGAAATTAACCGTTTTGCCAATTGTGTGTTTTAGGTGTGTTGGTGCGTTAAGAGTTTAGGAAACTTGTTAAATGTATTGAAAAAACTGTCATAGCGATTGGAAAAAACTGTAATCAACAGTACATTTTTTGTTAACCTTTTACCATATGTCTTTATAATATCGCAATAATATCGTATTGTGAGTTCAGTGTCATCATATTCAGCGTTTGATTTGTTTTGCTTTTCTTTGTACACAGTTTTTGCACTGTGTTGGGTCACTACTTGATGTGCAATGTAAACTCTGGGTCCTGAGGCAGAACCACTGCTCCAGCCCACAAAAAGGTATATTAAGAGACGGAGAGCGTGTCCTTGATAAAGAGGTATGAATAGCCCAAATCGAATGAGTGTTGAGCGGCTCAGTGTTAGCTGGAAAGGTGCCAAGGCTTCATGTTGCCGCCCCTCGTTGACAAGTGTATTTACTAATGGCTCCCGCTGCTAATGAATCACAAGGACTCTGAGGTGCTGTCAGCATGCGAGGGTGAGGGAGCCTGGCTGCGCTGTGAGCCAAGCTGGTTTGTCGCTCCAAGCGAGCCACAGCGGTGACGTTTGCACTGTCTGCACACCTTATGTGGCCGAAGCCCAGTTCGGGGAGATAGGGCAGCTTCTTGACCTGGATGATGGAGTCGTACAGTGACGGTTGCAGACCTTGCGCAACCATGTTGGCCAGAATGACGGCGACCATCATGGGAAGGATGTGAGAGATCTGACCAGTCAGCTCGAAGCAGATCACTGCTGTGGAAACGGTGTGAGTGACGGCTCCCGTCAGCGCTGCCGCACCTTCACGGTAAGAGAAAAGAATAGACCGATAGAGTAACAGGATAGAAAGATGGAGCGCTATAAGACAGGGTCATGACAGGAGTGACAATGAGAGAGAGAGTATGGACACATGCAGTGGAAGATCAGAGACTATGAGAAGATGGGACAGGAACAGGACTGACATCATCAACACAGTATGAGCAAACATTAGGAAATAGTGGTGGATCGGAAGAGGAGGAAAGGATGACTGACCAATGACAGCGTACCCTCCAGGGATGATGCGGTACAGTATTCCATCAAACAGGATACCGTGAGGAAAGAGAGTTGCCATGATCTCACCCACTAAACGACCAAATGCAGCACCTGTAGGAGAAACGTCGGAGAATATATGAGCCCAGTGTATTATTGATTAAATAAAAAACAAAATGTGGTTGGCTGAGTTCTATGTGTAAAGTTAATTTACCAAAATTAACTAAGTCAAAAGTCTATTTTCAGCAGCAGCTCCTTTGCCTGATGTTGTTAAAAAAAAAACTTCAATGCAGTATGTTAAAGAGATCCTTAAATAAATCATAATGAATCCATAAATGGCAGTCACCAATAAATGAATAATACCTAAGACCTACCCAATACAAAGACAGGCATGAAAGCTCCAGACGGGATGGGCATCGTGGTGGAAACTGCAGACATCCAGAACTGTGAGATGAATGATAATGTTTTCACACGATCGCCTTAATTCTAAAATCTCTTTCAGTACAAGCACAACCTGAACGAGCCTAACTCAAGAGAAAAATGAGATAATGACTGTCCTGAATAAAAGCAGGTTTTGTTAAAGCCATCTACTGGCTACTGATATGATAACTAAAGCCAATGTCAGTGCAACAGAAGGACCAAAACAGTGAAGATAAATAACAGATGATTGATGGAGGACAATGTGAACAAGAGATTGAAAAGGACCAACCTTCATGATAAAGAAGAGAATAAGAATGACAAAGATGCTGACGTCAGGGTGAAACCACACAGCAGAGCGACCGAGACCAGGCGGGAGAGTGGAACCCCATATTTTAGTCCAGGTGAAGTTATCAAACAGAGAGTTAATACACTCCCTGGGCATCAGCTGTGGAATAATACCATCAAATTTAAACCACATTTACAACCAAATCAAATCATATATTTCAAAAATCCAACCAAATTATGACACTTTTCCAAGACTGTCTGAATGAAAGACCATAAACATTAGCGCAGTGGTTCTCAACCTTTGTGACTACAAGGCCCACCTTTCTCCACAACAATATCTGCTATGGCAATGTTTCATTTTTAAAACTTTTTAAAAATTGGTGGACATTCCTAGTTTCCGTGGATTAAATATCAAAATTCCAGAGGTTTTAAGAGCTTAATGTTCTTTAGGGTTCCCACTCATTTTAATCAATGAATTTCCATGATTTTACCAATTTTTCCAGATTTACTGAATAATGATTAAGAAAAAGGATTTTTAAAAAATATTTTACTCAAAATTTATAGGACACCTGATCAAATATTTTAGAGCTTTGCATAATGTATACTCTAATTTAAAAAATGTCCATGTGAGTCCTCCCTTTCAAAAGGATGCTGCATCATGCTGGAGTTCAAGAGCGTCTCTCAGCAGGGCTGTCTCTAGCTACCTTAAAAGTATAAATGGCTTCTATTTCCATAAGCCACATTTCTTTGGGCAGAGCCTCGGTTGGGAGGCACCCCTTGGTGTCTCAGTTCTTGGGCGGTGCCAGATCGTTAAGGCCTATCTGCCGGTTGCGAGTTCCCTCCTGGGACCAAGCATTGCTCCAAGAAGCCTTAACAGAAACCTCATTTGAGCCCTTTGAGTCTGTCTCAGAAAAAAGTCTCAAAGTGGCTCTGTTATTAGCATTAACATCACTCAAGAGAGCAGGAGACCCTTAGGCCCTTTCAGTGGCCTCCTCCTGCTTAGACTTTGCACCAGGTGATTATATTGCACCCCAGACCGGACTACATTCCAAAAGCCCCTTCTGAGGCTCCTCAGCTGTTCCCTTTGCAGGCTTTCTTTCCTCCGCATCATGAGATGATGGAGCAAGAAAGCCTCCACCTGCTATGTCCAGTCCGTGCTCTTTCTGAGGATCTTTGTCTACCGCTCAGGCCAGTGGCGTAGATCCTCTCAGCTTCTTCTCAGTATGCTTTGGTGGTCGCAAAAGAGGTAATGCAGTCACCAAGCAGCATATGTCGTATTGGATTTCAGATGCTATCACCCTCTCCTATGAGGTGCACAAAATGGGTTTGCACATAGCAGTCAGGGCCCACTCTACTAGGAGTGTAGCGTCTTCCAAAGCTCTTGCAAGAGGTGCACCATTATAGGATGTTTGTGCAGCGGCAGGCTGGTCCTTTCCGCACACATTCATCAGGTTCTACAGTTTGGATATGGATAAAAACCCCAGGATCCCAAACCCTTCAGGGTTGACCCAAGTCCAATCTGCGCTCAGCAAGCATCTGCGCCTATACACAGCCTTGTGAGCAGGCTCTGTTCCCAGCTCATGTGGAAAAAGTTACAAACGTAACTGAGATGTTCTTCAAAGACAAAAAAACAGTTGTTGAATTAAAATATGAAATATCTTTTTATTTTAAATCATTTTAAATCATCTTGAGGCCCTCTTGGAAGTTTGCTGAGGCCCTCTTGTTGAGACCCACTGCATTATAGCATGATCCTATTTTTTTAGTTATAACAATGAACAACATTTTACTGTTAATTGTTAACGAAATCTGACCTCTCCAGCCATGAACTGCCCAAAGCCTGGAGGGAATGTCAGTGTCGTAATCACCAATGTCACAACAGCGGGGAAAATCAGCCGGCTGAGAGAGAAAAATGCCACATATTGCAAGTATTTTGTTTGAAGACGCATTTTAAAGATTGTGATTACAGCAAATTACTGTTGTCATTTGGTGCCTTTTCCCCTCTTACTGTTTTGTTAGGAATCGTGTGAGCATGTTAGGTCTTCTCATGAACAGGACAACTTGACGGTTCAGGTAAACAAAGAAAGCTCCCAGAAACCCGCAAGAAATCCTGCAGGTAAAAAAAGTAACTAAGACAAAAACTATCACATAATTCTAAATCATTCTGGCCTTTCCACTCTTCATGAAATAGACAGATACATTGAAAGGATTGCTGAATTGTTTCCGATCAATCTAAACACAATTATTATGGAATATAATAGAGTATAATAGAATAACTTATAAATAACTTATCAAATAGCAAAAGATGAGGTTTCAACAAATCAAATATAATAACATTTGGTCACTTTGGTCAGCTGACAATAATACCGAAGTTAAAGTGCTGTGTGCTCAGTTCTACTAGTGTGTCATGGGTTACAGTATGGCACACACACACACACACACACACACACACACGCACACACACACGCACACACACACACACGCACACACACACACACACACACACACACACACACACACACACACACACACACACACACACACACACACACACACACACACACACACACACACACACACACACACACACACACACACACACACACACACACACACACACACACACACACACACACACACACACACACACACACACACACATACACGTCTATATTACTAACAGGGGACTATCGCTCTACACTGGCCAAGAGGGGACTAGTGTTTCTAGTCATTTTGAAGAAACAAAAATGACATACAAAATTTTCTTTTAAGGTCTTTTTTCATAATATAACTTTAAAGTTAAAGTGCTGTGTGCTCAGTTCTACTAGTGTGTCATGGGTTACAGTATGGCACACACACACACACACACACACGCACACACACACGCACACACACACACGCACACGCACACACGCACACACACACACACACACACACACACACACACACACACACACACACACACACACACACCCACACACACACACACACACACACACACACACACACACACACACACACACATCTTCAGGATTGTGCCCTCACCACGAACGGCACGCTTTCGCCCCCGCACTCTCACCCAATAATGGCGAACGCCGGGAGCTCTTGCAGATCAAAAGGAAAATCCATGCGGAAGTTGGTGCGGAAGAGAGCAGTGATGGTGACTGAAACAATACCAAAGGAAGAGAAATGTCATCTCATCTGACATATGATCATCTCAAGGCTATTAAGACCTTCACTCAGGAATATTATTCAGTATCCCACCTGCATCCTTGTTGAACACAGACAGCACTCTGAAAATAAAAGCACTGAATGTGGCAGCAAAGTAGCCCCTCCAGTAGTTTCTCACAGCAAAATATGTTGATGTAACTTCAATGCTAAACAAAACACCTGGATAAACAAAATAAACATTTGTAAGGGTTTACTGTCATCTACATCAGGGATTTTTAAATTTTCTGATGCCAAAGACCACAAATATGATGATAAAATAGGAACACTACCGGTCAAAAGTTTGGGGTTGGTAAGACTTTTTTTCCACTATTATGGTATTCCACTATAGTCTATTATATCCACCAAGGCTCCATTTATTTGATAAAAATACAGTATAAACAGTTATATTGTGAAATATTATAATGATTTAATATAACTGTTTTCTATTTTATAATATATTTAAAATATATATATATTCCTGTGTGTCACGTGTATGTTTAGTTTAATTCTAGTTCCTGTTTCCTTTTTTCCTGTTCTTATTTTCCCTCCACTAGTTTTTATGGTTGTCAATTAGTTCCCCACACCTGTTTTGTCTCTACCCTGATCACCCAGTTTGTATTTAAGCCCTGAGTTCACCTTAGTTCCCTTTCGTTGTTACTCCGAGTTACGTCGGATGACGACGAATGGGTTTTCGCTTAGAAAGCCTATCAGCTTCGAGTATTTAAAAACGAGCCAATGGCAAAGAAATGCCATGGGTCTGCGGAATTTGCATGACGTAACTCCGCCCCACCTCGTGGGTATAAAAGGAGGACGCCGGCAACATGCAGTTATGTTTTCGCTTCGGAGCCAAGAGTTTCTCTTCCCTCCACAAGCCATCTCTGAACTGTCAGCTTCACGAACGAGTTCCTCTGGTGTTGGTGTGACGGCAATATCCAGCGAGCGCGTGCTTCCTGCTTATCTGTGCAGTGGTTTGCCAGAGAGTGCGTGTCTCCCCGAGCGCTTCAACACTCAGAGTGTTTCTGTCTTAAAAGAGCTTGCACGCGGCACGTCTTTTTAAAGATGCCTCGCCCGTGCACTTCTGGTTGCGGCAGGCTGGTGTCTGACTCTGATGGGCACGAGCGCTGTCTAGTGTGTTTGCGCATGGATCACGCTAGAGCAGGGCTCGTGGATGAGTCATGTTCTCTCTGCGGGAACATGACCATCGCGTCACTTAGGTTGAGACTCAATGAACTCGTAAGAGTGAGAGTCCCCTCATCCACACCCCGATCTAACGCTCCCCCGAGGAGTGCTACTTCGGCTGGTGGCCAGGGTGACCTGAGGGTTACGGTCTGGAACAAGGCGCCGACTATCTGTCGGCGACCCCAGCCCCCCTCCTGTGTGACGGTGCCCGCTAGTGAACCTCCGATTCCCGCGGGTCTACCTTCGGGTGGCCCGCGAGTTTCGGTTGAAGCTACAGAGGAAGATGCTATGTCTGTAGCAGCATCACAAGGTGGGCTTGATTCTTCTGGAAGTGAAGATTCAGCGCAGCTGCCCCCTTCCGGTGTGCATACGGCTGTGCATGAGTCGGATCCGGAGATGACGGCCATGCTTTCCCGGGCAGCCGCGAGCAGCGGTCTAGAGTGGAGACCTCCACCCTGTCCTGAGCGCTCGCGGCTGGACGATTGGTTTTTGGGTAAGGCTGCCGACTCAAGTCCACGGCAAACCCCAATACCTTTCTTCCCGGATGTGCTTGATGACATCTCGAAGTCCTGGAAGACCCCCCTGTCTTCCCGGGACCGCTCGCTGGTCTCATCCGCCTTTCCTCCCCTCGATGGGGCGGCTGCCCGTGGGTACACTGGGCTTCCTCCGGTTGAACGCTCAGTTGCGATGCAACTGTGTCCTCAGAGTGCTTCTTCTCGGGGCGAGCCTAAGCACCCATCCAAGGCCTGTAGATTTTCGTCGTCTATGGCGGCGAAGTCTTACAGAGCGGCGGGACAGGCGGCTACCTCTCTGCATGCTATGGCCACTCTGCAGGTCTACCAGGCCCAGATGCTCAGAGACATCCACGAGGGCAGGACAGACCCAGGGCTCTTCGATGAGCTGCGTGCCGCAACCTACCTCGCTCCTCGGGCGACGAAGGTAGCCGCGCGCTCCCTGGGTCTGGTGATGTCCACTGCGGTGGTCCAGGAGAGACACCTGTGGCTGAACCTGGCTGACATGCGAGATACCGAGCGGACACGTCTGCTCGATGCACCCCTGTCCCAGGCTGGCCTCTTCGGCGGCGCAGTTGAGGATTTCGCCCAACAGTTCTCAACTGCACAGAAACAGACAGAGGCAATTAAACACATTCTGCCCCGCCGACCCGCTGCTGCCTCGACGTCGGCCGGGCAGACGCCTCAGCCTGTTTCCCGCCGAGGGCGCCCTCCTAAGGCTCCCGCACCTCCCACTCGGCCAAAGCAGCAGCCTTCACCCAGGCCCAGTCGCGGAGGAAGCCGAAGGAAGGCGCCACAGCCCTCTCCAGCCCCGCCCCCCGCCAAGCGCCGGGCCAAGCGGCGCTCCTGAGACGGGCTGCTCAGGGACGATGGTTGTTTCTCAGGAGATGGTAGCAGGACCACTCCATCCCCCGGTGGAGGGCCGGGGGAGAATCTTTTGTTCTCCACTCCCCGCTGCTCACCCACGGGTGGGCAGCACCCTAATGTGGTTAAAGAAAGAAACAACCCCCTCATCCCTGAGCACAAAGAGTTCTCGGACGACACAGAGCGCCGCCCACAAGCCGTGCTCTCCTCGTCCCCCCTCTCTGCATGCTATGGCCACTCTGCAGGTCTACCAGGCCCAGATGCTCAGAGACATGCACGAGGGCAGGACAGACCCAGGGCTCTTCGATGAGCTGCGTGCCGCAACCGACTTCGCTCTCCGGGCGACGAAGGTAGCCGCGCGCTCCCTGGGTCTGGTGATGTCCACTGCGGTGGTCCAGGAGAGACACCTGTGGCTGAACCTGGCTGACATGCGAGATACCGAGCGGATGGGTGGGCAGCACCCTAATGTGGTTAAAGAAAGAAAAAAAACCCTCATCCCTGAGCACACAGAGTTCTCGGACGACACAGAGCGCCGCCCACAAGCCGTGCTCTCCTCGTCCCCCTCTGTCCCAGAGTCGGTTGACACGGCGTGCCGTCCGTGGACCGTTTCGTCCCTGCCCCACTCTGTCGCCAGACCCCTGGCAGAGCAGGCCCCCGTGGAACGCTGGTCCTTCCCTGGCCTCCTCTGTCAGGGCGTGGATGTTAACTGCGCCCCCACACCGGATCGCTATGCAGTCCACGTCCGGGCCAGTTACTCCGCTTCGCTGCCCCTCCGGGGGGACGCCTGTGGTTCGCATGACCCCGCTGGTACAGTTCCTGGGAGCCTGGCTAGAGCTTCCCCATCTGTCCCGCTGGGTCGCCCGCACCATCAGGTTCGGCTATGTGATTCAGTTCGCACGGTCTCCTCCCCGCTACAGGGGAGTCCGCTCCACTTTGGTCGGTGGCAATGCCCCCATCATGAGAGCAGAGATTGCCACCCTGCTGGCGAAGGGTGCAATCGAGACTGTCCCTCCAGCCGAGATGAGCACTGTCTCCTCGCATCTTCACGAAGGTCGTCGAGGCAGCCCTTGTTCCCCTTCGGGTTCACAGGGTTCGCATCCTGAACTATCTCGACGACTGGCTGATCCTAGCTCACTCTCGAGATCAGGTTTGCGAACACAGGGACCTTGTGCTCCTGCACCTAGCTCGTCTGGGCCTTCAGGTCAACTGGGAGAAGAGCAAACTTTGCCCCGTGCAGAGGATCTCTTTTCTGGTATGGACATTGACTCGGTCGCCATGTCGTTGCAGCTTACGAGCGAGCGCGCGCAGTCACTGCTGACTTGTCTGAGACAAATTAAGGGCAAGAGTGCGGTTCCACTGAAACATTTTCAAAGGCTCCTGGGGCATATGGCATCTGCAGCCGCGGTGACGCCGCTCGGATTGCTTCATATGAGACCGCTTCAGCTTTGGCTACGCGACCGAGTCCCGAGGTGGGCATGGCAACAAGGCACGCTCCGAGTACCAGTTACTCCGACCTGCCGTCAGACCTTCACCCCGTGGTCGAACCTCAGTTTTCTCAGGGCTGGTGTCCCCCTGGAACGAGTTTCCCGGCATGTTGTTGTCTCAACAGATGCCTCCACCACGGGCTGGGGCGCCAAGTGCAATGGACATGCTGCCGCGGGCTCCTGGACAGGACCCCAGCGCCTATGGCATGTCAATTGCCTCGAGTTGCTGGCAGTACGCCTTGCCCTGCACCGCTTCCGGGCGCTGCTCATGGGTCAACACGTACTAGTCCGATCAGACAATACCGCCACTGTAGCGTACATCAACCATCAAGGTGGTCTACGCTCCCGCCGTATGTCGCAACTCGCTCGCCACCTCCTCCTATGGAGTCAGAAGCATCTGAGGTCCCTTTGAGCCATTTACATTCCCGGTGCCCTGAACTGTGCAGCCGACGAGCTGTCACGGCTTCAGCCCCTCCCCGGAGAATGGCGACTCCATCCCCAGTCGGTCCAGCTGATTTGGGACCAGTTCGGGGACGCACAGATAGATCTGTTTGCCTCCCATTTTACTGGCAAAAATAAATAAATATCTAGTTCAGTCATTAAAATCTATGGCACAAGCTGGTTGTTTACAAGTAATCTGCAAGCATTATTGCATGGCACAAGGTGATTGTCAGCTCAACTTGTTCATTGTTTGCTGTAACCTAGTCCTGCAGCGTGCCATCAGAGTGCCTCTGAAACCCCCCACCTCCCCCAGCTCCACCTGCCTAGATCTGCTACAGGATTTATGTTTGTCTATTTATGCAGCAGCAGTGTGTCTGTGAATCTATTAGCAGTTGCAAGTCCATACTTGCGCTGCAGCAGCAATAGCAGCAGCAATGTAGCAGATCTAGTCATCCAAGACCAAAACATTAAGACAGCCATATATATTCAATGACATGCTAAAACTATTTAGACAGTTGTCATGATTTATACTGATTAAGGTTAAGAAAAACTAGAAAATGCCTTTGCACCATGCACTTTACCTCCAAGAGGGGTTCCAAAACAGCATCCAACCCCAACGGCACAACCCACTGTGAGGATGTCTGTATAACAATATGGGCTCTACTGACGCAGAGGCATACAAACAAAGGGAAGCAGACACAGTTGAGGGCACAGGTGGGGGAAGGTGGAAATAATTCATGGTGATATAAACGCCCTGGATGATAAATCAGCATTGTCAGCACTGTCCTCAAAAATAATGTAATAAAAAAAACTCTGTCCTGCCACCTGATGATAAACGAGCATTCAGCATTTTATGAATGGAGATGCCAAATATGCATTACAGGATCTCCATGCACTTCTGCTTACCTGATAGACTCCAGAGAAGAAAGACATAAGCTTGCTGAGCACAACTGCACAGATACTGGCTATGTGAACAAAGGGACCCTAATGCATAAAAATAGCACAATTTAAAGGTTAGAATGCTGAGGCCAGTCAAGTTGACACAACTGGCACTCAAGCCTACCAAATCACTGTGCATTTTGTAAATATGAAATGGCAAATTGTACCCATGTTTATGTTAAAATCAAATGTGTCTCACCTCTTTGCCAACTGGCAAACCACTGCCCAGGCCAGCAGTGAGTCCCACCACCTTCGCAATAAATGCCTTGAGTGTCAAATACTCCTTCAGCACAACACCTCTGAGTATGGTTTTCAGCTCTGGAATACCAGAGCCTGAGGGAAAAAATAAGAGTCAGTAGAGAAATGATAAACGAAAAAAAAAACAATCAAATTATGAAATTATGCCTGTGAATTATAAAAAAAAATCTATGTGAAAGGTCTTTAAACAAATTTAAATATGATAATGAATATGGATCGTGTACACTGTATATAGAAAAGGCAGCTGAAACTGATCATAATGTAATCTGCAGCTTTGTTTTCCAACCTTTATTATCGACACCAAACCAGAAATGTGTTCCAACATATACTGCACTTCCTTAAAAAGGGACTTTTTTTTGTTTCTTTTATGGTTATGGATTGTGATTGTGAAGTATACAGTATATAGTTTAAGTTATGTCTTTACTGTATATCTTTTTTGAGGTAAAACATTGTATATTTGTTACGTTTTAGCTCTTAATTTTTTTTAAATCCCCTTTTTATTTATATGGTCAAGTACTAAGAATTTAGAATCTAATTTTGAAATTCTGGAAAACAATAAGTAGAGAAATTAACAAATAAAGGGAACTGAAGAAACACAATTTTGATTAATTACTTTAAAGTCATTCATTCAAAATGGACAATTCATATTATTTTATGGAATATTACAGTACTTATTATAAATAATTTATCTGTGCACACCATTATTATAATTTTTTTCATGTGCCCTCGTGATCTTTATTCAAAATAACCAGCAACTCTCGCTTCTTCTTTCAACAACATCTCTTCTCATCTCTGATGACGTTGAGGAAAGTTTGGCGAGGGGGCGGGACAATCTGTCACTCACATGACCTTGACCAATAGCAAATCATCCAATCAATTCCTAATGGACAAAATCAAGTCCTGCCCTATTTTTTTTTCTTGTTCGAGAAGCTGTTTCACTTGGATATACGTAACAATAAGAAAGCAAAGACTATCACTTCTGTTTCGTGCTGACTTTAACCGTTTGGCAGACCAATGTTTTTAAAGTTTCAGTTTTGAAAGATCAGAGAAAATCTCTCCCTGTAACCTGGTTGGGAAGATATGGATGGTGTTTTTAAAGTGATTGCATTGGATAAACCAGGAGGTGGCATTGTTGAGTAGTAAACAGTGTAAAGCAGTTACAGTAGTACTGTAAGAAAAAAAAATGTTGCTAGTAAATTTGAGGGGCACAGAATAACATAAGGGTGCTTCCAAAAGACGGACACAGTGTATGTAGACACCTTAATGAAAAACTGAGATTATAAAAAGAGGTAAGATCCAGAATTAACTCAGTAAGCACCTAATGTCAGAAAATAATTAAGTATGATTTTTCAACACAGCCATTGAGGCGTGCCATTTGCCACAAAAAGGCAGAAAATAACTAAATTATTCCTTTGTTATAAGGACAAAACTAAGTTTTTAAGTCTCAACAGGTGAGGCAAAAACATAATTTTGAACTCTGCCATAAAGCTAAAAGATCTGCAAGGAATATAAATAGGATATATAAATAAAAATTGTCAAATTAAAAACAAAGGGGAAAAGCGACTGGACTGGACTACACACCAATGGCCTGAGGAGCGACCAGGTGGCAGAAGAGGGAGGCAAACAAGATGAGCACCATGGGATAGAAAACCCAGACCAGGTACTGCAGTGGGATGTTTCCCCTCAACTCCCCATAAAACCACTTATAGGCTGAGAAACACAGAGAAGGACAGAAGTGATGGAGCACGTGCGGTAGAGAAAGAGCAAGACAAATGCCATTCATGGAGAAGTTTTAGAAATGAGAATTGGGGAAAACATGGGAAAGTGGCACAAGAATATGGGATATATCAGTTGGAAAAATAGAACAGGGGACATAAAATTTGACTTTAAATAGCTACAACATATAAGCAAAATTCATCAACAGAAGGATAAAGCAAATGAGAAGGAGATGGCAGGTGGGGAATTCTGGGTAGTGTAGTACCTTGTAGACTCTTGGCACTAGCATAATCCATGGTCCAGCTAACTAATGCCATGGTAATACCCAACAACACCAGAAAGATCCAGTCTTCTCCCAATTTAGAGACGAGGAACTTCTGTACTCGAGCCACACAGTCTGGGAAAACAATACAATGCATGTCAGATTCCAAACCTGAAACATATTTCGTATATGCTTTTGCAAGGCTCATTATAATTGACCTCTGCACTTGGAGTAGGAGCGGCGTTTCTTGAATGAGGAGGTGTGTGCCTGCTCCTCCTCCTGTCTTTCATGAATAATCCCTATCTCCAGGTGATGGTGGCTGTGATGGCGATTTCGGCTGAGACTCCGCCCGTGATGACCGTGATGGTGGTGTCCATGGTGGTGGTGATGTCCATGGTGATGATGTCCATGCTTTTTTCGCTGTCTCTCCATCAGAAGGCGTGTGGCCTCTCTCCGCTGGGACCCACCAGGGTGCTCTCTGTACTCTCCATACAGCTAATCACAGAAGAAATAACAAGGTTTTGTTACACGAGAGATCAGTAGATAAATAGCAGATACACTTATCCGAAGCAACTTACACTGATAATGCCCTGGATCAACCTAAACTGGCACTGTATTGATATCTCACAGACTGCACCTTTTTTGGTTTGGATGCCCTTTCAGTAGGGTTAATAGTTAAAGGGATAATTGACCCAAAAATGAAAATTCAGTACAGAAATTCCGTCATTTACTCACCCTTAAGTTGCTCCATACCTGTATTCATTTATTTTTTCTGCTGAACACAAAAGAAGATATTTTGAAGAATGTCAGTAACTAAACAGTTGATGGGCCCCATTGACTTCTATTGTATTTACTTTGGAAGTCAGGGGGTCCATCAACTGCTTTAAAGGTTTGGAAAAACTTGAAGGTGAGTAAATGATGATAGAATTTTCTAAAGCCTAAATAGAAATGATATAGTCACATACAAATTTTGAATACTAAAACATTAAAACTAAAATGGAAAATATAAAAATAAAATTAATTAAAAATATTATATCCAATGATACAGTTACAGTTACCAGCTCAAATTATGTATTTCCCACTCCAACACAGAACCACTTCAGTGTAGATATGCAAAACAAACCACTGTGTTATCCTTTCAGTATTGTGCTTTTAATATTCCTCACTAGTGTGGTCACATAATAATTTTTTCCTTCAGAATTTTTTTTTTTTGTAAGACATCGCCTTCATCTTCAAAACAACACCTGAAAGGTGACAGAGGAGAGGGAGTCCAAAAATAGAGGGAAATCTTCTTGACATGCTTTGAGTAAGTCCACTGGTCTATATTTAGATTTATAGGCTAATCATCCAGATAAGATCCAGACATCTGGAAAACACATTTCCCGTGTCTTCATTCCCACCACTTTTTCTAAAACACACACACACACACGCACGCACGCACGCACGCACGCACACTAATTTCCCCTGGGGGAAAAAAATACAACTCTCACTGAAATCTATTAGTGAGACTGATAGGCCTATGCGTCATTTTAGAAATGTAATGAAGTAAACAATGAAAGTTATATGTGATGTTAAAGGGATGCTTCAGGATTTAAAAAAAAATCCCGCTAAAAACTTCAGTCATCTAATTTGAGACTACTTGATCAAATTTACAAAAAACACGAGATAGAGGTTGAATTGAATAAAGGTGATAAACATGCAGAACTTGTCATCTATGCTTGATCAGCCAAAGAAACTGAAAATGGGACACTTTCATCACTTTTTTACAGCTTACAATTTAAGATCTGGAGGCTTCCTCAGCACTTGTTTACACAGTAATACGAACAGAAGCGATGGCGTCGGTTTTACCGTATCAATTCAAGCCTGAGTTCTCATCCTTTGGAAGTGCATGCAAAGTGGATTTGCAGTGAAAAAAGCGTCTTCTCGACATGTCAACAACATTAACCAAACTCTTCCGGGCCACAACTACTCTTCTGGGCTACAACAACTACTGTGTTTGAGGGTCAAAGTAGATGTTCTTTCTGAGTAGTCAATAAAGAATATATGCTGAAATTATGCAAATTTGTTACAAACCTACGTAGGTTCGTGCAGGAAACTGGAATTACTGATGACTTTTGAGTAAATTATTTATTTTGAGAGATGTAACTCCGTTTATCATGCACTTTGGTCTTTGAAACTTTGTAGATCTTTTACATTCACATACAGCTATATTACACACTAGGTAATATCCGAAAAAGCATAATAGGGGCACTTTAATTAAATGAATGCTGCTTTGGTAAGAGAAAAAAATCTTACGGCCCACACACACATTATATAGTCCATTTGCTCTCCATTTAACCTTGCTATCTAGGAGAGACAACTAAGACATTAAAGGGTTAGTTCACACAAAAATAAAAATTATATAGTTAATTACTCACCCTCATGTCGTTCCAAACCCGTCAGACCTTTGTTCATCTTCGGGACACGAATTAAGATATTTTTGATAAAATCCGAGAGGTTTCTGACCCCCTATAGACTGCAACATCATTGCAACTTTCAAGGCCCAGAAACGTAGAGAAAGACATTTTTAAAATAGTCCATGTGACTACAGTGGTTCAACCTTAATATTATGAAGCGACAAGAATACTTTATGTTGCGCAACCCCCCCAAAAAATAATGACTTGCCGTAATAAACACAGCGCAGCGCTTCTGGGTTCTACGTCAGAATGCCGACTAACTATTGGCTAATGCAGATCACATGAGCACCATGATACATGCATGTGATGCTGACGCAGGACCTAGCAAATAGTTGGCCGGTTAGCTGATGTAGAACCTGGAAGCGTTGCACTGTGTTTACTACGTCAACAGCGTAGGGGAATTACGTCTTAGAGAAGAAATTGTTGAATAAAGTTGTGTTTTTTGGGGGGTTTTGCGCACAAAAAGTATTCTTGTCGCTTCATAATATTAAGGTTGAACCACTGGAGTCACACAGACTATTTTGTCTTTAATTACGTTTCTGGGCCTTGAAAGTTGCAATGACGTTGCAGTCTATGGGGGGTCAGAAACCTCTCGGATATCATCAAAAATATCTTAATTTGTGTCCCGAAGATGAACAAAGGTCTTACAGATTGGAACGACATGAGGGTGAGAAATTAATGACAGAAACCCCTTTTTGGGTGAACTAACCCTTTAAAGAAATCTCATTTGTGACATTAGAAATATATAAGCTATATACATTTATACAATATTTGGCTTAAAACCATTCCTCTGTGGTTTATTATTTTTCAGAGGATATTAAACTTGTTTCTGTATGTGTTACTATTTGCAGTTTTATTGAATTAAAGCGCTCACTTTCAACTTTGGAATGGGCCCATGTAGATGATAGGTTTATCGTGTATCTCTCTTCCTTATAACACATCTCTCTCACTCTCATTCCACGCATCTATCCAGTTACTTTCACCTGTTCCCACAGTACATGTTATCCCTTGCTTTTCTCCATATTTCACCCCCTCCTTCCCAGTCTGCTTCTACACCTCCGGCCTTCTACACCCCCCTTGCTGACCCCCTGTCCGCCATAGATTGGAACTACCCCCTTTCTACCCAGGGCCTGTAATACTAGCCGGTGGGTTAATAATAGCATTGGTGTGACCCAATGATCACAGTCACACTTCCCCATACACCTTTGTGTGGATCTTTCTTCCTTCCAATTTGTTCAACTCTCACGGACTCCCAAGGAAAAGTTGGAAACCTATTATCAGACAACACTGTGATGCACTGGAGCACCAAGAGCAAATGGCAATGTGTGCAGCTCACACATTAGTATATTAATCACTATCAAAGATTTTAATATCTTCTAAGAACACATCTACAAACAAGTAATTCCTATCAGAAAGGGCTAATGTGCTGAAGCTAAAGTGTGTTGGAAGAGGTGTTTGATGTCATGCTGATGTGCTTTTGGTCATGTTGATGGTTGTATGGGAAGACTTTTGAGGCAATTGTCATGGTGTCATCACCAGATGTTATGTAAAGTCATATGTAATTCTGTTGAAGGTCTTCTAAAATAGATGTTCTTCCCATGCTGGGATGACCACACTTGTCAACATATCCCAATATGCCTGGCCATTCTACTGAGGCTCTTTCATTCAGCTAACTTTGCTAAATGTACACTTCAGCAATACAATGTAAAATAAAATAAAATTGGAAAAAAATATTTAAAAAAAGAATGACCGCATGTATGAAACAAGAAGTGTTGGTATTTTTAACTAAAACTAAAACTATTAAAATATTTTCTAGTAACTGAAATGAAGGTGAAATAAAATACAATTTAAGTATGAGATGAAAAACTTATCTGAAATGTTGCCTTGGCAACTAACTGAAATACATAAGCTTAAAGGTGAAGTACTTTACAAAAAATAAATTAAATCTAAACAGTAATTAAAAAGAATTAAAAAAACTTTCAGATTTACTCAAATGAATTAAAATGACTAAAACTTAAACTAAAAATGAAAAGTTAAATAAAAATATGAATGAATCCTAAAATAATACTAAAAAAACACAGAAATGATTGAGATTCAGGTTGACAATATAACAGCTCTAAAATAATAATAATCACTGTAAATACAGCTAAAGCCCTGTTTGCACTGACTGCGAATAAAGAGCTTGAGACGTTTCTGTGATGTTGGTTGCTACAGCAGCCCTTTCTATTGAAGCATCCAACTATATCACATGATCAAAGTCTACACTCCCACAGTTGGCGCTGCATAGAATATCTGTCGATTTACATAAAGTTGAACTCTCAGAAATCAAGAGATCAAACAAAAATGAATAACTTCTAGTTTTTTGTTGTTGTTGCTGTAAATCCCTGTTAGTGTCAAGTACAAAATATGCTTATTGATAGAACATTTAGACACGTTTTCTCTTGCTCATTCAATCAATGTTACATACTTTTTCTCTAGCTCATTCAGTCAATGTTACATACTGATCAGTAAATCACACTGACACAGTGACTCACAAAAGATGACCTTAAGAAAGCAATACTACTTTATTTATATTACACTCTAAACAAGATGTATTACCAACACCATTTCAAATGCTCAAATGTTCAACCTCGTAAAAAACAAACAAAAAAAAAAAACATAAATTTCTTCTGCCCTTCAGTCAAAGCAGAAATCACACCAGCCGTTGGAGCTCAAGGGACCGCATTGCTGCCCTCCTATGACAGGGTGGGATTAGGGAATATATTTATAATTTATGATTGGGTTTCTAGTTACACTACCATGCAAAAGATTTAAAAAATAGATCAAATTAATTAACACATTTATTCAGCAAAGATGCATTAAATTGATCAAAAGGGACAGTCATGATATTTCAACAAAGGATTTCTATTTCAAATATATACTGTTCTTTTGAATTTTCTATTAATCAAAGATTCCAGAAAAAGCATCATGGCAGCACAAATACAACGTTCTGTAGATGGCACAGGCGTATAGGTCCTTAAAGGAGAATTCCGGTATTTAGCACTTTGAGTCTATTTTCTAGTTTGTTTTGGATGAACTAGAGTGGTGGACAAAGAATTTTTGACGATGGGTCCTGTCTCGACTTTTTGACTCTTTTAGAATCGCCTCTGACCGCTTTAGATAGGCTGTCTACGGGCATGCACAGATATGTCCTTAAAACAACCCTTTACGTTCGTTTTCAAAACTCACCGAGTAGTTAGTGGTGTTCGTTGATGATTAAAAACAAATATATCGTCGCAATGTATGATTTCAATCTGTGTTATTTGCTATAGTGGAACAATTTTTTTCAGATACCTCACAACCGCGTATAAACTTCTGCTCGATATTTGAGTCTGAAGCGTTAGCACACTCCCGACCACTTGATGGCGACAACCACTTTGCCTTACAAGGACGCTGTACGGAGCACGGTGTCTAGCGCATAGACAGTAGTCTCGAAAAGAGTGACAAGACTACAACCAAATGTCAACAGCCCCCTTTTCCGTTTCCGGTAGCGCAGTAATATCAACCTCCAACAGAAATCAATGCGATTTTACAAAATGCCAAATAAAACACGACAGAAAGTGTATTTCGCTACTCTACTTGTTTTGGAACACCACTAACCACTCGGTGAGTTGCACAGTTTTGAAAACGAACGTTAAGGGTTGTTTTAAGGACATGCCCATAGACAGCCACTCTGAAGCGGTCAGAGGCGATTCTAAAAAGTCGAGACAGGACCCATCGTCAAAAATTCTGTGTCCACCACTCTAGTTCATCCAAAACAAACTAGAAAATTGACTCGAAGTGCTAAATACCAGAATTCTTCTTTAACCCAATCTGATTGCAATCACATCATTCTCTATGAGGCACAGCTGATTGGTTCACTTCCTGCTGTATGTAGCCAATGAGCTCTTTGCATTTGCAATAGCAGTGCAGCGTGCTTTCAGACACCCTCCACCTTCCCCAGCTCCACCTGTATAGATGTGCTACGGATAATTCATATATGCTATTTTGTACAGGAACAGCATGTGTTACTTGCTCACAGCAGTGTGTCATGTATGTATTGGCAGTAGCAAGTCCTCTACTTGCTCTGCAGTAGCAGTAATAACAGCAGCAGCAGCGTAGCAGATCTATTCCGCCAAGACCAAATATATCAACATATTCATAGCCATTACCATGCCAAACAAGATTGATAATAATAAGAAATGTTTCTTGAGCAACAAATCAGCATTGGGATGATTTCTGAAGGATCATGTGACACTGAAGACAGTAGTAATGATGCTGAAAATTCAGCTTTGATTACATGGAATAAATTATATTTTAAAATATATTAAAATAGAAACGTTTATTTTAAATTTCACAACAGTACTGTTTTGACTTCTTCCAAAAATTGTAAATTATTATGCCGCCCCCACACTTTTGAATGGGTTTGTAGTTTTTGTAGTTTAATGTACGTATATGTGGACGATTCTTCGATTAGTCTTTTGTCTTTAAATCTTGGAAAATAAATCTTTTTCTATATCTTCTATCTGTCATCTATATTAAAACATTCATTTCATTGTCTTGAAATAATTCTCTGATCATGGTTTTGGTCAACATTTTTTTTTAATCTTGTTAGAAAAAGTGCAAAGTAGACTTTCCCTGATTTTAATACTTTTATGCAGATAATTTAAAATTCAATCTCAAAACAGAAATGAAGAAAAACTGATTAAAAGAGAATTTCCATAATTGAAGAATCGCTAATTTTTATTTAACCTCCTATTTAATGTCACACTATAGTATAGACTATGACTATAGTATATTTTTGTCAAACTTATTAAAAGAACAAAAAAAGGTAGTACAGACTACAGACATCCTCAGAAAAACGAGAGATTGAGTAAACAGTGCACTTTCCCGCGAGTTCTGCAGCAGCACAGTGACTCAAGTCATAGAAGTCATGCAGAGATTGTGCAACATCTTTGAGATCATATGATTTCAAATGACAGAAGAACAGCAATTCACAACTGTCTAAAGAGTAACCAGAAAGAAGAAAAGGTGAGGGAGATAGAGAGAGAGAGAGAGAGAGAGAGAGAGAGAGAGAGAGAGAGAGAGAGAGAGAGAGAGAGCAGAGACAGAGATGGTGACTGACCACGGTCTGCTGGTATCTCAGAGCCTTCCTTTGCGACGCATCTGCAGCCATTGACACACTGTCACTGACCCAAAAATAAACCGCCTGTCTGTCTTAGCATTCCCACCCTGGGGTGGCACGGACTGAGGGAGAGAGGGCACGCGCAAGTTCTCTCGTTCGATCTTTCTTTCTTGTTTTACACATGCACAGACATCTCCCTCTTACACACCTTCTCATGTGGTGCAACACAGCAGTCCAGTTACTAACTGAGCTCCGTGTGCATACATGGGTTTATGAGGACGAGCATGTGCTTTGGGCATGTTCATGCGTTTGTGTATGTGTGTGAGAGGTTGTGAGTTACAAAGAGAGCGTAGATGCCAAACTAAACCCATCCACCCCTTAATTAGTGAGGCCGGTTTGTTTAATAGTGGCCGATACTGTCACCCCAGGCAACAAACTAAGACTACGATCACCTGTTCATTTGGAAAGAGGCACAGTAAGGGTTTGAGCAGCCGAGGGAACTCCCCGTCCCCCATGAAACATGATGAGGGGAGTACAGGGAGGACCAAAGCGGCCAATGCCATCTCCGATTCGCCCTTTTCATCAGTGATGTTCACACTCACATTAAGCAATACAGTTAATGACAAGCAGAAAGTTTTAGCTTTGAATAATCTGGATAAGAGGACAAGAAGAGTATAACACTGTTAGCAACTAATTGTTATGGTTTGGATAATACTTCCACACACTTCAAAATATGTTCTTGATTATGTAGGCTGTAGTTGTCGCGAACTGTCAGTTTAGCTTTCATTCTCATGGACTTTTTGGGTACGTTTACACGACAAAGATATGCTTAAAACGGAGACGTTTTTCCTTTGAAAAACAAAGTGTCCATGTAGACGACGCCATTGTCAAAATGAGCCCCATTCACACATATCCGCGAAAACGACTAAATATACGCTATATTCGAATACGCTGTATTCTGCTGCCAGGCCATTAGATGGCGATGAAACACTATAGACTGAACACGTAATAAGCATGTGCACAACGTCATTGTCTTTAGTGATTCGTGATTTTGTTGTTTACACAGAGACCGTTTTCAAAAACTTGCACGAAACCCGTTTTTAAAGGTTTACGTTTTTAGGCACCCTAAACGCCGATGTTGTGTAAACGAACGGCCAAAATGCATAAAAAGTTTTACGTTTTTAGTTGAAAACCTTGTCGTGTAAAGAGCCTCTTAGTTTGCTTATCATTTTTTCCTGTTGTCTTTGTTCACATTTCGCGCCACTTGTTTGTCACCATGTATAATCATTTAATCATTACAGCTGTTCGTATGTGAATTCAAATTCAAAATTTCACATTTAATTCAATGTGTTACTTGTCGTAACTTTGTAATTAATTGTGAAATTTACTAGCAAGTGTATGTAAACATTCATTGAAATAAATAATACTGTCCACAATAGTTAAATAGTTAAAAAATAGTAACAAACATTTTACAAGATACCATATCATAAGCTGTCTATGTGATGGATGGCAGAAACTCAGGTGAAGGCGGAGCTTACACAAACAGCTGTAGGGTGTGGGTGTGGAACCAAGAATTTAAGCAAATGACTCACAGCAAGATGAACAGCACTTGTAGAACACGAAGACATACAGTAGGACAGAGCAGCCGATAATTTGGGAATAAATCACGGCAAAAACAGCCTCTGACAAGAAGAAAAAATGAGAAATATTTCCATTATTCCTCACACACAGAGATGACATGTAAGTTCATTGTTGTGTTTATAATATATATTAATATGCATAAATTATTTTACAATATACTGCATTATATATGCGTGAAAACGTATAACACTTGAAGGAGTTAGATGATTGACTGGTCAGTAAATTAAGCTTATCTACATTTTCACTGGTTTAACTCTAGTGCAGTTAAACCAAGAATTGAAATCCACTTTATCCTGATCTCACATTCACTTTTATGTGTGATATACTTTGTGGTGCGTCTATGATGTAAAGACAGTAATGCAGAGGAACAGGTTGAGTGACAGTGGTAGTCTCATACACAAGCTGAAATGCCACTGAATGAATGTTCTGACAAGGGATGATAAACATGAGTGTTCACGGCATAACCTTATCACAATGTTTTAAAAACTGTAAAGGTAGGCTACATTGATGATCTGCATGTGTCTGGCAGTTTTATCTTTTAAGCTTTTATTGATCACAGATGTCATTGTTGTGACGACCAGTGTTGATCATATTTTTTTTTTCATGCCATTGTTATTTATAGAGGCAAAGGCTGTCATGATTCAATTATAACAAGTATTTAGCTGCTTATCAAATAGGATGGAACTCCATAACTGCTTATATATTTAAGTGCTGAATAAATGTCAGATATGCCCAAATTAACCAAATTTAGCTTTAAGACTGATATTAAAAAGCTTTGTGAAAACATACAGATGACTTTCTCACAATATACACACTAGCTATGCTTAACACTTTCTGCAAAACATGCATCAAACCACATGGGTAATCAATGTCGAACATTTATATATATATATATATATATATATATATATATATATATATATATATATATTATATATATATATATATATTTTTTTTTTCCTTTTTACAGTATGTCTGTTTCAACCAACACAACATATCCATGTATACCAGGCTCTCTCTGTGGTAAGTGATGTGCTAGGTGCAATTTATTAGTTTTAGTCTCTCTCTGTGCACTACCATTCAAAAGTTTAGTGTCCGTAAGATTTATTTTTGAAAGAAAATAATGTTTATTTAGCAAGGGTGCATTAAATTGATCACAAGTAACATTAATGTCTTGGTTATGGATGTAACCCTGGTTCCCTGATGGAGGGAACGGAGATTTTATGTCAACTGACAAATGGGGTCTCAACCAAATTGGGAGCCCCAATCAACTCTGAGTTTTAGAAAAACGGCCAATGGAATTGGCAAGTGGAATTTGCTGGCCAAACCACTCCTCTGTACATAAGATGGTGGCACAATCGACTTCAACAATCTGACGTAGAACCCGGAAGCGCTGCACTGTATTTACAACGTAAACTGCATAGGACACTGACGCAGACGAGAAGAAATTGTTGAATAAAGTCGTTATATTTTTTATTTATTTTTTAGCACAAAAAGTATTCTCGTCGCTTCATAAGATTACGGTTGAACCACTGTAGTCACATGGACTAATTAAGTAATTACTAAATAATGTAAATAATGACAGAATTTTTATTTTTGGCAACTTTTTTGGAAAAGACAGACAAGGAAATTTTGGGGGCCTGAAAACGCAAACTTTTGAAAACGGGTTTCAAATGCAAGTTTTTGATAATTATAGCGTCTCCGTAAACTACAAAAACGCAAATTTGAGAAAACTGTGACATCACGTGCATGCGTATTACGCTGAGGTGTAAAGTCCAGGGGCTTCTAAAACTTCTAAAAACAGGAGCAGAACAAAATACCGACTTTTACTCTCTGAACCTGGACTTTACACCTCTGGTATTACGTGTTCCGTCTATAGCCTCATAGTGACATCGCCATCTACTGGCCTGGCAGCATAATGCAGCGTTCAAAGTCATTTTTGTAAATTCATGTAAACGGGGATTGTTTTGAAAATGTTGTCATCTGTACGTGAAAAACGCAAAGGAAAACCTTTTCTGTATTGAGTACATTCTGAGCAGAACCAGAAAATATGAAAACACACACACCAGTCCTCAGGTCTTTACACTGGCTCCCAGTTACATTTAGGATTGATTTGAAAGTTTATTACTGGTATTTAAACCACTCAATGGCCTAGGACCTACATTGCAGATAAGCTGACTGAATATACACCCAACAGATCACTCAGATCATTAAGATCACATCAGCTAGAAATACCAAGGTTCACTCAAAGCAAGGAGAGTCTGCTTTTAGCTACTAGCCGCAGCTGGAACCAGCTTCCAGAAGAGATCAGATGTGATTCTACTTCCATTGTGCTTCTATTTTCCTTGCAGAGGTACTTTTATATGAAGTGGAACTGATCATCATTCCAGTGCTATTTCTCGTGGCCTTTCTTGCCACCCTGATCATTTTGTTTGTGCTCAAATGCTCCCATAAGCCATCACAACTTTATGGACACCACAGAAATGAAAAAGATGACACACAACACCATCATAACACACACAGCCGGCACCTGCAAGGCATTGATGGTAGCTACGGCATCTGAATTTGTTACACACACCAAATACTCAAATCGTTGTATTCTGTTTATTTAAAGGTCTTCCATTTCATGCATGATCGCAATGTTTATTTATAAGCCTTCCTGACCATGCATGATCGCTATCTTTATTTAAAGGGCTTTCCCTTTATGAGTGATTGCAATGTTTATTAATAGATTATCTAGTTCATTAATTATCAAAGTGTTTTTATATAAAGGTCTTTCACACAAGTCTTAATATACACAAAATTCTTTTAACAATTTTTTCATCTCTTAATCTTTTGATTTACTTTGCAACAACAGCTCCGGCTGAGCTGAACCCAATGGAACATGAGATTATTCCCATGACAGCCCAACCTCACCATGACATGCAGAATTCCCAGCCTGCAGTACCTCAGGACACCACTGTGAGGCATCCGGGCCCCTTCCAGATGGTCTCTCCACTCACCCCCACCTTCTCAGTGAAACAGGACAACTTCACTTTACACAGAGCTGTCATGGACAGCCAGCCAGTCATTTTACGCATGCTTAAAAGTAAGGTTGAATCAGTGTTATTCGAATATCATTTATAAACTATTATAGTATGGATTCATATTTTTAGTTTTGATTTTAGTTTAGGTTTTAGTCATTTTATATTTGATATAATTTTTTAGTTGTCCAGCTATGTCTGTCTGATCTGACCTTTAATTTTTTTACTTAGCCATAGTGTCTTAATCATCTACCTAGTAGAGTAGTCAGGCCACTGATCATGGGGTCGGTCATTTTAAGGGCTGTCTCAACTGCAAAATCCTTCCAGTGCACTGAAACATTCACTCCCTGAAAAAAGTCCCACAATGCACCATGAAAACCAGGGAGCATCGATGCTCACGTTTAGAATGTTGCTGGTTTGATTCTGTAAAAGGATGCAGAATGGATGGATAGACAGACAGACAGATAGATAGATAGATGGACAGAGAGATACACTGTAAATGGAAAGAGAGATAGATGGACAGAGAGATAGATGGATAGAGAGATGGACAGAGAGATATATGGACAGACAGAGAGATAGATAGATGATGGATAGATAGATGGACAGAGAGACAGATATGTAAATAGATAGATGGACAGAGAGATAGATAGATGATGGATAGATAGATGGACAGAGAGACAGATATGTAAATAGATAGATGGACAGAGAGACAGATATGTAAATAGATAGATGGACAGAGAGATAGATGGACAGATAAATATATATAGAGAGATATATATGGATAGATGGACAGAGAAATAGATAGATATGGATGGATGGACAGATAGATAGATAGAGAGAAAGATGGACAGAGAGAGATAGAGAGATAGATAGATGGATAGTTTATGTATTGCACTTCATAAACTGAACAATCTTACTTTCTACTCCAATTGTTCCCCATACAGAATCAGCCAATGCCAGAGAGATCCAGTCCTTTCTGGGGTTTTCCCACTTCCTTTCAGAGTTGGGACCACATCCATCGCTGCCTAAAGTACTGGGGACTGTGCGCTCACCCTTGGCAATAGTGGTAGAAGAGCTGGAACACGGAGACCTGCTGAGCTTCCTGTGGAGGGGCAGACAGGTACAGACTCAGAGTAATGCTGCATTTTCAGTCTTGCAAACTAGATTTCAGATGGCTGTCATAAACTGGCTTAACAAATTTAGGTTTCCCCGGATTATCCCGGTTAAATTCCCATGACAGCATGAACTGATACTATTTCAATAATAAAAAACAAATGTTATTTTTCTTATCTGAGTTAATAGTATTGGACAAAAATGCAAGATGAGATCTGTTTTCCTAGAAAAGAAAGAACAATGTTTTGATTTCATTTGATAATAATAAAATAAGTTGCTGTGTATTGTGTAAGTAATAAGTAATTGTGTTGTGGCTTTTAATCCACATGTCTGTTAGCGTGTATGCAGAATTTTATAGACACATTTTATATATAAATAAATCTATAAAATGTACACCACTGTACAAAAGTTTGGGGTCAGCGAGATTCATAATTTTATTCAGCAAGGATGCATTAAATTGATCAAAAGTGACAGTCATTTAAAATTGTAAAAAAAAAATCATTTTTTTCAGTTTCCGTAAAAAAAAACTGTTTTCAATATTGATAATAAGAAATGTTTCTTGAGCACCAAATAAGCATATTAGAAAGGTTTCTGAATGATCATGTGACACTGAAGATTCAAGTAATGATGCTTTTCCATCACAGGAATAAATTACATTTTAAAATATATTCAAATAGACAAAAAAGTTTTTAAATTGTAATAATATTTCACAATATAACTGTTTTTGCTGTATTTTTAATAAAATAAGTGCAGCCTTTGTGAGCATAAGAGACATCTTTTAAAAATATTTAAAAATTATACCGACCCCAAACTATAAATGACCTCAAATCTAACAGACCTGAATTAAAAGCCACAAATTTTGATAGATAAACTGTAATGTTTCTGGGTTGTAGAAAGCACACAACGAAGGACTTGTAGATAATCAAATACTTTAATAGTACACACAGGAGTAACACATACACATTAACACAAATAATAACTGACACTGACATGAGAGGAACTTAAATACACAGAGAAATGATGAGGACAATAGCTGCAGACGATTGATGGCAGGTGGTGCGGGTAATGGTGAAGGATGTGCAGGTGTGGGCCAAGGAGGATGCTGGGACATGTAGTGCAGATGGTGACTGTAACATAAACATGACATGTCTTGCAATTACTGTAAAATATTGACATTAAACTCTCTGAATGCATTGACCAGTTATTTGAGCTAGAGGTCACCTGCGAATGAATGATGTAGAGGTTGTGTCATTACTGATGATCTCATTTGTAATGGATTGATTAAAAGTCAAACTGTAAGTTTAAACCTCACCTTAGTTTTGACTGTTACTCTCTTTCACAGGACCACTCCGGTCAGGCAACACCGTGTGACATGACTGAAAAACGAATCTTTACTATGGGCGCTCAGATTGGATCTGCTCTGGTTAGATAACAAATCAGCTTGCAAGATATATCATATTGACAAGTCAGTTAAACCATGAAAGCCTGCCAATGTGTAAAATAATATAAACGAATGAAGAGTTTTTATGAGCCACTCATGCATGCTTTCAGCTCATACTGTCAACTTCATAAATCAATACGAGCCCTTTACTTTGTTTGACTCAGGCATGCATTAACCATGGACAGTCATAAGCACTGGAGCATTTATGATTTTACAATGTAAAATAAATATATTGTCTTGTCACACCCAAAATCAAATGTTCTTGTTCTGACACAACCGGTCTTGATATTCCAGGAGTATCTGCATAGTAAGAATTACATCCACGGCAATGTGAGTGCTCGAAGTGTCCTGGTTGGTCGGGACCTGTCGGTCAAGCTGTGGGGTCTGGGTCCGGCATATCGCAGGCAAATGAGCGCAGGCTCTATGAAACATGTGGAAGATATGGAAATGAGAAAGTGGCAAGCACCAGAGATGTTGGGACAGCAGCCTCTCCAGCAAAGCAGTGACATGTGAGTTTACTTTCAGGCAATGTTTTCTCAATAAATGTTTCTCAGTCAATAATATATTCATTTCTATTGAATCCTCCATAGATGGTCCTTTGGCATTTTGCTCTATGAGATGGTGACTTTAGGTGAGTGTGTCTGTCATTCAATAAGACAAAAATCACTCTTATTAAAAGAGAACGCTATACAGCTGCTTGGTTGTAGTTGGGTTCCACTTCTATGGAAAAAAATAATCAAATTGGTTAAAATGTCTAATGCTTTTTACCTCTTTCTATACTCAGGAGATCCCCCCTTTCCCAACATCATGGCCAGCGAACTTCTGCAGCATTTACAGAGAAAGAACACAATAACCAAACCCCCCAACTGCTCCAATACACTGTACGTCACTTTACTCTCACAAATAAACAATTTTATGTAAAAACCACATAGGTTATAACATAGACTTGTACTGTTTTTAGATAAAGCTAATTATAATAGACTCACCCTAACCATGCAAACACTACCCATAAAGAAAAAAATATGATTTTTAATTAATATTATAAATTCTATAGGATATTTGATACTATAGTATACCTCGCCACACAGATACCTTTAACTATAGAGTTTAAAAAGAAATCACCACAACGCCTCCCAAAGTCTGATATTAAAAGTCAAAGATCTCATTATGAGCTCCAACATTTCTCATTAAATTCCCAAATTAGTGGTCCACATCAATTTTGTTGGTCCATACAAATATACTGTATATGTAAACAATTGTGTCATTTTCAGATACATTTCTTCGAGACATTTCAGGACAAAACATCTAAAACAAACAAATAAATGAAACATAACTGAGATCTCTATTAAAGGGATAGTTCAACCAAAAAGTACAATTTTGTCATCATTTACTCACCTCCAAGTTGTTCCAAACCTGTATGAATTTCTTTCTTCTGCTGACCACAAAAGACAATAATTATTTAAAGAATACGGGTAACCAAACAGTTGGGGCCCAATGACTTCCATAGTATGGAGGAAAAGAAATGACTGTGGAAGTCATTGGGGCCAATCAACTGTTACCGACTTTCTTCAAAATATCTTACTTTGAGTTTAGCAGAAGAAAGAAATTCATACAGGTTTGGAACCACTTGAGGGTGAGTAAATGATGACAGAATTGTACTTTTTGGGTGAACTATTCCTTTAAGTCTCCTGAGAGGGACTCACTAAAACAACAACTTCAACTATTTTCTATATTAAAGCACAACTATGTGATCAGACACTGTCTAAACTGTAAACTTATTAGTCAACACTAATTTTAGTCTGATGGCCAGTATAATATGAACTAACAAAGTAACATTTGTTCTCTAGATATTCTATTATCGAGTCCTGCTGTCGGTGGAAACCAAAGAAGCGAATCTTATTGGCTGAGCTGATCAGAAAGCTCCAATCAGGAGAGAGAAGTGCCAATGATCAGGCTGTGCTGCGAGTGCCTGAGCCGCTGGACATGGTGAAATACTTAAGTGAAGCGGGCTATGGAGACTCCTTCAACTTTGCTGCTATCTAATATTAATTTATGTGTCACTTAACTGTGACAGATAGTAACACACCCATGGCCGGACTCACCATTGGGCTTAATGGCACCTTGTATTTCTTATTTTAACAATTTCTCTGTAATAGTTCAAAATTGTTCCATTTTATGCATTATATAGACTATTATAAAACATAAGTAGTTTGAAGTTAAACCACACACAGTACATTGTCAATCTGTTTCCCATATTATGCATGCCATCTCAAAAAACAAACTCATAACAGTGATAACTATTATTTCAAAACAAAGATGATAATTGTTGTGTAAAAGAAATATGTACACATACAAATAATCACATACATATCTGTACATGAACAGACAGACAGGCAGGCAGTCACACATTTTATCAGAATAAAATCCCCGCAGGACTCCTTCTGCCATCACTACACACCAGCTGGGCAGTCCTTGTGTATTGCAGTGCAGTGCAGTGCAAGCACAGTGACAGAGTCAACGAGTAGGGCACCCGGAACTCTTGCTTACTGTCAGGAAAATGCACTCCAGGTCACGACACCTAATTTAGATAAAATACAGAACAAACAATATTGAATCATTTTGAAGAAAGGCATTAACTTCAAGTTTTTCGGTTGAAAAAAGGATTCAACTCCCTCATTATCATGGAGAATTACCGCCACCTACTGGCGGTGTTAGTTTAAAGTAGACTTATTTAATTTCTCAATCATTTCATATTTCTACATTTAATTTTTTACATTTAAAACATTCATCTCTTAACATAATTTATGCAATTATAATTCCCTGTGCAAATCCATACATTCCATGTGTAAACAGCCTGTGTCAATCCAAAAATGGATTTTAATGATACCGACTTCCTTTTATTTGGTCATTTCCATACACAGTGTCTTTGCATTCTGATTGAATTTGTTGACTAAATTTAAGAATCTGACATAAGAGGACAGATAGCTATGACAATTAATTTAAAAATACTGTTTTCTCTTGGATTTATTATTAGAGTTTTGATATTCTCTCAACCGAGAGAGCACATCCTGCATTATATTTTATTATAATGACTATTTAATATTAGCCTATCACTAAACTTTCACTATAGGTGTTACGACCCCTCTAAGATTTGACTAGGAGCTACGTTAGAGGAGCAACATTAAAGAAACATGGCAAAACTGTGTTAATAAGACGCGGCAAGAAACTATGAGCGAACACCGACGGTCAATGAGAAATGTAATTTATTATACAAAAAGGAAAAAGAAACTAAGAAAAAAAAAAGCACAACAATATTGAGGCTGAAAGCCACCAACAAAAAGGTCCAATTTTACATTAGGCAAAAACAAAAGAATAGTGGGGAGAAAAACCAAATCTACCCAAAAGGAAAAGGGACTCTAGTGATGCCAAAAGAAAGAAAGAGACAAAAGAAAACAATTCTAACTCATTTCAAACCTCTTACCTAACTAATGAAAAGGACAAATGAAAGAATAGTTTCTTCAGCGCCAAGCGCCGTATTCTTCCCTATCCTAAACTAACAAAACAACATACAGTGGGTGGCGTTCACCTCTTACCTGGGTTTTCTATACACAGAGTTATCTAGATGTTGCACAATGGAAGTCGTCTCCGGTTACTTACGTAACTTCGGTTCCCTGAGAAGCAAGGAACGACTCTAATCCTTCACTTCCGCTGAAATCTTATAGGCTAACGCCAGCAGAGCTGGCCAATTGACGCGAATATGCAAATACTGACACCTCGTAGCAGTATATATGCAAGTGAGCGCCAATTCCTCTTCAGAATCGAACAAAACGCTAAAATCAATAGCGAACACGGCGGCGAGCGTAATGTCTCGTTCCTTGCCTCTCAGGGAACCGAGGTTACGTAAGTAACCGGAGACGTTCCCTATCAAGGCTACGGAACTTCGACATTACGAATGTCGTATATGGGAACAGTATAGAATCCCGCCGTGGTAGCCAAAACAAACCACTGACACAGATCCAATACCGAAAAAACAAAAAACCGCCCTCCCAGCATGTAAGCTTCCGATAGGCTGAGATTGGCCAATAGCGAACCTCTAACCTCTGATAGGCCCAAAGGGATCTATCACAAGCTTACAAAAACACTGCCAGAATTTGCATATACCGAGCAGTATAACCGGGGAAAGTTTGCACTGAAGGTAAACAGGGCAACAACAACAGTAAGAGAAGGCCAACGCATAGCGGTGGCAACAGTCAATGCTGTGTACACAATGAACTCACCGAAAGAACTCGAGACGCTACAGAGGGCAAATCCAACTTATAAAACCTGGCAAACGTGTTCTGAGAAGACCAGCCAGCCGCCAGACATAAATCCTTTATAGACATCCCTTTAGTCCAGGCCCACGAGGAGGCAATCGCCCTAGTCGAATGAGCCTTGACGTTAAGGGGACATTCCTGCCCCTGGCGATCATAAGCCAAAACAATAGCGTCCACAATCCAGTGAGCAAGCCTCTGTTTAGAGACTCCCCGTCCCTTGCTGCACCCACCAAAGCACACAAACAGCTGGTCCGATTTCCGAAAAGCAGCCGAACGAGAACTGTATTCCCGAAGTGCTCTGACTGGGCAAATAGCACTCTGAGCATCCGAACCGTGGGAGGTTGATGGCTCTGCAGACAGTGCCGGCAGAGAAACTATCTGCGCTCTGAACGGGGTATTGAGCGACAGGGACATAGCCCGGCCTCGGTCTGAGAGTTACATTACAGTTTCCCGGCCCAAAGTGAATACAATCCCCACTTACAGAGAAAGCCTGTAAATCCCCAACCCGCTTCGCCGAAGCGAGAGCGAGAAGCAACGCCGTTTTGACTGAAAGCTCCTTAATGGCAATAGAAGCTAAGGGCTCAAACGGTGGTTGTGACAATGCTTCCAAGACCAAAGATAAATCCCACGGCGGCACCGAGGGCGGCCGTGCAGGGCGTAATCTCCTAGCTCCCCTGAGGAACCGAGTCACCGGCGCATGCCTGCCGATAGACCGTCCATCAACATGGGGATGAAACGCTGCAATAGCGGCCACGTATACTTTCAGAGTGGATGGAAGGCTCCCTTAATCCATCCTATGCTGAAGAAAGCGCAGAATAACCGACACAGAGCAGTTCGCTGGGTCTATATCGTCATCCTGACACCATTTTGAGAAAACACCCCACTTCAGAGCGTACAGGCGCCTGGTGGACGGGGCTCTCGCTTCCGCGATGGTATTCAAAACTCGCGCGTGCAGCGCATCCCGCCCGCTCAGCGACCCTGCAGCGGCCACACATGAAGGCTCCACAGTCCGGGGCTGTGATGCCAGATCGTTCCGCTCGCCTGGGACAGCAGGTCCTTCCTGAGCGGAATCTCCCATGGCTGCCCTGCCAGTAACTCCACCAAGTCCGCGAACCAAGGCTGATTCGGCCAGTTCGGGGCTACCAGAGTCACCAACGCCTTCTCCTCTCTGATTTTGCACAACACCAAGGGCAAGATTTTCACCGGAGGAAAAGCATAGAGACAGCCTTTCGGACACCGCGCAGTTAGCGCGTCCGTCTCCCGAGGGGAACGTAACAGCGAAAAGAACATCTGACAATGCGTGTTCTCGCTCGTCGCAAAGAGGTCGACCTCCGCCCTGCCGAAACGATTCCATATCAACTGAACCGTCCCGGGGTGAAGCCTCCATTCCCCTTGAGGAATCCCGCTCCTCGAGAGCATATCCGTCCCGCGATTTAGAACACCGGGGATGTGCGCCGCTCTCACCGAGAGGAAGAACCGGTCCGCCCACAGCAGAGGGGATTCCGCCTGCTTGAATAGGGCTCTGGAATGTACACCACCTTGACGATTTATGTACGAGACCACGGAAGTGTTGTCGGTCCGAATCAACACATGTTGCTGCTCCAGCCGAGACCGGAAAACTTTGAGAGCTAGAGAGACCGCTTCCAGCTCCAAGTGATTTATGTGCCACTCCATCTGCCTCTCTGACCACCGACCCGAGGCGGGCTTGCCCAAGCAGACCGCCCCCCATCCGGTGGACGAGGCGTCCGTCAGGACCTCCACGCGCCGCGTCACTAAACCCATAGGGACGCCTGAGCTGAAGAGGTCGGGGTTCTTCCACGGGACCAGGGCGCGGGCGCATCCGCGGGTGACCATGATGCGTTTGTGGCCGGAATACCACGCCTGGAATACCTGACAAGTGTTTCTTTCGACTGCGCAAGAACCAGCCAGTCGTCCAGATAATTCAAAACACGCATCCCGCTCGATCTGAGGGGTGAAAGTGCCGCGTCTATGCATTTTGAAAACGTTCGAGGAGCGAGCGCTAGCCCAAAGGGAAGCACCGTGTATTGGTACACTGAATTCTCGAACGCAAACCTCAGGAAACGCCTGTGATGCTTTACTATCTGGATATGAAAGTAAGCGTCCTTTAAATCCACCGAAGCGAACCAATCCCCGGGGCGAATTTGTGCCAGGATTTGCTTGTGAAGCGCTCGGTTGATGGGTCTCAGATCTAGTATAGGGCGGAGACCCCCTCCCTTCTTCGGCACTACGAAGTAGCGGCTGTAGAACCCGCTCTCCCGCTCGCTCGGGGGGACGGGTTCTATCGCTTTGTTCTCGAGCAGGCTGCACACTTCTTGTCTCAGTACTTGAGCACTTTGGGGCAAAGTTAATGACTGAATTACGCCGCGAAAGCGGGGAGGTCTGCGTTTGAACTGAAGTGTATACCCGCGCCGAACTACGTTCAACACCCACGGCAAAATGCCCGGAATAGCTTCCCACGCTGTCTGGAAACGACTGAGTGTGGGCTGAACTAAACCTGCGGTCATCACCGCTATGTGAGGGCTGGAAATAGACACCTCGCGCTTCCCGTGAGGTGCCTTTATAGTTAATGACCGTGACTCTGCGCTGCTCGAGGGCAGGGCGGGTAACACAGTGTGTGGTGCAATAGGAGAAAAAAGCTCTGTTTGTGAAGTAATTTGCTTTATTTTTGAACAACACACAACATTCACAACATAACTGCACGTTTCGCTCGCAGAACGCTGAGGGACCACGTGCTCTCGAACGCGTCGCTTGGACGCGGAGCCATCCTGGCGCTCTCCTCTCCTCTTGCCCGAGCGGTCAGGACGACTGCTTGGGCCTCGCTGGGGATGCGGTGGGCTTCCTGCGCGGGCTCCTCTGAGCCGGCCTCTTGTTTCCCGCTCCATGCCACTGGTCGCTTCGGCCTTTACGGGCATCCGGTCCCGGGCGCGGCGCTGACTGACGCCTGGCCGCAGCTTGAGGTTGACGACCCGAGGCGGAAGACGAGCGAGAGCGGGGCGGCGGAGGCATCGGCGCCCTCCGAGGAATCACGTGACTCATCGCCTTCGCATTTTTCTGCGTCTCGGAGTATCGCTCGGTTACCTTTTCCACTGCGTCTCCGAACAGGCCTGCAGGGGAGATCGGTGCATTTAACAGCGTCTTCCTGTCCGCCTCCTGCACGTCAGATAGGGTAAGCCACAGGTGTCTATTGAGGACCACCAGATACCTCATCGAACAGCCAATCACCTGGGCCGAGCGCTTCGTGGCCAGGAGGGCGAGGTCCGTGGCCGAACGGCGATCCCGGATGGCATCAGCGTCGACAGAGGCGGCGCCATCCAGAGCCTTCAACTGCTTGGCCTACAGCACCTGAAGAACGGCCATGGCGTGTAGTGCAGAAACCGCCTCCCCCGCGGCGCCGTAGGCCTTGTTAGCCTGGTGAGCCGTAAACCTGCAAGCTCGGGACGGCAGGCTGCGGTCCGAGCCCAAGGCGGGAGCCGACGGGCTGAGATGTGCGGCGACGGTCTCCTCGTCCACGGGGGCAAACATGGCCTGGGTTGAAGTGAGGGTGCGCGCCGATTGATGGGCCGCCCACGACTTCACCACGTGCTCATGCACGTCGGGAAAGAACGGTGTTCCTCTTCTCGAAGCGGCCTGACGGCGGCTCGATTGGAGGAACCACTTATCCAGCTTGCTCTTTGATGGTTCATCGGGGGCATTCCACGCTAAATCCAGTTCCTTGACGGCCTTCGAGAGGATACGGAAGAGCTCTTCCTGCAGTTCCGCCGGGGTCTCTTGCTCCGTGGTTGCCAGAGGAGCGGCCTGCTCCGCACCCCAGTCGTTCTCGGAGGCCGACAAGGACATAGTGTCTTCCTCCTCACTCGCCCCGAAGGACACGAAGTCAGCAACCTCGCGAGGGGCTTGAAAGGAAGGGTCGGGGAAACTCACCGGGGGTCGAACCTCGACTCCTTGGTTGGGGGGGCCTGCCAGCGGCTCGGTGGCGGCAGCAGGCCAATCCCCGGAGCAGCGCGAGCTTCGTCCCGCCTGGCCTTGAGGGCTCGGAGGGACATGTCCGCACAGAAATCGCAGGACCCTCCATCCCTGAGGGCTGACTCAGCGTGGGCCAGCCCCATGCAAGCGACGCAAAACAGGTGCATGTCTGGGGGCACTATGGGGCCCGAACATAGGTTGCAAACGGTCGGCATCGGATGCTGGAGACAGTTCAGGTATCTCCGGCGCACCTTCAACGACAGCGAATGATCCAAGGTTTGTTGAGTAGTATCAGCTTTGTAGCACACGATTTGATCGTGAAGAGAGAGATTCTGAAGAGGAATTGGCGCTCACTTGCATATATACTGCTACGAGGTTTCAGTATTTGCATATTCGCGTCAATTGGCCAGCTCTGCTGGCGTTAGCCTATAAGATTTCAGTGGAAGTGAAGGATGAGAGGAGTTCCCATATACGACATTCGTAATGTCGAAGTTCCGTAGCCTTGATAGGGAACGTACGACATCTTCCTCGGAGCAAAAATAAGCATCAAAGAGCGCAAGCTCTACACAGATCGGAAAACAAACGCCGTCCAAAAACAAAAAGTTAATCAAACAAAAATTAACAAACACAAACTAGCATAAGCAAGTAACAAATCACAATGACAGCAGAACCGGAAACACAACGGGAATTCCTTCCACTCTTCTCCAGCGTTCTTTTATCTGGCAGCGGGAAACATTACGGACAGCAGATAGGTCGACGTCACATCCCTCAATGATGACTGACAGTCTCCTGAGCCAATCAGCGATCGAGGAAGGACGGCCTAAGAGATCGATAGAGAGAGACCTTTCTTTTACAGTCTATGAGAGAGACAGAGAGAGAGAGCAGGAAAACAAACACAAGCACTCCCACAAAATACCTACGTACGTAACAATAGGCATGTTGCATATTAATTGTTCTAGGAACCTCAAAGCATATTTTAATTTTTGTGTAATTTGTGCTACTCCATAATGATATTTGTAGCGTTAGTAGGGCCCAAACATAAACTCAAGCCCAGCCCCCTAAGTTCTGCCCTGAACACACCACTGTCAAATTTAAAGAACACCATCATCTCATAAAGCCTGCTATTCAGCACGTTACATTGGATAAAGGCATAAAGCTTGATGGTAACGCAAATGAGAAGATATGTAATGTAGAATATGCACAAATTGGAAGATTGTGTCATACACATACAGGTCCTTCTCAAAAAATGTGCATATTGTGATAAAGTTCATTATTTTCCATAATGTGATGATAAAAATTAAACTTTCATATATTTTAGATTCATTGCACACAAACTGAAATATTTCAGGTCTTTTATTGTTTTAATACTGATGATTTTGGCATACAGCTCATGAAAACCCAAAATTCCTGTCTCAAAAAATTAGCATATTTCATCTGACCAATAAAAGAAGTGTTTTTAATACAAAAAAAAAGTCAACCTTCAAATAATTGTTCAGTTATGCACTCAATACTTGGTCGGGAATCATTTTGCAGAAATGACTGCTTCAATGGGGCGTGGCATGGAGGCAATCAGCCTGTGGCACTGCTGAGGTGTTATGGAGGTCCAGGATGCTTCGATAGCGGCCTTAAGCTCATCCAGAGTGTTGGGTCTTGCGTCTCTCAACTTTCTCTTCACAGTATCCCACAGATTCTCTATGGGGTTCAGGTCAGGAGAGTTGGCAGGTCAATTGAGCACAGTAATACCATGGTCAGTAAACCATTTACCTGTGGTTTTGGCACTGTGAGCAGGTGCCAGGTCGTGCTGATAAAATGAAATCGTCATCTCCATAAAGATTTTCAGCAGGTGGAAGCAAGAAGTGCTCCAAAATCTCCTGATAGCTAGCTGCATTGACCCTGCCCTTGATAAAACACAGTGGACCAACACCAGCAGCTGACATGGCACCCCAGACCATCACTGACTGTGGATACTTGACACTGGACTTCAAGCATTTTGTCATTTCCTTCTCCCCAGTCTTCCTCCAGACTCTGGCAACTTGATTTCCGAATGACATGCAACCACTGAGCAACAGTCCAGTGCTGCTTCTCTGTAGCCCAGGTCAGGCGCTTCTGCCGCTGTTTCTGGTTCAAAAGTGGCTTGACCTGGGGAATGCGGCACCCCAGGTGCGGCCCATTTCCTGCCCACGCCTGTGCACGGTGCCTCTGGATGTTTCTACTCCAGACTCAGTCCACTGCTTCCGCAGGTCCCCCAAGGTCTGGAATTGGTCCTTCTCCACAATCTTCCTCAGGGTCCGGTCACCTCTTCTCGTTGTGCAGCATTTTTTGCCACACTTTTTCCTTCCCACTGACTTCCCACTGAGGTGCCTTGATACAGCACTCTGGGAACAGCCTATTTGTTCAGAAATTTCTTTCTGTGTCTTACCCTCTTGCTTGAGGGTGTCAATGATGGCCTTCTAGACAGCAGTCAGGTCGGCAGTCTTACCCATGATTGCGGTTTTGAGTAATGAAACAGGCTGGGAGTTTTTAAAAGCCTCAGGGATCTTTTGCAGGTGTTTAGAGTTAATTAGTTGATTCAGATGATTAGGTTAATAGCTCGTTTAGAGAACCTTTTCATGATATGCTAATTTTTTGAGACAGGAATTTCGGGTTTTCATGAGCTGTATGCCAAAATCATCAGTATTAAAACAATAAAACACCTGAAATATTTCAGTTGGTGTGCAATGAATCTAAAATATATGAAAGTTTAATTTTTATCATTACATTATGGAAAATAATGAACTTTATCACAATATGCTAATTTTTTTAGAAGGACCTGTATATGCATAAATATGCAGTGACAGTGATGTAAAGTGTGTTAGCAGCATAATGAATGCATCAAATTAAATTTACTTGGTCCAGAGTGTAAAAAACCCCACACGCACCCGCAAACAATTGTGTCTACTGGTGATATTGCGATTTATTTACCATTATATTTATTTGGGATGGACTATAGATCGGTATTCCTCTAATTCAAATAATAAGACTTTAAGTTATATTATTGGTATTTATTGGTAACTGGAGAGTTTATTGCATTGTAATGATGTATATATTTAAAATACACTATTTATTCATGTTTTTTTTACGTTTTGTCACAATTAGTGCACATTTGTAATGGTCACCGGCTTAAAAAACTCTTTCAAACATGTGGTTTTCCACTTTCTTGAACATCTTGAAGCCATGGGAGACTGCAGAGGTTATAATAACCCTTTAATAATTTGGATTTTGTCTAAATATGAAAGTTTCTCTTACCTGTTGTTAACCAGGAGCAGGCTTGATGACGCATTATTAGAGTGATCTGATGGCTTCAAAGGTCACCTTGGATTATGATTGGTTAGTCTATTTACGCGGATTGATGCATACGGATGCAAATGACCCTGCCTAATTTGAATATCCACTTTTTTCCTTGCTAACCTGATTTGAAAGGGTTCCGTGAACCTTCGGACAATTTATCCGAAGATACACAGTCCGAAAGAAATATAAATACTGATTATGTGCATCTGTTTTATGCATATTATAAGTCTGCACATTGGTAAATCTGATGTAGACCAAATCCTATTAACTGCATGGAAACAGGCGAACAAAGTAATTTAGACTATTTATTCACAAAATAATACAACAACTGTACACAGTACCACTCATGATTTTGATATACATTCAGGAAAAGCCACCATAAAATATACAAATGTCAAAACATCAACCTTTCTGTTTAGCAGACACTCTTTTTGACTTGCAATAACATCAATTAGACCATTCAACACAGAAACATTAACTTAGGTATTTACAGGGTGATGCTCTTCTAACTCTGTACAGTAAGCAACTATGTATTGTGTATATTATGCCCAGTAAAGGTACAGTATGTGAAAGGCATTAACAGTGATTAAGATGGTTGTATTAGTTAGTGTTAGAAGAGGGCTGGCTCAATGTAAAGCTGCTCTGGACTGCTGGAATACAACTGCAGTGCACTACTGCCAGAGGAATGTTGTCTTTCTTGCACTTTTTTTTTCTTTGTGGAGTTTCTCTCTGTGCAACACATACGTGATCACAAGACACGGAAACGGGAAAAAGCAGTTCTTCATATTACCCCTGGCCAATAAAGGTGCTTATTAATAAATACTTTTACATTGCATATCTAGACAAAAATAGCAACACATAAGCCATGGCAGCATAAAGTATCTATCAATTCGACTTACATGATAGAAATTATTGACAAAGTAAAAAATAAATGTATAAATAAATACTGTATATGTTCTCTTGGAAAGGGACTCAAACAAAGTGTCGGAAAGTGCACAACTACAGTCAGACATTTATTTAAATCAAGTGAGACTTCTCTCACTTCTCTGTCAAACCTCAAAGTGAGTCAGTTCAGCACATCTGTAACGCTGGTGCACTAAATCACAGAAAATGAAATAGCACTAATGGTTATAATCTAGCAAACCTCCTCCCTGATCACATCATTTGCTTTATCGCAGATATCTGAAATGTGGACATGTCTGGTTATTGATGTCATATACAGTATATACAGTACAATTCACTTGTCAGTCCTTTTGCGCCCTCTACAATGCAACCTTTACTGTGATTTTAGATAATGAGTGACTTCTTTATCTGAAGAGTTTTTTTTATTTAAATGTACTATTTTTGGCAGTAAACTAGCGATTTTTTTCTTGGCATAAGCTTTATTAGCTAAGCACTTCCTATAAATATAAATATTGTTAATTAATCTTCTAATTAAATAGATGTTTTAAGTGTTTTGGATAAATGGTAGTAGTGAAGTAATGAAAACGTATATATCTGTATATACATTATATATTATACAAAATTAACATCGTCAGTGCAAAAACCTTTAGATTATGATGACCATCGACTATCATTCCAGGGAAAAACACTTTGGTTTTTCTAAAAGCAAGAAATTGAGGTTTGACAGTTGAAAATGGTGAGTGAATTATGTAAAATCCCTTTTTCAGTACGATTTGATATAGGAAACTGTCCTATTTGATAATTTACATTAAAACTGCACTAAAAACTCACAAACAGGAATAAATTAGCAATAAAAGGATAAAAACTTTAAAACGAATCAATATTGCACCAAACCATCAATTATCAAACTACACAATAATATAAGCTCATATCCTTTCAAAATCTAGCTAGGTGATCTGAGACATTCCAATGTGGTTCTGTTCTTAATCTGTTTACCCTAAATAATCTCTTTCCAGTAAATAACCTCTAATATTATATCTATCTTCAGTGATACATGTCATGGCTTTAATCATATTTAGCTATATAGTAACACCATTTTTTAGATGGTGGAGTTATTTTTCTCCTCTTTACTAGAATCTACCAGTGGCTGGGTAACTGAGCTAGGTTTCTCTTCCACCTTTGCAGCATCAGATGAGCTGGGCCCCTGTTCTTTGGAAGATTTGGAAGCTTTCACCAACGGGACTTTCTCTTTGACCGGAGAGGCGGGAAGTGCGAGTCTGCCTGGCTCCTCCACAGAGGTGGCAGCCGGAGGCGGAAACCCACTAAAACCACAGGCGATCTCATCGAAAGTTCGCCCTTTGGTCTCTGGAACTTTGAAGTACGTAAAGATGAAGAAGAAGATGAGGAAGATCATGAATATAATGAAGACATATGGCCCGCACAGCTCCTATAATTCACAAGCAAGAAAAAAGTTAATTCTGGTATTGTGCACACATTTTAACACAAAATAAGATTACAATAACCCAGTAGTCATGTGATAAAAACATATTACAATTATTTCAAAACTTTATAATAATGGGTTAGATTAAAGTTATTTTAAATTTCATAAAGTTCAGATATGAGGGATTTAAAAAAGAAACTATGAATGTTTAATTGGAAAGTTGGTTTTCCATACAAGATTATTCATAGTTTTACTTTAAAAACAATACAGTAGTTTTAAGTGGTTAACATAACAGCAATTGATTTTAATGGTGCAGTAAGCAATTTTTAAAATTTTTAAAACGCTGTTGAAAAGTGGATCAGGCCGAGCACCAAAAAACACTTGTAGCCAATCAGCAGTAAGAGGCGTATACACACATGGTCAGGGAGAAAAGAGAGCTCAGGGTACAAGACAGACATCAGCAGAACGACTATAGAAAGAGAGAGATGGGAAAAACAGTGAAACAATGAAAAACGTCTCGGGTTATGACTATAACCCTTGTTCCCTGAGAAGGGAACGAGACACTGCGTCGAAAATCGACTCTTTGGGAACGCTCCCTAAGCGTGCGCCTCTGAAGTATGAATAAAACTAATCCAATCCTGATTGGTGTTGCGTCGTGACGTAACATGTGACGGCATACCCGGAAGTATAAAAGTGACGCTGTCACAACACACACTAGCCTCGCGATGAAGCAAGACGCTCAAAGGCCTCGAGGGGCGTGGCAGAACGACGCAGTGTCTCGTTCCCTTCTCAGGGAACAAGGGTTATAGTCATAACCCGAGACGTTCCCTTTCGAGGGAACTCAACACTGCGTCGAAAATCGACTCTTTGGGGAACGAGTGCCCACTAGGCCACGCACCGAATAGGCCTGTCCCGGAGTGAAACTGACTAGGCACTCAGCAAGGACTGAGCACGTGTGCGCCAGGCGTACTAGGAAGGTGGAGACTGTAGAACCTGATAAAAGTATGCGGAGTAGCCCAACCGGCTGCCTTGCAGATCTCCTGTAGAGGTACTCCCGAAAGAAGGGCCCTAGAAGAAGCCATGCTTCTAGTTGAATGGGCCCTGACGGCTAAAGGTGAAGGCAAACCGCACACCTTGTAAGCCTCAGTAATAGCCTGGACTATCCAATTACTAATAGTCTGCTTGGATGCCTGGAGCCCCTTCTTAGGTGACCCAAAACATACTAATAACTGGTCCGACTTTCTCCAAGAAGAGGACCTCTCAAGGTACACGCTCAAAGCTCTGACGGGGCAGAGCAAATGAAGCTTCTCTTCTTCTGCCGACACATGAGGTGGAGGATGGAATGCCAGAAGGACTAAAGACCCAGCCGTGTTCGAAGGAACCTTAGGCACGTAGCCTGGACTCGGGTGCAAAAAGGTCTTTACTCTGCCAGGGGCAAACTCCAAGCAAGCTGGTGTCACTGCCAGGGCTTGGAGATCTCCCACCCTCTTAAGTGAGGTAATGGCCAAGAGAAAAACCATTTTCTGCGTTAAATCCTTAGGCGAAGCCGACTCTAGAGGTTCGAAAGGGGCCAGGGATAACCCTTCCAGAACTATAGCCAGGTCCCAAGCAGGAACCCTAGACCTGGTTGCCGGCCTCATCCTCCAATTACCGCGGAGAAACCGAATGACCTACTGGTGCCTCCCCAGGGGCCCATCACCTAACGGAGCGTGGAAAGCCGCAATGGCTGCCACGTACACCTTAAGCTTGGAAGGGGAGAGACCCGGGAGTGATATTATGTTTGAAAACCACACTCGGGTCGGCCACATTGGGGCAACCAGAAGAAGACTGATGCCCTCCTGACGGACCCTCTCCAGGACTCCCGGGAGCAGAGCGATCGGGGGAAAAGCGTACAGGCGAAGCCTCGGCCAGGCCTGTACCATGGCATCCAACCCCAGAGGGGCTGGAAGTGAGAGGGAGAACCAAAGTGGACAGTGGGACGTCTCTCGAGACGCAAACAGATCCACTTCCATTGGTCCAAACCTCTCCCATATCAACTTCACCACATCTGGATGAAGTCTCCATTCCCCGGGCCTCAGCCCCTGCCTCGACAGGATGTCTGCTCCCTGATTCTGAACCCCCGGAATATACATTGCCTTGAGAGACGGTATTTTCCCCTGGGACCAAAGAATAATCTGATGCGCCAGTCTGCACAGAGGGCGCGATCTGAGTCCCCCTTGTCGGTTCAGATAGGCTACCACCGACGTATTGTCTGATCGTACTAAGACATGGTAACCCTTGATGTCTGGGAGGAAGCTCCTCAAAGCCCTGAACACAGCCATCATCTCTAGGCAGTTTATATGCCAAGAACGATGATGGTCCTGCCACAGACCCCTGGCAAAGCGGCCGTCCATGACCGCGCCCCAGCCAGTGAGGGAAGCGTCTGTCGAAACGGATTTCCGGCGACACGACACTCCCAACACTGGCCCTTGGGATAGGAACCCAGGTTTCTTCCATATTTGCAGAGAACGAAGGCATCTGCGCATTACTCTGATTAAACGAAACGGATTCCCCTTGGGAGAAAACCCCTTGGTTTTCAACCACCACTGAAGGGGCCTCATGTGCAGAAGGCCCAAAGGAATGATGTTGGATCCCGCTGCCATGAGACCCAGCATTCTTTGAAATTGCTTTACAGTGATGGCCTGGCCCAGCCTTAACCCAGATACCATCGCCAGAATTGACTCGACACGTGCGGGAGACATTCGTGCCTGCATCGTAATCGAGCTCCACACGATTCCCAAAAATATCGTGCACTGGGATGGTTCTAGCACACTCTTTTTTACATTGAGTCTCAACCCCAATTTCTGAATGTGGCCAAGGACGACATCTCGATGCCGAACTGCCAGTTCTCGAGACTGGGCCAGAATGAGCCAGTCGTCGAGATAATTCAATATACGGATGCCTTGAAGTCTCAGTGGAGCAAGGGCTACATCCATACACTTGGTGAATGTGCGGGGAGAGAGTGCTAGGCCGAACGGAAGAACCCGATATTGGTAAGCTTCGCCCCCGAAAGCGAACCTCAGGTATCTCCTGTGACATGGAAGGATGGAGATGTGAAAATAGGCGTCTTTTAGATCTATCGTGACAAACCAGTCCTCGGATCTGATTTGACTCACGATTGCAGGAATGGTTAACATCTTGAACCTGAACCTCCTCAGAGATCGGTTCAAAACCCTGAGATCTAGAATTGGCCTTAACCCCCCATCCTTCTTTGGAACTATAAAGTACCGGCTGTAAAACCCGGACTCCCTGTCTAAAGGATGAACACGTTCTATGGCTTCCTTTAGCAGCAAAGTCTGTACTTCTTGTTCCATCACCTGAGCCTGCTCTGGAACCACTGCAGTTTGCACCACCCCAGAAAACTTGGGGGAGGGGGGGGGGGGGGGGGGGGCGCAAACTGCAGTCTGTACCCTGATTTTATTATATGCAGGACCCATGCAGATATGTTGGGAAGATGATACCATGCCTCTACAAAATCTACTAGGGGTACCAGCCTCTCGAGACTGGCCTCTGGTGTTTTTCGAGCATCTTTCTCGACTTCCTGAAGCGGAATACCGGCAGGCTGTAGTCGATACGGTTCTTTTAACCATAACTGATGCTTTACTAGAAAATTTTCGCTGGAAAGAGATGCGGCCCGAAGCGTCGTTGACGGCGGGCAACCTACATCGTTTCCTAGAGGGCTCCGCTGCGAGAACAACCTCGGTTGCCCTGCAGTGGAGGGGACAGCCCTCAGAGGTCCTACCACTCCGGTCAGGACCTCTTCCCCGAAGTCCTCCTAGCCTGAATGACTTCCCTCAGGTCGCCTCTCTGGCTGGAGGACTTCGATTTTTGAGAGCGCTTCCTCTGTTGCCAAGCTCCAGGAGGAGGGGCTCTAGAGGAAACGCTCTCTTTCTGCTCTGCCCGGTGCGAGTAGCTGGCTGCTGGCTGGGGCTGATCGCTCGGCCCCACCCTACTTGATTTGGACTTAGCTTTACGGGGGAGGTACTGCTGGAACGCCGCAGATTGTTTCTTCGCCTCCTGAAACCTGTCGACGACCGATGTAACGGCGTCGCCAAACAGGCCAGAAGGCGAGAGCGGCACATCCAGCAGAAAAGACCTATCCTTATCTTTTATCCCAGATAAGTTCAGCCACAGATGCCTCTCCGTAGCCACCATAGCTGCCATAGAGCGGCCAATGGCACGGGCCGTCTCCTTTGTGGCCCGGAGAGACAAATCTGTGGCCTTCCTCAACTCTGCAATATCCTCAGGAGTTGGCCCCTCCCCCTCATCCAAATCTTTCAGGAGGTCGGCCTGGTATGCCTGCAAGACAGCCATAGTGTGCAGACATGAACGAGCCGGACCTGCCGCCATGTAAGCCCTGCCTATTAAAGCCGATGTATCTCTGCAGGGCTTACTAGGCAGCGCCGGGGTTTTTAGGGAAGACGCCGATTCAGGGGAAAGATAACCCGCTAAGGCTTCCTCTACTTTAGGCATCTTCCCATAACCCTTGTCCCGTGCCCCCACAATATTGCTATAATCCACCACACTGGGACTGGAGACACGGGACGAGTGCGGTTTATCCCACGATCTCGAGATCTCAAAATGGAGATTGGGGAAAAACGGCAAACCCCGGCGCTGAGGTTGTGCTCTATGCTGCAGGAAACGCTCATCAAGCTTACTTTTTGCTTGCGTTCCCTGCTCATCATGTGGCCAGCTAATGTTAAGTCTAGCCACTGCACGAGTCACAACCTCTACCAGCTCCTCATAAGCTTGGCCGTGAACTGGCGCGCCAAAATCACGGTCATCCGCATCAATACTGAGCACATCTACTTCCTCAGAAGCAGAGAGCTCAAGCATTGGGACCTGATCGTGGGCAGGAGAAGCCGCGATGCGGGCTCCTGGACCACTCTCAGGGGCTACGGGATCCTCAGACGAAGAATGAGAAGGTGCCTCAGCAGCCTCATTCTCATCTAAAAGATCCCGCTGCGAGCCCCACGATCTCAATCGCCGCGCTGCCTCAACAGACGCGGGACCAGAACCGCGGGGAGCGCGAGCCTGACCGTGCTCATCAAAGCATGCCAGCCGGGAGCGCAGCACTCTAATGGGTAGTGCTTCACAGTCAACACACAAGCAGCTCCCTCGAGAGCTGCCCGTGCGTGCTGCGCTCCCAAACAATTCACACACAAAGAATGTGTATCCCCACCCGTAATAAAACGAGGGCAAGGATGCACACACTTCTTGAACTGCTCGCTGGCCATAATATATATATAGATATATAGATATAGGGACAAACAACACCAAATAGGACTGACAGTTTCAACACAGAGCGCTTGCTGAAGAGCGAAAGCTAGTGTGTGTTGTGACAGCGTCACTTTTATACTTCCGGGTATGCCGTCACATGTTACGTCACGACGCAACACCAATCAGGATTGGATTAGTTTTATTCATACTTCAGAGGCGCATGCTTAGGGAGCGTCCCCAAAGAGTCGATTTTCGACGCAGTGTTGAGTTCCCTCGAAAGGGAACACAAAAGAGGAAAAGGCCAGGGGAATATAACTTTAAAAAGAAGGGTTAAAAAGAATTTTTCATCATTCCCTAAAGAAATGTCAACTTCTCAGATGGACACACTGTTCTTATAGAATCCATTTATCAAAGGAGGAATATCCATTATATACAACAAATGATCACAGTTGGAATGTGATGTTTCATTAGAGCATGTAAGAGCAGGGCGGCAGGAAGACCTAGGAATAGATATTGCAGACTGGCAATGGGAAGAAGCGCAAGAACGGGTTCACTCTTCTTCTTTGTGTATTAGACATGGTTTAATACAATTCAAGATCTTACACTTCATCTGTCTAAACTAAAGCTCTCTAGGATGTTCTCTTCTGTGGACCCATTATGCGATAGATGCAGTCAAATGCCAGCATCACTAGGACACATGTTTTGGAAGTTTCCTAATATTTGTAGTTATTCGATTTCAGTTTTTCAATTACTGTCAAAGGTGTTGGGAAAACCACTAGACCCAGACCCAGTTATGGCTATTTTTGGTGCCAGTAGTGACTATGTGGAGCTGTCTAAAAATCAGTGTATTGTGCTTGGAGTTAGGTACTCTTAGCATGTAGATTGATTTTGCTCAACTGGAAACCAAAAAATCCACCTCACTGCTCTGCCCTGATTAGAGATGTTATTCACCACCTTCAACTCGAAAAGATTAGATTTTCCTTCAAAAATAAGACCGATAATTTTTATACAGTATGGAAACCCTTTATTAATTATCTTAATAAGACAGCAAAAATTGAACCTCGACCCCATCACTACTACTACTTCCTCCCCCTACCTTTTTTATTTTATATATATATATATATATATATATATATATATATATATATATATATATATATATAATTATTATTTTTTTATTGTTTACATATACAGTATAAGAATATAACTGCACACTGTATTTGCAAAGTGAATTTTGTTAAAAAGTGAAAAAAAAGAAGGGTTACAATCAGGCAAGAGGAAGGACCCACATTAATATCGGAGAAGCTTGGATAGACCTAAGCATGAAGGCCTGAAAACAGACGCAGAGGTTGCTTTATTTCTTCTCTATACGTGAGTAACGTTGGTTTTGCTGTGTTTCACAGAACTAAGATATGCTTTCTTTAGCTTGAATATACTTGTGTGTCTTCTTCGCTTATTTGTTTATTTGCATTATTATTATTATTATTATTATAAGCCTGGAATGTCTAAACCTCCCCCACCGTCCATTTCAAGCATCGGTTCCCAAAGTGTGTCCAAAAAGTGAGATAACATACTCCTAATATATGTGTTTCTTCTGGTTCCCCTTTTAGTGATCCCTATTACCCGTTAATTGTGTCACATTTGTAAAATATTAGTTACTTGGACTATTGTGTTATGTAAAATTTGTGTTATGTAGAAATTCGAGCTAAATTATCATAGTAGCACAAATTGCTTCAATTTATTTATAACATCATACCTTTGGGCAACAGTCACATCGGCAGATTCCTCCATAGTTGTTGTCTGTGTTGCATATCGTGTACGTGAATGAGGGGGTGGAGGCATCAAGATAAGGGTGTGATCCTTATGAGTAGGGGCGTGTTTGTTTTGGTAATTTCAAATATCAACAGCGTTTACCAGAAATCGCTTACTGCACCTTTAAAAGGCGATCTAAATTAAACTCACCTCCAATTTAGGGAAGCTGACTCCCACAAGGAAGTTGGCTGTCCAGTTGGAGCATCCTGCAACGGCCATGGCAGCAGGACGTGGCCCCTGGGAGAACAGTTCAGCCACTATGAACCAGGGAATGGGTCCAGGGCCCATCTCGAACATGGCCACAAAGCCAAAGACTGCAGCAATGCTGAGGTAGCGTAGAGACTCAATGTCCTTCTGCTCAGGGTCAAAGGTAAGAAAACATAGGTATGACATTAACATTCCCATGATGGCCAGATAATAACAGGGCCTGTTTTGAATCTGTAGGAAAATGAAAACAGACAGAAGGACCCACCAATAAGAGAGCGATTGTCATGGCCAAGGCGCTGATGGCCATCCCACTCAAACCAATAAGGTGCAAAGTTCTCCGTCCCGCTCTCTCCACCAAGAATAGCTTTTAGAAAAGGATAAAATGAAAGTATTATCTCAAACACATCACAGTTACAGTACACATATATGTCACATAAGTTAAATGATTAAATACTTACAGATACTACTGTAAAGACAGTGTTAACTACTCCAGCTCCGATGGTGGCGTAAATGGGCTGAGTCACTCCGGCTGACTCAAAAATACCAGTTGAGTAATAAAATACCTTGGAGAAACAGGAAGAAAAGCCAAAATGGTAACTAAAGAATGTAAAGTGACAGTAAAATGAGAACGCAATTGCTTAAACACATTAAAAACATATCTTACATTTGAAAGCCACATTTTTCCATCTTAAAAATAAATCTAAATTACGACACATGCTCTCAATGACAAATGCAGAAAAGTTAGTTCATCCGTTCATGACCTCAAGGCTAGATCATTGTAATGCTCTACTGGGTGGTTGCCCTGCACGCTTAATAAACAAACTCCAACTGCGCCAAAATGCAGCAGCTGACCGTATTAGCCCAAATCTGTCAATATTACATTGGCTCCCTATTAAACATTGCATACATTTTAAAATCTTGCTGATTACTTACAAAGAACTAAATGGATTAGCTCTTAAGCTCTTAGTACTTGAGTGAGCTCTTAACACATTATAGTCCTTCACATCTACTGCGATTTCAAAATTCTGGCCAGTTGATAATATACAAAGAATATCAAAATCAACTGCAGGTGGTAGATCCTTTTTCTATTTTGCAGAATTAGCACCCACACTCTGGAATAGTCTTCCTGGCCTTGTACGGGAAGCAGACACCCTATGTCAGTTTAAATATAGACTAAAAACACATCTCTTTAACCTGACATATACATAACACATTATCAATTTATATTATTCAATCCCCTGTAAAGGCATGGTCGACATGCCAGCCATCGGCACAGATTGTCAGCAGAGACCACAAGAACCAGACAGGTCCTCCACACAGACCCTATGGCCAGCTTTGGCTCCATACCAGCGTGATGAATCGATCTTCAAGCAAAAGGAACTGGATGAATATTTGAATGCTACTGATCCCGATCTGAATTCTGACTTGTGATGCAGCCTGAAGCATAATCACACCATGTTCGTTTGTTGGCCAAAGGAGAACTGCCCCCCCGACTGAGCCTGGTTTCTTCCAAGTTTTTTTTCCCCTCCATTCTGTCACCTGATGGAGTGTGGGATTCTTGCCACTTTCACCTCTGGCTTGCTTAGTTGGGGACACTTAATATTCAAAAATACTTGATCTGACTGTTGTATGAGAACTAACTGAGCTGGACGATGACATCATTTTTTTTTTTTACAAAACTGCTTTATAGATGAAATGAATAATGATGATGTTTACAACAGAACTGAATCAACACTGAACTGACATCTGCTGAACAACAGCTGAAGTGCATAATTTTTCTGTTATCACTGTAAAACTGCTGTGAAACAATCTGTATTGTAAAAAGCGCTATATAAATAAAGGTGACTTGACTTGATTTGACATTTGACAGTCCAATCAAACAATGAGTTTTAAAGTGGATGTTAAAAATCATGGTTGATATCCCAGATCCCTTGTCACACTCGAAATATAATTCCAGCACATTCCATTTTGGGACATTGAGGAGTGCTTTGTTTGCAAGTTTGCAAGGACATCCTACTAAAACATCCAAATATTTCCTCAGTTCACAAAGTATGCATATTATAAACAATATACACATCCTGTGCATTGTTTTACATTCAAAATAGTAGTTAGTATACAAATGCATTTAAGTAAATGATGTCACTCACAGCATTGATGCCAGAGAGCTGCTGGGACAGCTGCAGCATGACAGCGATGAGCAGAGGCTGGCGGTAAGCAGCAGTGCGGAAGAGCTCTGGGATGGTCACCTTCTTCTCCATGGCCATCTTCGCACTCTCTTCCTTCATCTCCTGCATGTCCTTCGAAACATCCTCATAACCACGAAGACGCACCAGTGCTGAGGGACAATATAATGGAGGTTTGGTGACATACCATAGAGATCTAATTTTTCTATTTATTACTGTGATGGTAAAGCTGAATTTTCAGCAGCCATTATTAATAAAGTGTTCAGTGTTACACGATCCTACAGAAATCATTCTAATATGATGATTTGATTCTCAGGAAACATTTCATATTATCAGTTTTGAAAACAGTTGTGCTGCTTAATATTTTTGTGGAAACAATGAAAGCGTTTTTTCAAGATTCTTTGATGAATAGTTCAAAGGAACAGCATTTATTTGAAATAGAGATCTTAATATGAATTCTAAACATTCTAGATGTTTCTTTGCTGGATAAATTATGAATTATGATGCATAGTAGGGTATTCACAAGGAAAAAACAAATATATTATAATCCTAACCTGTAATTGACATTTTAAAAGTGAATAATATGTGTGTATTTTTTGATGATTTATAGGGGAAAAGGCAACCATTACATCATCAATGTCAAAGAAGATGCCAAAAGCTGCTGTGGACTCTTGTCGAGATCAGGGACTCTTAAAGTAACAACATGTAACTTTTGCTCTCGGGGTCCCCCTACAGTTGGGAAACAGTATTGTCTTCTACTACTATCGTAAAATCTGTCATGGTTACACCAGGGGATACATCTGCATTTGTTGACAAGCCAATACCGTCTCGAGTTCTCGCGAGTTCTCACGTCTTGGGCAGACTGCCAGTGTTGCGTGTGAAATGTCTTCATCCCAGGTACATTGGCATATATTTCAGCATGTCATATGAATATAATTTCATGGGTTTTATTTTTTTCAAACACCAAAAGATCGAGTAGCTCACATTTACAAGCCAGCGTCATTATAGTAGCCTATTGGCTACTGTTTTACATAATGGATATGCTAATTCAATTCAATGTTTGTGTGGTAGGTAATAGCCATATATCGTCAATATTATAATATCAAGCTACCATAGATGAATCTGCAAATTTGAAAAATCGATTTGCATTATAGCCTGAGGCAAGACACTTTCACCAGAAAAATAAATAAACAAACATGACTATCAGTCATTAGGATAGTTATCCTAAAAGATGATTTTGTCCGTCTAATCATGTATTATTTACTTGCAAGAATGTAGCCCCTACCAAACTTGTACACGCCGTTTAGACATAGGCTTACTTATGACTTTTTTTTTGCCCTAAAAAAGGGGCTTCATCATAATACACTACTCCAACATTAGGCTGTACAAAGCCTAGTCCAACAGCATGACGGCCAGGTCAGCATCGGTCGGGCATCCCTCCTCCTCCTTTAGCTCACGCCAGCGAGCTCACGCTGGACTAATATTGATCCTCGTCCGGCCTTTGATTTTATCCCCCTTCCTTTTTCTCTTCCAAGTCTCCTCCGACAAAACCTTTGCCTTCTTCGGTTTAGTTTCTGCTTCGGCCATGACAACAACATACATACGCTATACCAGCCGGCAAACAAACGCTAGTTGGGCTCTCACGTCCGAATTTGAGGAAGTGGGGGGTGGTGGGGGAAGTGAGGTATGTCGTAAAGCACTCAAATTTTGTAGTTCTTTTTGTGCTCGGGTTACTACCCTAACCCCGAAGTTACGTAGTGCCAGTAAAAATGATACAGACACCGTCAGGCTATGGCAGACGTGTCATTCAACCTATTGTAAGTCGATGTACCATCTCAAGGGTCTTGGAAATATATTATGAAGGTTGAAAAAACTACATAGTGTTGCTTTAAAGGCTCAAGCTTTTGATTCCTCTATGAGGAACAGTAAACCACAATACCAAAGTAGGGATTGTTTCTGTATCTTAATTTTAGTTTCTACTGTCATTCTATTATTAACCAGGGATGCAGTGCACACACATTGAAAAGTCACATCTTTTTCTTCTCTTTTCTTTACTGCACACTCTCACTCTCCCACTAAGCATTATGGTTAATTTATTCTTAAAGCTGAACAACATCATAAATGCCAATGGCACTGGTTCTAATATTATTGAAGACAATTAATTAAACATTCCATTATTACTATTATTACTCTAATTAATTCATAAAAATATGAGGTGAGAGCATTGGAAGTTTATGAAAAAGTAATGTCAGTATCTACTGCCAAAACAAAACAAAACATAACAAAACATTGCAATGCCAGTTCTTCTAATATGAATTTTGAATTCATAAAAGTGAATGAGGTATTCTCTAATAGTCTGCATCTTAAATGTTTTTTGGTAAACACATTACTGAATGTCCTAGAAAATGGTAGGTGGGATGTGGTAATGTTTTTACAATGTTGAGGAAATGATAAATGTCATAACAACGTTTGTGCAACATAATGAAAGTACACAAATTTGTTATATTAGCAAAACATGTTGTATTAAAAATGTAGGTAAAAACAAAAAGCTATAGTGTGTCATTTCTGTGCCACCTAGCATAACAAAACATATTTGCAAAGACAGTGATTGCTTTCAAACAGGGTTCCTGAAGACTCTCCATTTGCCATTGGTTGCCAAACAGAATTTCTAAAAGCTGTGCTACAGTAGCTGGCATCTATTACTCATTTATGTACAAAATCATCTGGTGTAAAATAAATCATGTAGTAAATGTGACTATAACTTATTTTTTTCCCCCACCCTGCTCCAGTCAATGATGAGCTGTATATGTTATTTAATAAAGGGCTTCTGTTTAAGCAGATGTTTTAGCTCATTTTGTCACCAGCACATCATTAGCATTAAGTGGGAACATAAGGTTAAGTGCATTTGGCACAATACTCCTCCCAAAGAAATGAATGCCGTTCACAAAATAAAAAAATATCTGTCACTTCCACTGAGAAATATCTTGTTTGCTGAGATATTTTCAATGTGCACGTGGGTTTTTTCAAATAAGTATGGCTGGAGCGCAGTAGACATAAAGCTCATTTGTGATCTCTCTTGTACCTTTGCGGGCCTTTTCTTCCTCATTGAGGTTAATGAGCAGAAAGCGAGGGCTCTCTGGACAGAACGGCAGCAGTATACACTGCAGGATGGCTGGTAGCACGGTTAGAGACAGAAGTAAAGGCCAAAGCTTTTGTGAACCCAGCAGACTCTCTAGACCAAAGACCTAGATGAACAGGACACAATACAAACAGTTTAAACATTTACAAGCATTAAATTAAAACTGATTAAGATATGATAGCATAAATTAGGCTAGCAAACTGAAATATGAATTGGCAGATTCAACTAGAAGGTTGATATAATGAAAAACCATTGCTAAATAAATGGGATATTTCCTCAAGGTTTTGTTGTGGCACAAACATATAATGAGGCCACAAGGCTTTATACTTTACTTTTTTTTTTTTTAAATAAACCATCTGGTCATGACTCACAAAATCGAAAAACTAGAGAATGCTTTACCTGTGCAATTAAGATGCCCACCACAACACCAAGCTGGTGCAGGGTCCCGAAGGCCCCACGGAGGGGAGTGGGCGAAACTTCCCCAACATACATTGGAGTGAGACCAGTAAAGAGGCCACAGAACAGCCCAATAACCAGCCGACCGGCAATGACCATCTCATAGGAGTAGCAGAGAGTGCACAGTCCCATGAGACTCCCACCAATCAGAGCCAAAATATTCACGAGGAACATCGACTTGCGTCTGTAGGGAGAAAAACAGGCAGACAAGGAAGGAGTTCAATTGAATTAGAAACACTAATTCAACAGCAAATAGAGGAAATTAGAAAAATGACAGCGAGAAAGAGAGGAACACAGTGTATAGACTTGCACCCTTTTTTTAGTCATAATTTGTGTCTATGGACGAATATCCCCTTTAAATTTTGTCAATATTCATTGTCCTATTCATTGATTATATTCCATTTTGCTCTGACTAAAATTACATACTTTTATGACAAAAATGTGCAAAATGACAGAATAAAACATGTCAAACTGCAACAGACCAAACTAATGAAATATATATATATATATATATATATATATATATATATATATATATTTTTTTTTTTTTTTTTTTTTTTTCATGATGTCAGTTTGTTTTGATTTCTGTTCTTGTCTGCGTTTGGTTAATCTGTCAATTAGTTCAGTTCTGTCTTTCCCTGCCTGTTTGTTTCCATGGTTACTGTTTTGATTTGAGTTTCATTTCAGGTATGTCCCGTTTATTAGTCTCGTTAGTTCCTCTGTTTTCTGTCTATTTAAGCCTTGTGTTTCTTTCAGTTCTTTGTGAGTTCTACGTTGCGTTGAGTTAGTTGTTCTGGGGATTATTTTGTGAAGTTTGAGTTTGTTTTTGAATAAAGCTGCTGCAGTTAGATCCTGTTTCGTCTCTGCTGCAACCACCATGTAACATATATATAATAATATAGTAATAATATTCTAACATATACTAGCATAATACTTATACTAACATACAGTATAAGTAATAGTAATTATTATATTGATATAATAGTATATGATATTTTAATTAATATATAGTTTATATAGAATTTTATTATTTTCAATATTTCATATTTTTGTAGAAACAGTGACAAATTTTTACATGATTTTTTGATTAATAGATAGGATCAAAAGAACAGCATTTATTTGAAATATTACTTAAAACCTGTATAAACGTCAAACTTAAAATTTTGTAACGTATATTATACTCAATAACTATTACTGTGTTGTGAATTCTTCATGTTTCAGACACTGTTTACCACAGTGCATATTTTAAATCTCGGTTATCACTGACAAAACCAAACAATAGGCAAAACCAGGGAGGGTGACAGAGGAGGCCACAGAAAGAAAGCAGAAAAAGAACAATGGGCACTGAGCACACATGAATGCTTGCTTTGAATGTGACTGTTCTGACAGTGTGGACTGCTTATATGCAGACAGGAAGACAGAGGTCAATTCTTCTACTCTGAGTGCCCTCATTTCGTTAAACTGCTTTATTATTTATAAAGCATTTACTGTCCAGTTAAAGCACTATTGTGAGTAACTCTGACATGTGATGTTTTATCTGGCTCAGGATTCCCAGCATAACAACACAAATGACTACACTAAACTTCTCTGTACGTATTTGCAACATTTTCTACATGTATTGATTCAAATTAAACAAAGGATACAAATGATAAAGATAAAGTTGACTGGGAAATGTCACAAGCCAGGTTTAAATCCACAATGCCAGCATTAGCGTCATGGTGCAGTGTACTAGAAAAAAATGTGTTCAGCACTAAGCCATGGCTCTGACCTCAATGTGTCTTTACCAGTGAGTATTGACACGGAAGAAGTCACAAGGTTTAGATTTCTTTCTTTAGATTTAAAACCAAGCACAGGACTTCCACTAAAGATAAATCAGGTTTCTGGCAAATTTAAATTGGTCAACATTTGCCATATCACACATTATAGATGGATTTCCACTTACCTTCCAAATTTGTTGGCTATGACACCGACACTGAATGAACCCATCATTCCACCCACGCTAAAGATGGCCACAGCAAAACTCCACACAATGGTGCACATGCCCGGTTTGATGGGCTCCCCGTAACGCTCCATCCATGTGGCGTTGAAGAACTCCCGCAATTTCTAAGAGGTTAAAAGGTTCCAATTTAAAATGGTCAATGCACAGTTCTCATTTTATACTTCTCATACTTATTACTCCAAAGAAAATAATATGAATATAATGAATAAGTACACTACTGTTCAAAAGGGGGGTTCATACTACACATTTAGTTCCTTTGACATCCATTAAAACGTTTGCGTCAGACTGGAAACGGAAGCTCAAGTGAAAAGTTTCACTGCATTCCAAAGTTCAAGTTCGGTGAACTCTGACCTGTCGAATTAGCAGAATTTGTGTGACCAGTAAAAGATCTATATGTCACGGCATGACCTCTTGGCTGAATTAAAAGAACGCATATGTTTTCAGTAAAATCGTAGGGGTAGATTGTATATTATTACATTTTGAATGTATTACTATTTATGTTGAATTCATGTTCATAAAAATATGCAGCAGAGTGTGATGTCATATCATGACCGTTACAGTGTCCGTAGAAATTTTGTGTACTTAAAGTCTAGTGTGACCGCGGCTTTAAGGGTCGGTAAGAATTTTTATGTGTTTAAAAAAGTCTCTTTTGCTCACCCAAGCTGCATTTATTTGATCAAAATACAGAACAAATAGTAATATTGTGAAATATTACAATTTAAAAACTGTTTTCTATTTGAATATACTTTTAAATGTAATTTATTTATGTGATGGTAAAGCTGAATTTTCAGCTTCATTACTCCAGTCTTCAGTGTCACATGATCCTCCAGAAATCATTCTAATATTGAATGTTGATTTGGTGAACAAAAAACATGTATATTTTATTATCAATGTTAAAAACAGTTGTGCTGCTTAATATTTTTGTGGAAACTGTGATAATTTTTTCCAGGATTCTTTGATAAATAGAAACAGCATATATTTGAACTCTTTTGTAATATTGTAAATGTATTTACTGTCACTGTTGATCAATTGAAAGCACCCTTGCTGAATATTAGTATTCATTTTTATTTAGTTAAAAAGCTTACTGACCCCAAAATTTTAAACGATTGTGTAGGTGTTTTTGAACATTTGATAGGTACTACACACACATACACACACACACTCACTAACCTGTTCTGGTGCATTGATGACTCCTGTGTTGTAGCCAAACTGCAGGGAGCCAATTACAGCCGTTGACAAAGAAAACAGGAGGTAGCATGTTACCTGATTCTGTAAAACGAGAGAGGACAGTTAGTTGACCATCATTTTAGTTAGACTATTTTTTTTTTACTTTTCCTTTTTTTTTTTTTGACCACCAATTGATTGACACCAATCACACAAATATCTTACACAAACACACAAAATGATGTCTATAAAAACACAAAATGATGCATACATTTATAACACATTTTAACGACATTAAAAGACGTAATTTTAATCTTGCTTTTTCTTGCGTTGTGTGTTTCTTTAAAGTCCTAGTTTACTGGCTATTCACCAAATTCTTTCATTAACATTTGCTTGACTGATTTCTTTGAGGAAAAAGTAGGCACTGCGCACCGCTTCGACTGATGTAGTCAATAATGGGACGTAAACAAGGCAGCAGCAAACAACATAATAAAGAGCTCATCTTAATCAACACAAATCAGCCATGTCCTTAAAGGCCTTCAGCTGTAAGACAACACTGTAAATACACATTCCAGGTTTCTAGGGCAGCAGTGCTGACAATGTGAATTTTGAAGGGCTGTGTGATGCTGAGATGGTCAGACATTCGACACAGATGACCTTAATCCTACAGAAATTGGACTACATCAAAAGGAGTTCATAGTGTTTACCATAAACTGTATAAATATAATGGTGGACCAAGGATAAGGCTGCAGGTCGATGCTTTGTTGCAGGGCTTTTCTTGCACAGCATTTGACCTTATCTATGCATTACCAGCTACATGTAGATGCAATTGTCTGAAAGAAATTAGATCAATAGAATAATTTCCTTTTGATTAGATCCTATTCTTCCTGTTACTCGCTCTCCCTCTCTCTCTCCCTCTCTTCCGCACTCGTAAAAATACTCTCAAGTCACCATGACTCAGTGAAATACGTTTCAAAACAAATGTCATCTGACAAATGCATTCTTAGTCAAACGCTCAATTTGGAAATGTATTAAAGGGTTAGTACATCCAAAAAAATTATTTCTGTCATTAATTAGTCATCCTCACGTTGTTCCAAACCCGTAAGACTTTTGTTCATCTTCGGAACACAGGTGAAGATCTTTGTGATGAAATCTGAGAGCTTTCTGTCCCTCCATTGACAGCTACACAACTACCACTTTGACACTTCAAAAAGTTAATAGAGATCGTAAATCCGAATTGAGCGGTTTAGTTTTCAAATTTAAAATTTTCTAAAGAGACACAATTGTTTTTTATGATGAACATATTGAATTTGGGCTTTTATTCACAAATCATTAATCAACACACATCAGTTGTGAAACGGAAGCTCAAGCATGTTCATTTGACGTGCGAGAACCAATGAGGTTCATTCTCGTGTTACGCAGCACGTTTGAGCTTCCGCAAGAAACCAATGGCTACGGTTTATTTAGTATGCACAACTTTTCAATTGTTTCAATCGGACTGAATTCCGATTGATGAATCTGAATGTAGTGTTTACATGAACGCTAAACATGTGATCGGGTTGATGTGCGTGTTTATATGTCACAAGCTTCAAATAGGAATATATTTTTGACATGCGCGCACTGCACGAATTTCCCGACTTTTGCGGATAGCCTACTAACTATTTTCCTACATTGGTTCTTTATTTGTTTTAAACAACAGACTTACTATATACATTTCTGGTCATAATTTGGAGTAAATATGAACCATTGTGCCATGCTGCTTGTATTTATCACGCAGTAAAAAGGCCCCTCCCCGCGCCCTAAACCAGTCGTTATTGGATGAGAATCCGAAACAAGGACTGGTGGGACGTTGTCCTGCTCCACTTCACAGACGCTGAGTGAAAGCATAATTTTAGAATGACGGGACACTCATTTATATGCCACTTTATTCAACAGGAACAACAGCTTGTTCGCAGGTTCGGTTGAGCTTCTCTTTATGTTCGGATATCAATGATCGAGTCTCTTCAGAAAATTCGTTTTACGATCTCTTTATGAACTTTTTGGAGCGTCAAAGTGGTAGTTGCATACACTGTTAATGGAGGGACAGAAATGTGTCAGATTTCATCAAAAAGATCTTAATGTTCCAAAGATGAACAAAAGGTTTATGCATTTGGAACGGCATAAGGGTAAGTAAATGATGACAGAATTTAATTTTTTTTGGTGAACAATCCCTTTAAAACGAGGTAATGTTACAAGACAACCTTGACAGGAAAGTTGTAACAGCTGTGAATAAAAAACATCTAATCTGCTCACAAACGCTTGTACTCCAGAATGATTTAATCTGCTGATGTTGTGAGCATTGAGAGGATTTAAATAAACATCCAATTTAAACAACTTCATCACCCACTCTGCCTCTCTCTCGGTTAATGGTCTCTCCCAAACATTTACATCTCAATAGGTCTTAGCATCTCTGCCACTCCCTCGTTGTCATAGCAACATCCTGAGGGTAACAGTTGCATTGACATTCCTTTCAATGAGACCACACAGCAAACAGCACAACACTGGCAACATAGGGGATGCATGGCATGGCACTGTTGATTGATCATATTGATTAAATTTTGACATACATTCAATGCTGAAACAAAGATCACATGAGCTATTCGCATTTAGTTAAAATTGTTAAATAAAATCAAGCAAAGCATATGGTAGGCACATTCATCACAGTCATTGCAAGTACAAATAAAATGATTCCTCGGATGCTAGTACTCACATTATGTTGTGTTTGTATACAATTATATACAAGTAAAATGCATTAATGTCATGTTTGAATACATGTAGAGTTGTAGGAACAGATCATTGTGCAATCGCAGGACTAACCTTCTCCCCCTCCATCGTGCCAGAGTGGAAACGTCCAAGATTGATGAATTCCGCGTGGACGTGAGGTTTGGCACACAATCTCCTTGTACCCGAAATGCGATGCTGTTCGTGACTATTTTTCCAGTAAAAAATAAAAATAAAAATAGTACAACATTTGTAAATTTGCGTCCTTCAAACAGTGTAAGAAATATACAACGACTTTTTGGACAATGGTGCGCATCATCTCGCGCAACATCTTTTAGCGCTCCTAGCATAGTTAAGTAAGTATCCTACATATATTTTAAACAAAACACTAAAGGTTGTAGAGACATAAAAGCCTATGGGATATTAAAATGTAGACTATACATAATGACAGTTATGTTTTTGCCAATATTCTATCCTGAATAAAACTACAAAAAGCGCTCGCGTGTTGCGTTGGCATAGTTACATCTTTAAGAAAACTTGTAAACTTTTGTGATCAAATTAATTTCTGACACCCGTTTTGGAAGTTTGTGTAAAAATATGTACCCTACTTGCATGTAAAAGAAGAAGAGAATATATTATTTCTTGACCCTTTCCCCCAAACCTTTTGTGATTACCCCACAAGCCCCTTCCTTTATCCTTTCAAAAACGCAAAATAAATAAATAAATAAAAAGGTAACAAAAAATCCTATCTGGTTACACTGTTGTTCAACAGGTGCTCCTGCACATTGCTGACTCCACTTTTGGATAACGTTAAGTGGGTTTGGCCATGTTCTTAACCTCAGCCCTGTTTTTTAACATTAAACATTTTACAAGTGCAACATAATTATTTTTGTAATATTCACAGCAAATCTATTTTGTTTTACATGATCTATATATATATATATGTGTGTGTAGCTTACTAGCATATTTTAAAATTCACTATGTTGTCATACTCTTTTCCTTTTAAGGAATAAGCTGTCAATAGATTTACAATTAACCAAATAAGACCATAGAAGACTATATCCAGCATCATGCAACTATGGCAATTCACATGCTATTTAAATATACTATTAAAATGTATATCATCAATTGAGGATGCCTTACCGTGTTTCTCGTGCGTCGTGACCACCCGTTTGCGTGTACGTATCCCGTTGACCCACTGGCACTGACTTCAGTCTAGTGAAATTCCGCACTGTCAATGATGTATTCTTTCATTCGTCACACGTAAGTAGGCTACACGACCAACCGCACGTTTCTCTTTGACGAAATACCGGCGGTTGAGCACGTAAAACCGCGTCCACGCCCCTTTATTTATCCACGACGCGTATTCCGCATCACGCCTTGTGACAGCTGTTCCGTCATAGCGCCTCGTGATGCGGGAATACCTTATTCGGCAAGGTTTAGGCTAGGATGCGAATTGTGCTCGTGGGGTGGGACTAAATCAATCCGATACCCACCGCCCATGATGCTCTGCGCGGGTGACCTTGATAGAGCATCAGCTGATGGGTGCTACCAAATGGATGCAGCACCGGGTACCACAAACTCCAAAGGATGCAGGGACGAGGCTTCGACTGACTGACATTCATTTGTAGAGTAAAAAAAGGATATAACAATTAGGCATACCTTTTCTTTAACGTTCTTTTTTTTTTTAAATAAAATCTATGAATATCTGTAGAAAACAGCAGTGGGCACATCCCACTGTTTATTCAGGCCTCAAAAAGGCACGTGAGTCATAGCAGTATCAAATTCTGCAGTACAACAGCCCAAATTCTACTGCAGGAGTCACAAGGCTTCTCTGGATGATTTTTAAAACTGCAAGATTGCATCACTTTATAAATGTCATTTATGTGCACTGTCCAAACTATTTACTGACTTAAATCCACTTGGCATAATTTTAAAAAGCGATATATAAGGAGAGACATGCAGGGCTAGTTGTCATACTTTTTTTAAGGGAGGATATTTCTTTTTTTAAGTTAATTAATGTGTAGTCACATACACAGACTGTATGTTTAAGTATTGGTTCGTTTTTGAACATTTCCACTGTTTACCCAGGAGAAAAAAACTGTTCAAAGTAAACGTCTGTATTTGAAACATCTGTGTTTAAAATGTAACAGCTTTTAAGTGTTAAGCCTGTGTTGTAAAAGGGAACAAAAAGGGAAAGAAATAGTCTGACGTGTGACAACTTGCCCCAAAAATGTATGTCACAACCTGCCCCGACCTAACAATTATAAAATATATCCTTGTCCTACATATTGGGGTAAGGAATATTGTCCCATATTTTTAGATTTGCATTAAATGAAACCAGATTAAAAAAAATTATATTGATTACTTACATTTATGATATATTTTCATATATAAGCAAAATGGGCATATAAAGTGAAAAAGAAGAAAATCTTCAATATTGTTTTGTTACAAGAAGTTCAGCCACATCATTGGATGGGATTTCAATAAAGATACTTTTCTGCCATCCTCAGTACACAATGTGGAACTGCACCATTAGAGCTTGTATGAAGGTGACTTGACTTGTAATTCAATAACACTATCATAATAGTGCATATGTTGTATAATTCTTACAGAAGTGTGTACATTTGTGAAGTAATTTCCAGTGGCATATTTACTGGCAATTAGTGCATTTTAATTATGCATTAAAAATGCATAATGCAAACATTAGGGTATTTGCGGACTCTGCGGTCTAAAACCACTAACTACTTAAGTGCTTAACTCTGGGAATAACACGGTAAGTCAAATAATATACAGGCATCTGAGATTTTTCTACCAAACTATTATTTTATCTTTATTAAATGTGTTTTCCCTTTAGATAGAAGTCATCAAATTACACTTTAGGCCATGCATTATATATAGTCATTATACTATATCCTAAAACATATTTGACTAATTTGATAAAAAATGTGATTTTATATATTATACACACAGTCATATATTGAAAACAGCTGTCTCCTTTTACAACACACATTAGAATGTGGAAGCCAAATCGTTGATCACAATCATCAATATATTTGCAATCATTTTAACTTAAAAGGTCAAAGGCTTTCTTGTGTCCAGTTAGTTAGTCATTCATGATTTTTCTAAACCCTGAGACTGAGACCTTTGAACCAAAATGCAAAGAAGAAAAGGAAAGGTCAGGAAAACAAAAGGCCATTTCTTATGCAAAGCCCTTTTATTCTTTCATTTGCTATCTTCTGCTCATTACTTTTAAACATGAGGAAACCTCTGCTGTGGCTCCACGTACTGCAGTAGAGTAATTGCTTTTTTTTTCCTTTATGAATTTATTGATTTTGTGGAGAAATCTTGATATCCATTCCCTAAAAGTGACGAATGCAGTGATAAATGCATGCTTTGCTGTTGTTTGCTGTTGAGGTACTGTCACAAAAGTGATGTGAAAGAATAATATAAAATATGATAATATAGTAGATTACTTTACTTAATCCTTTATACAGACAGGAGGGGAAAGGGCTTTTGTTGTATTTCATTCTCTTTAACACACAGACCCTCTTTGGGCTGTTTTTGCTGGTACCAGCTGGTGAGGTGATGTCCCCTGGGTGCCAGGCCAGACCAGACACAATGCAACTGGTTATCTGCAATCTTGGGTGTCTGGTCCCAAAATTTGCAGACGCCATGTATTATTTCTTAAATTTTAGTCTGTGAAGAACATTCTTTGTCATAAAGACCAAACAAATTTCTCCTGGCTGAATCATAAAAGCACAAGATGTGAGGAGATGTGTGATGTCTGTAATAAAGTACTATTCAATTCAATAATAAGAATACGAATAAATGATTGTAAACTCAGCAAAGTGTGCCTTTAATTTATCATTTTTAACAAAAATGGAAAAAAACCCACATTTTATTAAAACACAATGCTGAAATAACTCCATAACCATACATTTATTGAAAGATTTTGATGAAACTGAATATTTTGATGAGTGGCTCTTTTTTGTAACTTTTGGCCCTCTAGCGGTTAGAAAACAAAACTGTATGCATTTTGCGGAAGAACATTGTTTTAGTGGTGTGCTCCGGTTCTGCATGACTGCGGATTAATATGACCCTTCACAATAGATAATGCTTTACAATTAATTCTGTTAGAGAGCTACATGTGTCAATTTATCTATAATAAAATACTTTACCTGTTGAGTAATAAAAACGCATCTCTGCATCGCTTTTCCAAAATTAATCGAAAGTGCCCCTCTCAAAGAAATAATGACAATATTGTTTTCAATAAAACAAAATGCATTTGATTATAATTAACATGACAATGTGTACAAAACGAAAGTAGCCTAAATTAACGTTTAGTTTTACGTTTCTGTCTTGAGCCGCTCCGCATGCCGTGTGCCGTCGAGTTGCCGGCTGACAGCGCGGGTTGTCACGGCAACCCAGTGCGAGTCATTCGGCGCTCTAGATACGCGGTCGAGACTCAAGTGCCTCAAACGAGGTCCCTTTGCCTATTCCCCAAACTAGTTCCTCTTCTGAAAAGGGCTACTTTGGCTAATGGCATTGGTGATCTGAGGATTACAGTGAACGTTCCCCGACGAGACCACCTCCTCGGGCCCCTCACTCCTCTAGCGCAACGCAAATATGCTGAGACTGTGTTCGTGGGTGGCTTATGCTCTCTTATTAGAGCATGACCACGTCGGCACGTTGTTCGTCTTGCCTTTCTCACGAAGGCTTGAGCGCTCAGCGTGCCGTATGCCATCAAGGTTGATGGCCACGTTAACTGTCTTGCATGCCTGGCAGCTTTTGGGTGGAATTACTGGTCCTTCTCATGAGGGACCAAGTATTTCATTCGGGGCTCTGGAAATGATGATGCTGAGTTCCCACTGAAATGGTGTGTGCTCATGCTGTATCAGATTCAGACTTGACAGCCACGCGTAATCGCCTTGCCCCGCCCCCGTGCCTGCCTGGATGTGTTTGAAAAACTTTGGCAGTATGGAAGCATATTGGTGCCAATGTGGAAAGCCAAACATGCCAAAATCTGCAGAAAAAGTTTTTCCTCTCTCACTACCCTTGGTGGTGGGGTGGCTTTGCTAATGGCAGACCACCTCTTCCCTGTATGTGATGGCCACACTACAAGTCTGTGTAAGGCCAAAACACGTAGTGTATGAGGGTAGGAGTTGGGGTTGAGCTGTGCATAGTGACTGACCGTGGTTTAAGTCACAGCACTGGGCCTTGGTCAGACGATGTCCACACTGGTGGTCCATAAGAGTCCCAGGGCTAAACCTTGCAGAGGTGTGAGACATCGTCAAAGTTCGCTTTCTTGATGCTCCTATCTCACAAGGTTTGCCTTTTTCGGCGACGCTGTTGAAGACTGTGCCCGGCGGCTCTCCAAAGTTCAGAAGCAGGCTGAGGAAACCAAGAGCTTGACCTGATGTGCTACCGAGTCACTCGTGGTTTCTCCTCAGTCTGTTTGTCGCCAAGGGTGTCAGTCCCCTGTGGAAAAGCTGTCACAGCCAGCTCTACTGTGACGTCTAGCTTTCGCAGGAAGACGGCGCCACCTGTCTCAGCAGCCCTGAGACAGGCGACCCAGCATTGGAGGAAGTTGCTCTCCGGGAGATGATGTCCGCACCTCTCCCTCCCCCGGTGGAGGACTGGGTGGAGAATCTTTGTTTCATTTTCTGTTCTGTCGCTGGCTTCCCGGATTCCAGTGGTACCCACATTTTCAATAGAGCAATTTCTTCCATTTCTGGGTCACAAGAGGGTGAGCGACGCTCCCATGCCTTGCAACTCCTTTCTCCCTCTTCCATCGCTCAAGATGTCAGTGACGCCGCCATGGCCTTGTCACTCTCGTCTCCCACTGGGCAAGGAGGTGCGGAAACCTGGACTCGACGCCCCCGGGCCTCGCTCCTCATTTCCCCTCCACAAGCTACTGTTCAAAATGCTCACACAGAAGCGCATCTTCAAATGCATCCATCCCCAGGATTGGTTTTCAGCGATCGACCTGAAGGACGCGTACTTTCATGTCTTGTTTCTTCCTCGACACAGGCCTTTTCTTCGGTTTGCGTTTGAGGGTCGAGCATATCAGTCCTACCCTTCGGCCTGGCCCCTTTCGCCCCGTGTCTTCACGGAAGTCGTGGAGGCGGCCATTGTTCCCATGAGAGAACATGGCGTTCGCATTCTCAACGACCTCTCGACGGGTCATAATAGCTCTCTCGCGAGATCTGTTGTGCGAACACAGGGACATGGTGCTCCAGCACCTCCAGCTGCCATTTGGGGCTTCAGGTCAACTGGGACAAGAGCAATTCTCAGCCCCACGCAGAGGATCTCTTATCTCGGTATGGAGTTGGACTCGGTCGGTCAGACTGTGCGGCTCACCGAGGAGAGCGTCCAGTCAGTGCTCAAGTGCCTCAAGTCCTTTCAAGGCAGGTCAGCGGTCCCACTGAAACAGTTTCAGAGGCTCCTGGGCATATGGCAGCTGCAGTAACGCCGCTAATGAGACCGCTTCAGTGCCGGCTTCACGACCAAGTCCCGAGATGGGCTTGGTAGAGTGGCATGTTCCGGGTCAACATTACCCCACACTATCGGCAAACCTTCAGTCCCTGGTCGGACCCTGCATTTCTACGGACCGGAGTGCCCTTAGTCCACAGGTTTTCATAGATACCTCTGCCAACGGATGGGGGACCACGTACAACGGGCATGCAGTTCAGGTCTGTGGACGGGGCCTCAACTGCATTGGCACATCAACTGCCTAGAGCTGCAAGCAGTACGCTTAGCCTTGTGCCGCCTCAGGGGGCTGCTTCTGCACAAGCACGTACTGGTCCGTACGGACACCACTGCGACCGTTGCGTACATCAACCGCCAAGGTGGTCTACGGTCCCGTAGTATGTCGCGACTCGCCTGCCATCTCCTCCTATGGAGTCAGAAGCATCTGAGGTCGCTTCGGGCCATTCACATCCCTGGTGTGCTCAACCGTGCTGCTGACAAAATCTCAAAGCAGCCGCCTCGACCGGGAGAATGGCGTCTCTATCCCCAGGTGGTCCAGCTGATATGGGGAATCTTCGGAGCCGCTCAGATAGATCTGTTTGCCTCTCCAGACACGACCCATTGCCAGTGGTTTTATTCTCTGACCAAAGGATCTCTCGGTACAGATTCACTGGCGCACAGCTGGCCCCAGGGCCTTCACAAATATGCGTTTCCCCCAGTGAGACTTCTTGCGCAGACTTTGTGCAAGGTCAGGGAGGACGAGGAGCAGGTCCTGCTCGGGGCGCCGTATTGGCCCAAGCGGACATAGTTCGCGAATCTCTTGCTCCTCGCGACAGCCCCTCCTTGGCCGATCCCTCTGAAGAAGGACCTCCTTTCCCAGAGACGGGGCACCCTGTGGCACCCGCATCCAGACCTCAGGAGACTCCATGTCTGGTCCCTGGACGGGGACACCATCACTTCCGCTAGAGCCCCCTTTATGAGGCGCCTCTATGCGTTGAAGTCGAACCTGTTCGTCGATTGCTGTTCTTCCCGGCCTATCTACGCCAATGCCATACTTTTAAAAATAATACTAAAAAAGACTTTGATTAGTTCAAAACCATTACTTTATTTACAAATAATTGAATACATGCTTGTCTCAAGTTAAGCTTGTACATTTTGGCTTACAGGCATTAAAGACATGCCCAAACATAATGTTAATAATGAGTAAAAATATGATATATACATATACACCAATTATATTAGAAAGAAAAAAAGGGAAAAAAAAACAAAGAAAATAACTAATTAGTGCATTTGGATACAGATATACACCAAAGGCGAAGTTAAGCGCGGGGGGGATTGGGGCATACAAGTTCAGGCTATCTCTGGGTGTACATTTGGCCATCTAGTTAAAAAAAAAGTTTGAAACAATAAATGGGTTTTTAAATAGTAAAAATGCATATTCTATAAAAGCCTCCGATTTTAGCTTAAATTCACAATAAGAAGCAGCATTTTAATAAAAAGCTGGAGCATGACCTCTGAGAGGGGTTCATACGTCCAGACTAACACATTTCCTAGTGAGACACCATTCGGTTATTGGACCAATGAAATTTCACAGCAGGCAGGAAACACTGCATATTAAAATAATTTTCTTCACTGCTCCATATGACACAAAACAATGTAAATATATACATGTTGTTGTAACCTAATGCTTAAAACCATATTGTACTTAAGTTCATTAATCAATAATGAAACATTGATCTGTTCAATGTAACTTTTCACAAATGACTACAGCACATGCCTTCATCCATTTAAAATAAAACAATTCACAGAATAACAACTGCAACGTGCAACCAACTTTACATTCACTGGGATGTACTCTTTATGTAGATTTCTTCAGATACGGATGTGCATGTGTTTAAACACAAAAAGTGCATTAAATATTATGAAATCGAATGGCAAGAGAGAGATAGAGAGAAAAGAGAGATAGAGTCTAAATGAGAGTGCTCCTCAGCTCTTTAATCCCCTTTAAGCTATGTTGCCATGGACACCTCAGTGTTTTCTTTCAGCTCCTAGTTTTCTGGCATGTGCGTACTGTATATAAACCCATACCAGCAGCCCACCTGCCCAGAGACATCACTTGTCATTATACGCATGAAAAAATACCATCTTTTCCAACATCTAATCTAACCTGAACAATTTTTGTCTTTCAATAATACAAATTTAAATGCATTAAAAAAATATTATACAATTTGTTTATTTTTAGCAGAATTTATTCTTGTTTTTCAAGACTAAAAGAGCACCTCAGGTTGTAAGATATACTGAAGTCCTGGCCTAAAAAAATGTAGCATAAATTAAATGTAGGCCTTTAAAACTCACTGCTGCCCCCATGCTGCTAGAGCGAATACAAATCGGTCTAACCCACCAAAGAAAAGGAAAAAAGTTTGAAAATGTGTAATTCACTTGACATTGTACAGATATAAAAATAGTCCACATTGTCTAGCCTTATTTTAACAGTACACGTCAACTGTAATTGATTGCTGTTGTGAAGTGTTTTTGCACGTTGATACTAAAGTAGTGATACTGAAGTGCTTTCAGTAGTGCCTGAAGAGAACCAAAAACACAGAATGGAGTTCAAATGCTTATCGATTTACAGTATGTAATTTTTAGACCCTTAAACTAATAAAGTGCTTAGTTAATTGAGCAGCTGCAGTATAAGTCCAGATTCATAACAGTCCACAACTGTCCACCTTTCCAGCTGCACGTTAAGCAGAGGTGGTCTTTTAGGTTAGATCCTTAATGACAAGGGTCGAACGGATACTTTGTGACACCTCCGTGGAGTTCCACCAAGGACTCGCTCCAGGTGATGACGTCGCCAGTGAGGTGGCTGGAGCAGGATGCTTGGTCGTAGATCTCGGTAGAGGTGAGCATGCGCGACCACAACTGCAGATCCGACATCTCGCCCACAAAAGACTGTGTGGCGTCGAAACGGCCGCCCAGAGTGTCCTGGGTACAAAAGAGTCGGGTGTTAGTTAGTGCGAGTGTGTTTTGATTAACTTATATTTGATTCTGTGAGATGTACCTGTTCCTGTCCCAGGATAAAGACTCCTCCTGGTTTAATCGGATGCCAGGGTGACAGATTCTCTCCAGAGCCCCTTTTCACACCGTCCTGATAAGCCTCCCACATGCCATCACGTGTGGACCATGTTACACAGAGGTGGTGCCACTTACTGTCCGTCAGAGAAATAGGAAGAGTGACTGCCTGCAAGAGAGCAAAAACAGAGTGCATCTTTAAACAATACAGCGAATTGTTTTGTTGATATAGTAGATGGAATTCTGTCTTACACAACTTTTTTTTATTAACTACTGCTGTGCCCTAGTTCAGTTTTACTGATGTATCCTTGTCTGATGATGTAGATTGACAAATACTGACTTGATAAACATTTTCTCGTTATTACCGTTTAAAAGTTTGGGGTTGGAAGATGTTTTTAAAAACATTTTTATGCTTACCTAGGCTGCATTTATTTGATCAATACAGTAAAAACAGTAATATTATTAAGATTCACAATTACTGTTGTCTATTTTAATATATCTTCAAATGCCATTTATTGCTGTGATAGTAAAGCTGATTTTTCAGCAGCCATTACTCTGGTATTCAATGTCACATGATCCTTCAGAAATCATTTTATTATGTTGATTTAATTTAGTTGATTTAGTGCTTAGTCTTATTAATATTGAACACATGTTGTGCTGATAAATATATATTTTTTGTGCACAGTAATACATTTTCTGAATTCTTCGATGAATAAAAAGTTTAAAAATAAATGTTTATTTTAAATAGAAATCTTTGTAATATTATAAATGGTTTTACTGTCATTTTGGTTCATTTAATGCATTCTTGCTTTAAAAAAAAAAGAAAGAAATACTGACCCCCAAACGTTTGCATGGTACTGTATGTTCCATGTTGTCTGTCAGTTGTTTAGAATCAGAACTAGCAATGCTTGTCAGAGTTCTATAAATTAAAAAAAACTAAAAAAAAAAAAAAAAAAAAAAAAAAAAAAAACATGGACAATTCACATATAAATAACAAGCATAATGGTCGGAATTAGTTTGCGATCCAATCTGGATCATCCAGACAGCTCATTCACTGACTGTGATTTATTTCAAAAGTTTTTCCATAAAATAGTAACAGGATATTTAAGAACAAAAAAGAAAGAAAGAGAAATAGACCCAGTTGGATATTTGCGTACAAATCATCACAACAGAACATTAATTCTCAATCTTTAACTTCTGATTAAATGTTTATAGTTTGCTTGTATACCTCAACAAAGTTCCCTTGTGGAATAGCCTGCACATGAAAAACCTCATCATTATTGCTTATTAGCTGCTAGCACTAGTTGTAAACAGTTTAGTTGACAGCATGTAAACAGTCACTGACAGAAGAGTCCTGTCTTGTTTCGGTTTTCAAAAAAAACAGTAGAATGTATTCACACGTCAACCAAGGATAAGCCATTAACTAATTAAGCAGGATGATGCAATGGCTGGGAAGCCAAGAGGAAGAGAGAGCTTAGCAGACTGTTGCAATGGCATTACATGGTCATCAGCAGGGTAAGTCTGGTGATCCCTTTTCAAAACTTTGTTGTCTAGCATTTAAATACAATTCATTTTATTAGTTATTTTGTCCAATGCTATGACATATTTAATTTTTACTGTATCTATTTAAATACACTTATAAATTATAATGGTTTGTGTTTGTTTGGGTTTAGTTTTTCTTTTGTGTTTTGAAAAACCAGGACATCAATCTTTCGTTACACAATCCCTGTTTTATAATTAGGTGATTTCTTTACCTTGTCATTCACCAGCAGCTCCATGGGATTGTTGCCCCACTCAATCAGGACAAGCTCATTGGCCTGGCCAGGGACAGAGTAGGAGAACGGGGTTCCGATCCCAGGACCTGAGCCCCCTTTCAACCAAAGGCAGACTGTGAGGGCGAAGATCTCGCTCAGAAGGGTACGTTTGATTCGCCCATACATGTAGTTGGTGCGCATCGGGAAGCCAATCTGAAAAGCGTCAGGATTTTTGGGTTTCTTATTTGGACCTGTTGGTGAAAATAAAGAAATTATAAAATAGGATCTCATTTCTCTGAAGCATAACATATAAAATCTAGACTGAAATCTTCAAAAGACAGTTGAAGACAGATCTCCTAGAAGAAGACTATATAACCTGTTCAGAACTAGAACATGAAAAATAAGACCATGTAAAAAATTAGACCTACTTAAGTTCCCTATTGAGGGTACTCAATGCTGCATCAATTGCTGACACTTCAGTATGTGCAGGTGTCTAAAGCATGTAAAAAAATATGACAACTCTATTGGCCAAGGAAGTCGTGTGACATCACTCAGCGTGCCGACATGACTATAAAAGGGTGACTACGTTAGACTTCATCAGCCTCTTTGTCTTCAAGAAAAGCTCTGTGTGTAGTAAGTCTTATTTATTGTCCGTCTCAACGATTATTATGATGACAAGCAACCATGCATTTAGAAAGTGTGCATCGCTGTATCCCCACTTCATTATGGGTGACAATCACACAATATATGTTTAATTTGTTTAGGAGTGGAGCACACACTGTCTGCTCTTGAAGGAGCTGGCTGTGTTCACTGTGATTGTTTCACAGTGAAGAAGCTCCACTCCCACCTGGCTCTCATTATGAGGGAAGGGAGCCATGCAACTGTGCCTCACAGTTTGGTGACTCAGATCGTGGAGGTCACAGGTGGAGCTATCGTAGGCATCTGAGATGTGTGCATCCCTTTCTTGGATTTCAACCGCTAGCTGCAAGGCTCTCGGTCTGGATCAGGAAGCCCGCTCTGCAGCCTCTTCTGGTTAATTTGAAAGCATGTTATTGACTAGATCTAAAGAGTTAGATGTGGAGGGAGTTAAAGGCGGACATTAGATCTACCACCGCCTCTCGTATGTTGCTGGAAGTGATGATCTGTACCACGGCTAGACTCAGTCTAGACTGGATGTTGGAAAAGCAGGAGGTCGTTCAGGGCAGTCTAACTATTCCTCATGGGCCATCGATGCTCTCATAAGCCTTCCATTTCTTTCCAATCTCCACGAGGAGTTGTCGAGATCGTGGGAGAAACCATTAAATTATTTGAATGTGCAGGGGCTATGTGACCAAGGATTTGTGAAGATGCCTCAGGTAGAAGAGGTGCTTGCTAGCTACCTCCCTTCTGGCGCGGCATCTTCACATAAGGCTTTGATCTTGTCATCCAAGCCTTGTCAGACCACCTTACAGCTGATGCAAGACCTATGCGGCGGCGGGTTAGGCCAGTACAGCCCTGCACACAATGGCAGTGTTGCAGGCATGCCAGGCTGATCTTCTCAAGGACCTGGATAATGTTGAGGAATTGGAACCTGAGGCAGTCCTAGAACTCCACATGGCCACAAATCTTGCCCTCCGTGCCATGAATCAGACGGCACATGTCATTGGCCAATCTATGACTGCCAATGTTGCCACAGAGCAGCATCTGAACTAAACAGGGATGGAGGAGAAGAAAACATTTCTCCTTGATGACCCAATGTCATCCTCTGGCCTATTCTGTACTGCTGTTGATTAGGTAGTCGAGAGGTTTAGAGAGGCAAAAAGTTCTTTCAGCGGCATTCCAGAGATTCAGCCCTCGCTGTGACCAGGGTCCATCACCCCCCTAGCCCTCTCTGACCCACTGCCAGGGACTAGTTTATTGTATGAACTAGGAGTCGGGGATTGAGGTGGCGTACCCGAAGAAGGCCTGTGGACTCAAAGCCTTGAGGTCCCGCACTAGGTCTCCTCACATGAAGAGGCACATAAGTGGCTAAGTTGAGCAATCATGAGTTATAATTTCCTCATGCGACACCCACTCCATCCCACCATCCAGCAAGAGCTGGAGTTTGTTTTTTTCCTTCCATAAGATAAATTTTGAGCAGGCACTTTCCTGTGAAAGAGTCAAGTGGCAGATTTACAGACAGGTCAGTGCCATATTAAAAACTGAGACCTGTATTTTATCGCCCTCTTCAACTTGGAAAGCATGGGGACATAGACAATGTCTGTTCAGTCCTCTTGGTAAATGCTGTTCATTACAGACATCCTGCTGACATTTCATTTGGAGGCGATGTAAACACTCTTCCCAGATGGAGGGAGGCGATGTGGGCAGTGTTGACAGAGCAGAAAATTTACTTCATTGCCATTGGCGTCCTACTCTTTCATCTGTTGCCCCCTGCGGTATATTATCATTTGGAGATTTATGTATATTAACCGCTTCCCTGAAGGTCTGCAAGGAAGGAGACAGAGTACATACAGTATCTCACAAAAATGAGTACACCCCTCACATTTCAGCAACCATTTTAGTATATCCTCTCAAGGGACAATACTATAGAAATGAACCTTGAATATGTTTTAGAGTAGTCAATGTGCTGCTTGTATGGAAGTATATATTTACTGTCTTCAGAAAATAACTCAACATATAGCCATTATTGTCAAAATAGCTGGCAACAAAAGTGAGTACACCCTAAGTGAACATGTCAAAACTGTGTCCAAAGTGTCAATATTTTGTGTGAGCACCATTGTAATCTAGCAATGCCTTAATCCTCCTAGGCATGGAATTCACCAGAGCTGCACAGGTTGTTGCTGGGATCCTCTTCCACTTCTCCAATATGACATCATGAAGCTTCTGGATGTTAGGCACATGGCGCTTCTCCACCTTCCGATTGAGGATGCCCCACAGGTGCTCATTAGGGTTCAGGTCTGAAAACATACTTGGCCACTCCACCATCTTCACCTTCCTCAGCAAGGCAGTTGTCATATTGGCGGTGTGTTTGGGGTCGTTATCATGCCGTGCGGCCCAGTGTCTGAAGGGAGGGCATTATGTTCTGCTTCAGAATCTTACAGTATATGCTGGAATCCATGTTTCCCCAGACCATGATGCTACCACCACCATGCTTGACTGTAGGCAAGACACAATTTTCTTGGTACTCCTCACCAGTGCGTCACCACATATGCTGGACACCATCTGAGCCAAACAAGTTTATCTTAGTCTCATCAGACCACAGGACATGGTTCCAGTAATTCATGCTCTTGGACAGGTTGTCTTCAGCAAACTGTTTGTGGGCTTTCTTGTGAGCCAGCTTTAGAAGAGGCATCCTTCTGGGACGACAGCCATGCAGACCTTGTTGCAGTGTATGGTTTGCGTATTGTCTGAGCACTGACAAGCTGACCTTCCGCTTCTGGAACCTTTCAAAGCAATGCTGGCAGCACTCATACGTCTGTTTTTTGAAGCCAGCTTCTGCACCTGACACACAGCACGAGGACTCAACTTCTTTGATTGACCCTTGCGAGACGTGCTCAGAGTGGAATCTGGCTTGGAAAACCTCTGTATGACCCTGGCCATTGTACTGTAACTCAGTTTCAGGGTGTTACCAATTTTCTTATAGCCTAGGCCATCTTTGTGGAGAGCAACAATTCTAATTCTCAAATCCTTAGAGAGTTCTTTGCCATGAGGTGCAATGTTGAACATCCAGTGGTTAGTTTGAGAGAATTGTACTCAAAGCACCAAATTTTAACTGCTCTAATACAGGAAATTTGTATGGTCCTGTCAAGCAGACAAAAACATGAACATGATGAATAGGACATGTGGCTTTACATGGGTAAATGACGTACTACTGTTAGGGTGTACTCACTTTTGTTGCCAGCTATTTTGACAATAATGGCTGTATGTCGAGTTATTTTCAGAGGACGGTAAATATTTGCTGCTATACAAGCAGCGCATTGACTACTCTAAAATATATCCAAGTTTAATTTCTATAGTATTGTCCATTGAGAAGATATACTAAAATGGTTGCTGAAATGTGAGAGGTGTACTCACTTTTGTGAGATACTGTATGTGGAATGTATCACTAATGAGTGTGAAAATGAGTGTCCTACTTTTTCATTTGTTGCCCCTCCAGTCATCAAGTCAACTTTATTTATCTAGTGCTTTACATATACAATTATGGTTTAATGCAGCTTTACAGCAGCTCTAAAATGACAATGGCAGTGGCTCAGTGGTTCATGTAGGTTGTCTACAGACTGGAAGGTTGGTGGTTCTATCCCAGGGTCTCCATGGGTTCGTTGAAATCGCTATATAAATGCAGTCCATTTACAACAGTAAACAGTCATTATTCAGTTGAAATGTAGTTCATGCTCATCCGACATTGTCAGTGCATGTAAGTAAATAATATTGCAGAATATTAAGTGTCCCCAACAAACCAAGCCAAAAAGCCATCATGTCGAGCCTATGGTAGGGGATCGAGCAAGCTCTCCCGAGAAATAAAAGAGCTCTGGGAGCTTTCACAGACAAGAGGCAAGGAACAACTATCAGCCTAGGGATACGTGCTTTAAGGTGTTGAAGGTGGACTAGGTCATGTGACCCACTATCTGTGTGGCTCCCTCCGGTTTATGTAATTATGTAAATATGTTGCCCATATGCAGTCAACGTTATTTCTCTGAATAAGTTGTGAAGCATATTATTTCCTGATGTCTTTTCTGATGTCCAACATCCACTTCAGACTCTTAGAGATCTTGGAAACCTTTAGCCACGGGTCAGTTCAAATTCTATTACTTTTTACTAGCATGACAGTTTATATATTGAGTGTTATTGTATATATTGTTGAGCTAATTAATTTAACCAACGTTTAAGTCATTATCTTTACTGTTTTGAAATGCATGCTGTTAATGAAAACACTGCTGAATCATATCCAGTTATAGCTATAACAAAATAATTTAATAACCACAGCCTAATGCATGCCTCACAAAGCATAAATCTGAATCCAGATTTCAGAATAATTATTCAGACATTTCTAATACAAATGTTGAGGTGTCTCATCCATCAGGTGATCTGATATTCACTACTATAATAAAGATGAACATAACTTTTAAAAAGCAGGGTAAATTCCAAACTTTAAACAAAGGCACGGTGGCTTCACTTCATGACGTCATGAGCAAACCAGTTACAGTTTCCACAAAAATTATAATATAAAAGAATCATTATTAATAATTGAGCACCAAATCAAAATATGAGAATAATTTATGAAGGATCATGTGACACTGAAGCCAGTAATAATGCTGAGAATTCTGCTTTGCCATCAAAGGAATAAATTAAATTTCAAATAACTTAAGTACAGTTCTTTTATACAGTTCTTTAAACCTGTAATAATATTTCACAGTATTACTCTTTTAACTGTGTTTTTGATCAAATAAACGCGGCCTTTGTGACTTTGTGACTTTTTGTGACTTTTGACCGGTAGTGTGTATACAGACATATATACATATGTATATATTCCCCTCAAAAAATGTTCAATATATATTTGGTTAGGACAAAATTACAAAAACCATTACAAAACATCAAAGAATGGACCTTAAGTTTGAATGGTTAAATAAAAATCTAAGATTCTGCACAAACACTTCTCTAGAGTTGTCCTATACTCTACTTTTTAGGACATATCACCTGGTTCTGGAGTCTTGTGGTGAAGGTTACTCAGCACTGCATCTAGCTTACTGAGGGCTCCACGGACAGGCGCTCTTGGCCCAGTTGGCTTGAAAGAGGTTTGTGGATGGTGGACATGATCATCATTTCCATGGCGTCCATCATCATGGTGACCATTGCCATGATGGCCATCATCATGACGATCATCATGGTGGTTGTTGTTGTGGTGGTTATCATGATGATCATCATGTCCGTTTTGATTATTTCCTTGGTGATCATCATGGTGGTCGCTGTGGCGTTCATAGTGATAATTATGATGGTTATTACGATGGTTGCTGGAGTGATGGTCATCATGATGGTTTGTCGGGTGGTTGTCGTGGTTATCGTGGTGGTCATCGTGATGGTCATCGTGGTGGTTATTGTTGTGGGTATTATGGTGGTCATCGTGGTCATGATGATCCTCATGATGACCATATCCATGATGGTTTTCATTATGGCCGTAGTGACTGTCATAGTGATGATGGAGCTGTTCTTCCAGTGTGTTGATTTTGCGCTGTAGGAGGTCTCTCAATGAACTTGAATAGGAACTGGAAGAATTTCTCGCCTATAAGAACAAAAAATGAAGACAATAAACAACGGTATACAGTTTTGATAAGATTGTAAATACAATGTTTACAATTCAATGATAATAATATATAATGGAGTAATGTACAGTTTCTTGAAAATAGGGTAACCGCACAACACTGACTCACAATCCCATGCAAATATATGCTTAATGTAATATAATAAATATAATATAATATAATAATTGTTTCACATAAATCTACAAATAATTTAAAATGTTTCATTTTATAAATCAAAGGCTAAAATTATAGATGACAATTCTACCAAATACATAGCACACCATGTTTTCAACAACAGACCAATATTGTAGAGAAAATAAACCTTTTAATCATTAACATTCAATAAACACAACTACTGACAAATTTGGGGTCAGTAAGATTTTTTTTTTAAATACATTATTTTATTTAGCAATGACACATTAAATTGATTAAAAAAAGGGACATTAAAGACATTTACAATGTCACAAAAGATGTATATTTCAAATAAATGCTGTTCTTCTGAAATCAATTAATCAATGATTCATATAACAGTTTCTAAAAAAGTATTAAGCAACGAAAGAAATGTTTCATTAGCACCAAATTAGCATAATAGAATCATTTCTGAAGGATCATGTGACACTGAAGACTGAAGTAATTAAATAATTCAGCTTTGCCATTACAGAAATAAAATACATTTGGAAATGCATTAAAATGGAAAACAGTTGTTTTAGATTTAAATAATACTTTACAATATTACTTTTTTTTTTACATCAATTAAATGCAGCCTTAGTGACATAAGCGACTTCTTTTTAAAAACATTAAAACATCTTACTGAGCCCAAACTTTTGACCGGTAGTGTATTAATATACAGATGAGTGTTATGACATCACAAGCCAGCCCCTTCACTGTCAGCTTCTTTCCTTTGATAAGTCGTAGCAAATCCAGCTTTACTCAGTGCCACAGCATTCTGCGCTTAATGGCTCATCAGAGCAGATGGGGCTAATTGCTGATGGCAGTAACTAGCACATTGTAGAGCGCCGTCACCAGCGTGCTGTGTGTGCACTTCCTCTCCAATAAAACTTGGAGTGATATCTAAGTCACTTTGGGAAATAGAAAGAACGTGTCTGAGTTCTAAAGAACAGAGTTAAGTTAAAACTTGGATGAAATTTCTACAACTTCAAACCCTATATCAGCAATTAATTACTGTACAGTTAAAACAATTAAAAAAATTAACAATTAAAAATGGAGAGTTTAATTGCATATCATTAGTTTAACTGAATACTATACTCAATAAAAGTGTCACATGGTGCCTTGTTTACAGTTCTAAGTGCATTGCAACCATGTTACTGTACTGTAGTTTGTTTTTAATCTGATGTGTTCTCTCAAAGGTATAGGGATCTGGCTAATTTAATAAGTAAATCCTGGCTGGGCTGCCTGGTGGGAGACTGTTTTCAATTATCTGTTGTTGGCATAGGACGCCACCAAAGTGTACTTTACAGAACTATACAGAACTATAAATGAGCTTATGTCATCCTGAGAAGTTTTGACATGCGGGATAACCCCTGCAAACAAAAATCCAAGCAGTTGAAAAATATCAAGACATTTTAGAAAGTAATTTCCATGACTTTCCCAGGAGAAAAAACAAACAAACATATGCACTGCACACTACCATTAAAAAGTTTGGGGTCAGTGAAGTTATTATAATTTTAGAAGAAATTAAAACTTTTATTTGGAACTGCATTAAATTGCTCAAAAGTGACAGTAAAGACATACAAAAGATTTCAAATATTGTAAATGCTGTGATGTGATGCTAAATCTATTTATTGCATGGCTCTCTGGACTGCTTGGTTCCGAGGTGTGTTAATCCCCGATAACATCCGTTTTCAAGAGCAACACTGAATAACATGGAGCTCATTCGGGTATTCGTATCTAAGGCCTGTGAGTCTTTCATGTCTCTCTTCTAACACCACGGACTGTTTCACACAAAGGCAACTGCTGCCATTTTCTGTCTGTTGTATTTTTTGATAGAATTGAAAATTAAATCAGAGGACTTCAGTATTAAAAGTACAATCATATTGTTGCTGTGTTCATTGTTTTGTACACTGTAATGGACAAAAAAATGATTAACAGGTACAATTTCAAGACAGTTTAAAGAATCACAGTTTCCACGAAAATATTAAGAAGTACACTGTTCATACAATGCTAATAAAAAGAACTGTTTTCTTGAGCACCAAATCAGCATATTATAATGATTTCTGAAGGATAATGTGACAATGAAGACCGGAGTAATGATGCTGATAATTCAGCTTTGATCACAGGATTAAATTACATTTTAAAATGTATTAAAACATAAAAAATACTTATTTGAAATTGTAATAATATTATTCAAAATTGCTGTCTTTTTTGATCAAATAAGATCAAAAACATTTGATAAAATATCTGAGACCCAATCTAAAGTGTTTAAATCAAGTTACAGGCTTTACATTTCAGTTTAAGACTGTAAATCCACTCACCTGAAGATTTTCCAGCCTCTCCTTCAGAGCCTGCAGGGTCTTTCCAGTCTGTTCGGGGGAGAAGCCTCCATGATTGCCCAGATATGGAGATTTCCCTCTGTGATGGTCACTGCGATGCCCGTTTAAAGGGAAATGTGGGTCAGCATGGTGGCTGTCAAAGGGGTGTGAGGAATGCTGGGAGTTGTGATGTGAAGGCCCATGATGGCTGTCATCATGATGTCCTCTCCCAAAGCTCTCGCAGAGAGTAAGTTTTGCTGTCAGTTCCCGAATGGTCTCTCGCTGATCCAAGATGGTCTCCTTCTGTCTCACAAGGCTCTCCCTCAGATGAAGAATTGTGGATTTGGCCTCATCGGAAATGCCATGTCGGCTACTACTACTGCTGCTGCTGCTGTGACTACTTGGCGGGCCGCTAACTGGCCCATGAGGTCCATTCCCATGTCCATTGCTGTTTGGTCCGTGTGAAGCCCCATGCGAGTCCCCATGTAAAGTCCCATGTGAAGCTCCACCTGATGTGAAACAACCAGGGTCTGCATCTGCAGGGATAGGGATGCAAACAAGTTTAGGTTGCGTGCCCCAGTCATATTCCAAACCTGGCACGCTACTAACTGCAACCAAGGGCAATAAAAATAGGAGAAGAAGAAGAAAGAGGGAGCGAGAGGGGGGATACAGTCCTTGAAAAATCCCTCCCCAGTATATGTGTTCTGAGAAAGGCGGCGACATGATGGCATAATTTGTGTTTTTCGTCATCATCGATTTCTTCTTCACAGCAGTGGGATGCGCACCACGAAAAGAGGTCATGGGAGACCAATCAGTGGATTTAGAAATCCACAAGAAATGTCCAGAAAAAGCATTGTTTGTTCTGTGTTTCTGTTTCTTTTTGTGAGCTCAAGAGTTTATTTCCACTGTGAACGGTTATAAATCCACCAATCGCAGGCATTCCAGTTTATAAATGTACATGTCAACAAAGCAGAGCAGAAGTAAGACTTGTTGACCGCTCTTTTACCCTTGGCGGGCTGACGAAGTCTTTGGCACACCAGATCTCCAGTGTTTGGCAGTTATGAGTAATCCTTTAATTTCACTAGGCCATAGTGCATCCCTGCAGATTAGAAGACAGATTTCACTCAGAATGAAGCTGTAACCTTTCTACAATGATTGTAATAAAACAAACAAGCATTTTGTGTGTGTGTGTGTGGGGGGGGGGGGGGGGGGGTAGTAGTGGGATTACATATATCTCAGTTATAATTACTGAGTCGATCAGTCAACACCATGGTCTTGTTGAGCCAGACACGGCCTTGAGGTGAATGACGCTAACAGCTGAAAACCCCCTCAGCTATTGTAATCAGATTACTGTTACTTGAACTGGATGCAAATGATGAACAATGGCTTTCAAAATCATGTGAGCAGCCAAGCAATTTAAAAAAAGCCCACAGCCAGAGGTAGCTAATGAAGGATGCATAGGGAGAGTCGCAAGCTAAAGCTAGAAGGAACACGTAAGTTAAGTGTTTGCAGAGGCAATATGAAGATCGCACATTGTCAAACAAAACAAATACAGAGACACAGCTCACTGTTAACTTTTCAAACAATATTTAAAGTTCCCCTTTTATGGTTTTTCAAAAGATATCTTTTCATGCAGTGTGTAATATAGCTGTCTGTGGATGCAAACTGTCTACAAAGTTGTAAATTCGAAAGTGCACGGTATTAGCAGACAGACAGACAGACAGACAGACAGACAGACAGACAGACAGACAGACAGACAGACAGACAGACAGACAGACAGACAGATAGATAGATAGATATTTCTAGGAAAACCAATGTAATATATTTTTGTTCAATAATATTTTTGGATTATTATTTAGAATTTTGAGGGGATTTTATGATACTAAGCAATATTTATACATAATATTTGTATTTTATTAGCCTTTCCCCCCATAAAAAAATCGATTAAAGTAGTATTGTTAAAATAGAGAAAAGGCATTCAAAATTCAATTTTTGAAGGTAGATTAGTGCCATCTGGTGGGAGTAAAAAAAGAAAAACGTATGTAATGCCATGGTGTAACCCACTAAATTCCTAGTTCTACAAAGTGGCTTTAAAAATTCTCTTGACATAAATACTTATTTTTATTAAGTTGTGGATTTGGATTTATACTTCACATTCTAAAAGACTACTTTTTGTCAAGGTTTAGATTTTTTCTGAAATGTTGATTGGAAGTGTCAGTTTTTGCATTCAAGGGCATTTTGTTACACATAACATCAAGATTCAATAAAAAATAAACGGAGCAATTCCAAGAGGGTCCTCACACCATCGGTGCTCGGGCCCTAATGAACAAAAAATGAACAGATATGCTTTATCACAACTTAATCAATCTGTGTCTGATCTGATTTCAACCTCTTGTTTGAGTCTTTTGACTCAATTTTACCATATTGTTACAGTCACACCAGTTCATTTGTCTGTGTATAATAGTGTGTGTGTGTGTCTGTTTTTTACTCTTGTGTAACTTCCTTACTTTTAATTTTTTTGTGTGCATTGTGTCTGAATTATTGATTATTTTGCACTCTTGACATTTTAGAGTGTTACCCCTTCATTGCTGTGCACTTTTGTCCTGCACAGTGGCTGATTTGTAGTCAGTACCACTACTCTTCTATTTCCCATTGATTTTCTATTTTTGACCGCAAAGGAGCCAGGTGTGACTTTTTTCTGTCCCTTTAACCAAGTGTCATCCCATTCCGATGAAGCAAAAAAAAAAAAAAAATAGTAAAAAGGACACATTTTCTGTCATTTTTTGTTTAAGTTAAGGATTGGATAAAGATCCAAGCAGCATAAGGATCTATTACATCACTGGAAGGGGGATCTCACGGTTCCGTCCCCAAGGTTAACTGTCTAATAGGATCTAAGGATTAAAGGCCATGGTGGATTGGTTTGGTTGCAGTCTAGTGCTTCTGAGCGAATTCAGAAGCACTCTACAGTACCTACATGTGGCCAGCAGGCTCCTAAGAGGCTTGCCTAAATGTGTTTCTCAAGCTGTACAGCACGCCACCCCAGACATATCACTAGACCCAGCTCATGGCATCCTCGTGTAACTGAGACAGAATGAGTGAGAATGTGAAAGATCAAGGAGACTGCAAAGGACACTTTGCCTGTCAGCTTAGTTGGACTTTACAGACCAGCCAGGTGTATAATTAGGGTCCACCAGACGTGTTTCTTAGCGGCATTTCAAACAGAATCTTTCAGTTTCTTAACACAAAGGTTATAGGGCAAAATGCAGAAACACTATTGCTAAAGACAAAGATGCCCATCTGAACATGCACCCACTTTCAAAAAACAGTGCGGATTAAATGCAAGTGAACATGAACATGCAGCACTTTTGGCAGACATATATTCAAAGAATAAAAAGGAAAATACAAGATAAGATTTAATCAGTAAATTTCAGTTAAATGTGTGCTGATAGGAAAGTGGTGCCATTGATGATTTAAAGGCAGAGAAATGTCCTAATTTGTAAGGCATCAAACTCTTAATTCTTAGGAACGGTCACTAACAATGGACAGGTGTATTTGTGAATTATTTTGTACACTTACACATCAGTCACTTACAATTATTACATGTATTTCAAGAACAAAACTACTGAAAGAAAGAATCTTAACATGGGCAATCACCAAGCGGATACATGCGCTCTATCACCTGTCCTGGAGTATCTCAACCTAATTGTATGGATACTTAAATGAATCTGTTGAATCATTCATAGTCTGTTGGCTAATTAAGAGTGTAATTAGATGAAGGAAGTAGACCTCTGCTAAGCTCCTTAAATCTGTCTGTATCATGTCACAAACAGATCTCATGGATGCATTTGTATACATGATCAGCTTCTTCTTCATTGAAATGCAATTCAACTAACCCCACCAAAGTGTCATTGCACTAGTCATTCACGATTTCACCTTTTTAAATGAATTCACATATCTTTGAGGCATATTTTTTCACTGAGTTTTTTATATATATATATATATATTTTAATCTTCAAAGAAATTGACATGGAAATATGCAACTTCATGCAAGTATTTGGAGATAGGCTAAAGGTTAAGGTTCTGACTAATGGTTAAAAGTTCACCAACACATAAGTTCAAATTCCAAAGAATGGTGAATCAGGAAGAGTAACCATTTTACTGTAGCCTACTTCGCTCTGGAAACTGTTTCTTAAGTTACTTTGGACCAAAAACAAATACGAAATAGCAAGAAAGAGAAATGGCATCCAGCCACAGCAAGCCATTGGTTTTAAAAAATAAAAATAAATGACAAAGGATGGCATTCTTGTTTGAAAACAAGAATCATTCGAGAGACCAAAAAGAGAACATCTTCAAGACTGTGATGGTTAAAATATTTGGATTCAGGTTAGCTTCGACAAAGACGCAGTTCAGAAAAGGTGAATATTATCTTAAACACATGTCAAATCAACCATAGTATTCCACAAGACTGCCTGGCTGTTCAGTATGCATTACTAGTCATTTAAAAGACTGTTATTCTGGTTATATCAAATGCCAGGCAATTCCAAACTCCCTCAAGTCTAAGAAAACTTTCTTAACACTTTCCATAGAGCATCTATGTAACCATATTATGTTGTTTGTAAGCAGTACTCTGTGCCCTATTGTCTAATTTCACATTGACATGAACACTGTAGTGTAAAATGTAACCAAAACCTAAAATAATCATCCATGTAGTAGGGCATGGCTCAGAGTGTCTGACATTCGCAGGAACAGGTGTCCTTAAGACAGAGATGTTGAGATTTGTTCACCTAATGTATCAGGTCAAAGTACTTAATGAGGAACAGTCCTTTGTTGATGACATATTAAGTCTATCACGTCCAGTAACCACAATCGTTTTATATTTACAAAAAACCTGACATATTTGCATAAAGCCTAATTATTATGCAATTGCAAGTAGCTCATTGAAGCGAAAACGCAAAATGATACCATCAGTACTGAAAAATACTGAAAAGGCATGTTAAAGTCATTAGACAATTCATTCAATTATTGCATATTCATTTGAAAAGAATACAAATATGAAAACACTGTGTAATTGATAGGCATGACATATCAAATATACATGCATTCTTCTCAAATAAGACATTTGCAAACTATTTTAGCCAATATAATCAACATCTAAATATTTCACAACATCTAAAACCTCATGAAACATTTCTCTAAGAAAAACAAACATAAAGGAAGAAATGATGGTTTGCAAGAGCGAAAATCAGGTTCTACTATTTTTTGCTGAACAAAAGTTTTACTCATTACATCTGCCAAGTAAAATATCTGCAGTGCAAAGCTAAATGAACATTAATCCTTCAATTAAATGCCACAATTATATATCCCAGTCTCTAAATGACTCTGATTGATGAAGAAGCGGGACCATACCTGCTGATGTAAATTTGAATCACCTCCATCAGATCGTTGCCTACGAGTTCTGGATTTTTGATTTATTTATTTTGAAGAGAAAAAGATGTCCCTCACCTGCGGTCAGTCACAGAGTTGAGGCAGGTTAGACTATTCCAAACACACTGATCAGATTGAGAGGGATTTGCTTTAGGGAAGATAATTTTAACTCTCTCCACTCCCCCCATCCCTCCCTCCCATTTTCTATCACTCCTCTTTTAATTTTGCAGCTTTAATGTGTGTTGTTAAACAAAGATTTCTGGTGGATATCCTTAGCCTCACTGTGATGTTTATCTTAACATTGTGTTTGGGTAAAATGTTAGCTGTAATTTGAATTTTAGGGTCACAGATACAGATAAGAATCTGAATAATGACTGGTTACCCATGTGATAGATTATATGCTTAAACTAGAGAAGCTTTTAAAAGCAGCACACTAATTCTCCTTATGGTTGAGAGAGCGAGAGCAAAGGATGGTTATAAGGCGAACAGATCCTTTGTGTAAAGATACTTCTGAGAGGATAGTGAGTTGAGATGGTCATCAGTTATTCAACAGTCATAAACTCTAATTATAGGGTACAAAGGGGCCAAAGGTCTACCAAGTTTAATGGTTCTTTTGATTGTATTTTCTTGTAAAACACTAAATAGCAACAAACACCACCACAGTACTTGCCCAATTAACTTTGTGTGACACAAGACTGGGAATTAAAGGCAATATGAAGTTAAACAGAAATTAAACAATTTAATACCATATCAAAAATGCTGTTTAGTATTTATAGCTTTATATATTCATTCATTTTATTTTTTATCTTGTGCTTTTGTACATTTTTATTTTTTTCTATTTAGATATTTTTCTATGTTTTATTTCATTTTTAGTTTTAGTAATTTTAGTGCTTCAATTTCATATTATTTCTATTTCAGTTAGTGTCAAAGGCAACATTTCTACTTTTTGTTTACGTTTCCTTTCAAATATGTTTATTTTATTTTAGATTTATTTATAAAAAATATAATTTTTATATACTTTTAGTTTAATTTAGTTTTTTTTTAAACTGCTACAGTGCTTTAAACTATTAAATTATTTTGTAATATCTAATCTTTTTTATATCTCATGTGTAAATTAATATTATTGAATTTGGCTACTTCAACTTCAACTTATTTTATTTCAGTTAATTGCCAGGGAAATATTTGTAATTTTTGTTTAAGTTTAGGGTTTCATTTCTAATATTTATATTTTATTTAACTTTATTTCAATTAACCAACATGACTTTGAATAAATAGTTTTAGTAAAAAAAACAATAAAAAAAAACAATTTTGCTTTATAATTTTTTTTTATTGCGGGCTCTGTGGAATACTTGATTCTGATTGGTCAATCACACCATCATCCAGCGGTATGTTATTCCCTGATAACTGCTGAAAACAGATAACAGGCTCACTGAAGGTTACTGAGGTCAGCAGCACTATACACTTGCTTTTATTCATGGAAGTTTTGTGTTTGGTGAGCTAAAAAACATAAAAATTCAGTCGAAATCACTATTTTGTGTACAGTTATTTAACCAATTATGTCATCCAATTTTGTGGACTCGCTCTCTCTTGTTTCATTCAAATGGAATTATCAGTTTCAAATCAATATCTCTTACCCCCATACTTATTTATGTGGCAAAATGCTGTGTAAAAGGAGGTATGACTGTACCGTAACCCTTAACTGTCCATCTAGTTTGAACTTACCTCTTGCTAGCAACTGCTCTCTCCTCGGAAGCTATGTGTTTAAAGACCTAATGAAATATTTCAACAAGATCAATATTTTGAGTCTTATTTACTTATGGGGCAAGTAGCCATGTAATAAGTGGGATGATAATGTACATTCAGCTGGTTGTTATGTCAGAATAAACCCCTTCAAGCTGATGCAAGACCTGATCTGGGTTTATTCTGAGATAACAACCGGCAGGATGTACATTATCCCTTACTTGTAATATCTATGTAATATCTCATATGTGGCATTAAGTTTAAACATTAGCTGTTGTTACAAAATGCACTAATAAATATGTAGGGAAAATCCAGATCACTGACTGATCTCATACTGTCCCATAATTGTGCCTAAGTATGTTTCATAATCCAAATCTCCACTTTGCTTCAAACTAATTGTGTTGGCCAAGGTGCTAAACTTTGACTTAGTCACAGCTGACCCTACACAGCCTGGTTATAACATCCTGGTAATAGATTCTTCTCAGGTGACCCTAAAAGGCCTAAATAGCGAAAGAAAGAGAGGTATTCAGAGGTATTCAGTATTGAACAGCAAGACAGAGATGAATATAGAAACGTATACTGTTGGTAAATTAATCATTCCAAATTTTAATCAAAGTTAATTTAAAAAATATTTTACTATATATACAAACGTTTTGCAAGATGAATCATTCCAAATTTTGATATTCAACTTGTTAATTTAAGCAAAATAGACGATGCAAAAAACATGCCACAACTCCTGTGGGCAACCCTTAAACAACACCATCAGAGGATCTGCTGGTTCTAATCTGCCTCAAAGACTGTCTCAAATAGCCTACAGATCGCCAATAATGCTCCAGATTGGGGCCTGTCCAAGTGAGGCATCTGCACATTTAGACCTAGTGCATGGAAGCCTAGTCCCGGAGTAATTTTTATCTTAACTTTGGACATATGGACTTTGTGCACTACTTTAAATTGGCTGAGCGAGTACCTTGCACACACTGATGAAGTGTGAACTTGCTAGAGACCAGAATCCCATTTGTCTAGTGAGAGTGGTCTGCCAACATCCTCCTCACAGGCACTCTGGAGTTAAAGTAAAGAACCTTTTATTAGATTGGGAATATACAGCAGCTTTGGAAAATACACCCTAGGAAATAAAATGTTGAAAGGGGTATGGTGATTACAGCAATAACTGAATGTGATGCCTGACTCTGAAAGGATTGTTGTTTAAAAAATGAAACAATTGCTTTACTGATGCATATATCTCCTTTACAGAATTTAACCGTTTTCCATTCCAGATATGAAAAGATACCAACATTAATGGTGTAAAATTCCCTTAGCAGTTGTATTAAAAACACTCTAGCAGCAGTGTTAATTTGTTTTACGTATGTAATTTACTGCCAAGGTAATTTAGCACAAATTATAGCGTTATGTATACTATTTTTTTTTTTACAATTAAAATATGGAAAAACTCAACTAGATTTGCAATGTTGATAACTGTGGAAACGTGTCATCACAGTCAGTGAAAAGGGTCTATAGCAAACCACAGCAATTCAACAATCAAAATAATTCAGATGACAAAATCAAGTCCCAACCTACATTTTTCTTGTTCACTTGGATAAACGTCACAACAGGGAAGAAAAGACTAATCGCAACATCTGTTTCATGCCGACTTTAAAGGCCCACTGAGGTGCCTTGAAACGCGCACCATTCAATGTGTTGATGTCATTTCCACTGAAACAGGAAGACACAGGACAGGACATAGCTCAATGCTCAAATGTCATCAAAATCATTGATCCATATTGTGGAAGTGAGAGTAAGTTTTGAATGTTATATCTTATAAATGCAAATTTTGTCATTGTTTTGGAATTGGAGCACACTAACTTATAGACTGAGCCAACATTTTTTCATTTTGATTTCATTTGGCCTTTAACTACGGTAAGGGTCAGGGGCAGGGAACGGTGGAATAATATAAGTGATATTGCACCAATTACAAAGAATTGAAGTTGCATCTTCTGAAATCGAATATTTTATATAACATGCAAAAAACAGTAGGTACACCAACAGAGTAGTATGTCAGAATACCAAAGACTTTATATAGAAAGACCGTGCACTCGTATTAGTATGAATGGGAGAAAGTGTAACACGCAATATGACGGAATAAGTCCCGCCTTCTAACGAAATGAGCCAATTAGCTTGTCCAGCCTGAAACATTTCAGGTTTTTTTTGTCATGATTCGAGCATTTAGAAACAAAATGTAGGAGACAGTTGTTGTCAGATTTCATAGGTGATTTCAAATATGTTTACCCCATTCAAAGAGATAGGATGCACTTGCATGTCCGAGAGGTGTTTAAAATGTAGCGGCTGAGTGAAATTACTTGTCTTAAAAGGACTTTGTGAATACATAGTATTCGAAAAACAGAAGGCGAAAAGTCTCCAGTTGACCTATTACTCCCAAGATTCTGAAGTGTGCATTTTACTATTCCATGAGGCCACGGAAGCGTCGGTGAAGTGACACAACTGCACCACACAAGGTGACAGTAACAAAATGGCAGATGTAGTACGTCCAAATTTCATTCATACTACCCACATTCATACTATCTAGAACATACTTTTTTAATGGTCGAGAAGTTAGTTAAACCACCAGCGAAAATGTGCTACAGTTACAGGGGGAGCTAACAGCCCTGGAGAAAAAATAAGAATACAGTGTATAGCGGCATACTGTATGACCTTGACAACACCACTGATTGGCAGCATTAATTAATCAGATTATGATGGAATGATGGAGAAGAATATTTGAACCTGGCTTATATACAGCCAGTATAGTGTATGGTGAAATCTTGCTATTAGCGAGAGCAATTAACTAGTGTTTCTCTGTACAATTTTTGGCATTGTTTCTTTGGCAAATTATCCGATTACGTTTGAGATTTCTGATCGAACTGCTGCCGATTGTAGGTTCAGGATCAGGTGAACGGCTTCGGTTGCTGGTGTTGTGTAAGCATTCAATTACAGATGTAATTGATCCTTAATTAACAGCTCCTGCACTGATCACTTCGTAGGTCACTCTCCTTTGTTTAGTAAGAGCTATGGTAACTCCCCGATTGACTCTTACAGTCCCTTTAATCACTCGCTTTATGCGTTATCTGTACTGTAGTGTTGTTCAGGAGAAGAGTATGGAGAGAATGACATGAATTAGAATGACTAGGCAGCAAATCAGACAACAGAGTTTTTCATTGTCTGAAGCTAGGCAGTAATCTCTTTATCTCTTACTATCCTATGCGTCAGGACAAAGCCTAATAATCACACGTGCACTCTTGGATAGCACATGCGGAGGCAGTGAGGCATTATGGGCAGGGTGGGCTATTAACCTTTTTGTTCAATTTATGAATTGAGTGAAAAAGAATCCAGTTCTTTTTGTTTTCACAATGGAATTTATAAAAGTGAAATTGCATTAAATGTGTGCAATTACGAAACAATATTTGAAACTGCACTAATGGCAAAATAAAGCAAACCAAGGCCATGATTATAAGACAATAATGTAAACTAACGGACCCTTTTAACAGACTGATATTAAAATAATATTTAATTATTATCTGCATTTAAAGATTTTTATCCGCTGTTTGAAAGTTGGTCGGACGGTTAATTTTTATTTTAAATGAGACAAATCTGATATTATTTTAATCTCCAATATGTTATTTAACAGTTGATGTGTTTTTTTAATGCTTCACTAACTAGCAGAAGACACTAGCAGGGTTTAAATCTCAGTTGTGTAGGTTGGGCATGTTGTAAGACTCCGTTACAATGTGCCCCTATTATAACTATTCTATTCTATTCTATTCTATTCTATTCTATACTTTTATGAATTCTATTGGGAAAACATGAGGAAAGGGTGAATAAAGATAGAGAGTGAATGTTCAGAAATTATTAATTATTATTATGTTTTATTATATTAATTAATTGTTTTATTATATTAATTATTATTATGTTTTATGTTGTATAGTTGTGTTTTCCGGTGTGTTCGTTGTCAAACTCAAATTATTTTATTTTTAATTATTAAAAATTGCCATTATTTTATATGAAACACATAATAATTGTATTTTTTGAGAAAATATTTTAGTTCGTCTTGTATATTTTTTTTATTAGGTCAGATTAAGCTGATTTGCAGATTAGACATTTTAAACTGTCATATGGTCATGTTACAATGTACCCCTCACATGTTACAATGTACCCCACCTATGGGGCATGTTGTCACATTTCACTTCCTTCCTTTCGGGGTACATCAACAAAAAAAGTATACACTGTATTAATAAAACAAAACCCCATCATTGAACTAAACATGTGAAATTAATGTGGGAAAAAATAAATACTCTGAACCCCAAGTAGATTTACACAAACTGAGAAAGTCAAAAAGCATTAGGTTGTGCCCCGCTCTCCCCTACTTAGAACACCCCTTTGCTGTTAGACCTGCTGCAAACGAGATGTATAACCAGACACCAGCTTCTGCCAATGTTTCTGAGGAATTCCTCATGAGCAATGGCCTCCAGTCCAACAATATTCTTGGGTTTGCGTGCTGCAACCGCCTTCTTCAAATCCCACCAGAGATTTTCTATGGGGTTTAAGTCGGGTGACTGCGATGATGGCCACTGTAGAATCTTTCAGGACTTCTTCTGCAACCAAGCTTTGGTGGAATTTGAGGTATGCTTGGGAAAATTGTTCTGTTGGAAGGTCCCTCAATGCTCAAGCTTTAGTGTCCTGATTGACAGCATGACGTTTTTTCCTAGGAGTTCCTGATACGTCAATGAATCCATTTTGCCTCATCCCTCCACAGAACAGAATCCAAAGACGTCTGTGGCTTATTAATATGATTTTGAGCAAATTGAAGCCGACTTTTCTTGTGCTTTTGGGTCAGTAGTGGTGTACATCTTAGAGTTCTGGCATGGAAACCACGTGAGTTTAGTACGCGCCTTACTGCCCAAGCTGAAACCTCAGTGCCTTTTGCCACCAAGTATTGCAACAGGTCACTCAGCAGTCACTCAGGGGCTGCTGATGAACCTGATGAATCTGAACCTGCCGTTGATAACTTCCTTTTTCTGCCCCGTCCAGGTAATGTAACCACTGTTGAACTTTGTTCAACTTTGAACTTGTGAACTATGCTTCCAATGGTGTCTATAGAAACATTTAGTGCCTTCGGTATCTTTTTGTATCCTGTTCCTTGTTTGTGTAGGGCGATGACATCTTCTCTTAACTTTTTGGACCATTCTTTTGACTTAGCCATATTTCTAACATGCAGACAAACATGACACTCAAAAACCTAGCCAGTTCAGGTATTTCATGCGTTCTAGCTCAAGCACACCTGGTGCAACTAATGAAGCCTTTGAATAGTTGCTTCAGGTGTGCTTGAGACAACACCAGTTATGCAGATTTGTGCTGTTGTGAGGAATCCTTTTCAGGGGGTTGATTAAAAGTTGCATTTTCAGCTGAATTTGGGGAAACCACTTTAAACATTTGTTTTGTTGAGCTATTTCAATTACTTTTGTTTCATTTGTTCATTTCAAACAGCTAAAAGTCTGGTAATTTTGCCCATAAAAGTGATTTACAATGGGGGTTGAATAACTGTTTTTTAAAAAAAGTCTCTTGTGCTCACCAAGGCGACATTTATTTGATCACAAATGCAGTAAAACAGTAATATTGTGAAATATTATTACAATTTAAAATAAATTCTCTATTTTAATATATTTTACAATGTAATATAGTCCTGTTGTTAGAGATCAACCAGGCTCTCACACCAGCCAATCATAGCGCACTCCCTCACCAATTCTAATCAAACATTCCTGCACCTCATTATCACCATCATCACTACCACTATATTGTTCATTGTCCGATATAGTTCAAGCGAAGAGGACTACTTACCTTGCTATCACCTAAATGCTCCAATGACCAGTCTCCATTCTCTCCAGTGTTCCATCTCCAGCATCTCGTCTCTCCTCTGTCTACAGTTTCTTCGGTGTAACTTGTTCCTGTCATTCGTCTCACTCACGATCAGTCATCATACCTGTAAGAAGAACCATTCCACTCATCGCCTGCACACCGCTCTGCAAATTATCATTGTTCATATCACTTACTGTTCCCGCTCTGTGTTGTCAATAAACTCCAGTTAACCTACATATCCATCTCTTGAGTCTGCTTCCGTAACACCTGTATGTCAAAGCTACATTTTCAGCATCATTACTCTAGTCTTCATTGTCACATGATCCTCCAGAAATAATTTGAATATGCCGATTTGGAATTCAAATATTTTTTTTATTAATCAACAATGTCGAAAACAGTTGTGCTGCTTAACCTTTTTGTGTGTGTGTGTGTGTGTGTGTGTGTGTGTGTGTGTGTGTGTGTGTGTGTGTGTGTGTGTGTGTGTGTGTGTGTGGAAATTTCGGGATTCTTTGATGAATAGAAATATCAAAAGAACATCGTTTAGCCTTCAAAATAGATATATTTACTGTCATTTTAAGGCATCCTTGCTGAATAAAAGTATTAATTACAACAAAAAAAAAACAGTTGAACAGTACTTCAAATTTTAAGCTTTTAAAAGCACTTGTATTTATCCCCTGTGGAAACTGTCTAGCTAGTGGCATATACGTCATTTGAGTTTGAGACCCCTGTTATAAAGGATTTATTCCCTGTCACTGACAGCTAATATAAAAATAGGCATTTGCTATATCTTGTTTAATAGGCTGATTGGATTTTTGGAGACGTGTTGAGACACCTCTGCCTGCTGGCGCCACCTACAGGTCAGTGTTGGTAAAGTAGAGGTTCTGTAGAGGTTAGTGAGTGCACAAACCAGAGCCATCGCCATGCTGAGCACATAAAACTGCAGCACACTGTCTGTCTCTTTCTCGCTGCCTCTCCGCTCTTGACGGTCTGATAAGGCTACATAATACAAATGAGCACCACCCATGTCAGTACATCATAGGTCCATTGAAAGCACTGAATAAAGATTGAACTGCAAGCATGTTGAAGTTGCAATCATCTCAACAGTAAAGAATTGTTCACCTGTCATCATTTACTCACCTTCACATCAACACAAACCTATTGGTTATTTTTCTCAAAAAGATTATGTTACCATTAGTCACCTGTACTAATAGCATTAAAAAAAAGATGCAATGCTGCATGTGAACGTTGACTGAGGCTGTCGTTTTGCTAACGGTCACCCCCCTTTTTGAGCTTAGATCCGAACTTAAATGGTCGTGATTTTAAGAATGCTTTGGAATAGAGGTTGGTATCTTTCTAAAGAAGACCCTTAGCAGAGAATGACAGTACTTCAAAAAAAGTGTAAAAATAAAGTTATAGAAGTTTAAGGTTGACAGTAAAGCAAACATACTAAAATAAATGCAAATATTTTTGTATTTTGGTATTTTGGAAAATCATTTGGACTTTAAAATGATTAGAAAAATCAAAGCCATATGTCTAACCAAGTTGTTTTTAAAATTTGAAGAGATCATAAATTGAACCTGCTGAAAGGTTTTAAAGGTTTACACAGGATGAATTTTGAGTTTAAGCTTTCGCAAGATTTCTAATTTATGCCAAGTGAGACTGACAGGCTATCCAAGATAGCGAGCAGGTTAATCTTGACCTTTTTAATAATTGGCATTCATTTAAGAAATGAGCATTTGTGTCTTCTACTTTCAACTGTTTCCCATGAAAAAAAATAATAATTGAGAAATATTTTATCTCATTCAGATTCAAATTGGGCAAAAACTTTTCAAAGCAGAGAAACTTATGACTTTATACACTGATATAGTGATAAATAATAGCGTTTTGTCTTCTCTGCATAAACATGGGATGTCCAGAGTTTAACATGTTTGGTATGAGCTATTTGTGAGGCAAATAATATAAGCGAATTGTGGGAAATTTAATTGTCTTTTTATTTAAACTTAAATTTCATGAGTAAATGGTTGAACTCTTAATGTGTTCAGAATAGCACATAATACGCATGACGACTGAATTACCCGCAGTGTGTGTTGTTGCCTATGATTAAAATGACATCACTGTCTCATAACCCCATGAATTAACTGCCTGAGAATTCATGATATTAACCAGAATAGTTCTAGACATAGTAAAAAAGACAAATACACATCTTACTTTCACTTGAAGAACACTACGTGAAATTCTCATTTGAATAAATGTAAATGTATTTATTCCACTATAGGACACTGTACAGTAGGCATCCCTCGTGCACGTCCACGGTCATATATCACTTGACATGCCCCCATGACATCAAAAGGGGACTTTAAATTTGGCTAATACCCATAACTCACATTTAAATAGCATCTGTAAATAGCAACCTTAACCACCCTTAATAGTTGTCAGTAAAATCTTGCATTGTGGCATCAAGGACGTTTCTGTTTGCCTTCTTGGTAAGCAAATCTGTTGCCCTGTTCTCCATCACCATTTGGTGAAACTGACACTTTACTTTTTTAATATGTGTTAATGGTCTTATTGTAAATATGTTATTAGTTTCTTCGTAATCTTTCATCAAATAAAATTACTTAATTACTTATGGGCTATAGCCAGATAGTTACCGTAGTCATCGTTTTAGCAAACTTGGTTTGACTCCAATTTTATGACACAACAATGTAATATTACATCCAATATAATACCCAATTGTAAATGATATAAATGAAATGTAATGATGGCTTTAGCAAAATAATTTAATTTAATTTAATTTAATAAGATTAAACAAAATATATTAATATAAATAGTCATTGTTTTAGCAAACTCGAAGGTCTGACAATTTTATAACACCCACATTTAATGATACAATTAATTCCTCACAATAGTATAAAGTCTAAATAATAAAACATTGCTTAAGTGAAAAAATGAAAAAAAGATAAAATAGAATAAAAACATTCAAATTAAATTAAAAATAACATTTTTAACAATACAAATAATTCCTTAAATAAAATAAAGTCTAAATAATTAAAATAAATAATAAAATATTAAATACAATAATAATAATAATAATAATAAAATACCTGGATTGTTTTAGCAGATCTACAGGTCCAATTGACCAAAACCAGTTTTAAATAATGTCTAAATAATTGAAATATGAATTATAATAATAATACAATTACTTTAAATATTTTGTTGTATAGACACTGTAAGTAAAAGTAGTAAATCTTCCAGTCTTAACCAATACTTATAGTAAACTTCAAAGCTTGAAATACTGACACTGCTTCAGGATTCCAGGCCACATTTTCCCAGAAATCCCCTCACAAACACCCATAGACATACATGCTGTAACCTCAACTGTTCAGTGGGCTCAGTGCCATGCTTTTTAATATCATTAACAGGTGGCTTTCTAAAATAGAATCAAGAAATGCTCACACTCGTACTCACGCAAGGAGATACAACCATCACACTGGCATGGAGACGCACACTGAAATCTATCAGACACAGTAAGCAGGGCAGCCATGAAGTAACAATTGACAGACAGACATGAAATCTGGTGCCAACGAACCTAAAAAAAATCATTGATATCATTATACCCGGACATGGGCGTGATCTTTTTCAGACGCAAACACCCCCCCCCCCCCCCAACTAATGGTGTGCCACATCGAAGTCCTCCCTCTTTAAACCCCTCTTACGTACTTTCTCTCCGTCTCAGAGAAAACCCCTCTGCAAACCGGCCTTCACGTATTCGACACTCCACAGGTCAGCTGCTTGTTTGTGCTGTTGTGATTCACTGTAGAAGTACTTGCTGTGTCAACACTGTAAAGTTACATTTAATTCTTGTCAGTCTGGAGCGTATGTGCTTTATTTATTTATTACTAATATACCCTGTAATGTTTGACCATCAAGTCATGTTTAATGTTTTTTTCTCTATATATACTATCTCTAGGAAGTATTATGTATTCCTCAAGTATTCCTGGTTTTCTTTCAAATATGCTGTGGTTCACATCTGAAATAGTTTGGTTAGTATTGTCTGCAAGCTAATTTAATGAAGTCAATAAAGAACTACATTCAATATTTTAGATGATATCGCATTCTATATAGAGAAATTAGCTTTATTGCAGCATACATACAAAAACCATTCAAATAAATTGTAAGATTAACTTTGTAACATTGTTACTACCCACCAAAACAATTGAGCCTTTTTTTTAAGTGCCCCTATTATGCTATTTTAAAGGTTCCTAATTTGCTTTGGAGGTCTCCTACAACAGGTTTACATGCATCAAAGGTCAAAAACACTTTCATTTTCTCATAATATATATTGCACATTACCACATTTTTCAATGATTCTCAAATGACTTGTCAGATGATTCAGTCTCTCTAAGTCCCTCCTTTCCGCCAGCTACTCTGCTCTGATTGGCCAGATGGCCTAGTCTGTTGCAAATGGTCTACCACTTACAGCGCCTGTCGGAAACAAAATGCCATTACCACAACTGAACAGCAACGATGGCGTCGATTTTACTATATCAATCTGAGCGTGAGTCCGATGATGAAACAAGAACTAGTTATTCAACCCGAACCTCCATCGCAAGGACGACTTGAGCAGGACGTTTCTCAGTGATACACTAACTTTACTCAGTTTGAGGTACATTATGAGATGTTGCAACAATCAGCATTATCAAGTGCATGTCCATCAACAAACCGATTATTTTACTTGTACTTTTTTATTTACAGAGTATTTTTCTAATTTATTGCGGCGAACATTTGGAAACTGTATCAATAACAATGCATACATTAGCCACTAGGTTATGTTGGATTTATGTAACATTATTTATTTCAATTAACTTAAGTTAATTACATAAGGCTAATCCAATGCTGTTGAGTTGAATAAGGTTAACAATCTTAATTTTGTCCAAAACAGTTAAGTTAATTAAGTTCAATTATCCTAAAATTAATATTTTTACATTCAACCAAAACAAATAATCCAGCAGCTTCAGTGTTAAATGAACTCTCCTGGGAGTTTATATAGCTCCAGACTCAAGAATGTTAAAGTTAATGAGCTAATTAAGTGATTCCTTGAGTGATGATTGATCATTCTTGAAGACACCTGATGTTAACAAGCAGAATCACTCAAGGAGACAATCTCATTTTTTAAGACACCTTTATGGTGATCAGTTGGGCTCTTGACCCATCATTAACTTTAGATTTTTTTTGGCTGTTGTATCTGAGTTATAACTCTTACTTTTGAAAGACAATAACTTTATATACGGTGCACTTTCAGATTTAAAACTTTGCAGGATGTTTTCATTCACTTAGAGCTATGTTACACTCTACATGAAAGCTCAATTTAAAAAATCCATAATAGGGGCACTTTAAGAAAAGTGCTAAGCTGAATTTTTGTTCCATCTAGTGGTTTAAAAGAGAGTAAAAGAGCTCGGAGCCCTCCCCCCAGACAGTACGCCAAATACCCATAACACTTACTCGACTTAATTATATGTAAGTGTGAACTTATGAAGCAAAATTTGCCAAACAAAACACAGGAATTCATAGAGGAAAGCACTACACAACAACTTAAAGGAATAGTTTACTTCAAAAATGTAATAGGTAACCAGACAGTTGATTTACCTCATTGACTTCCATAGTAGGAAAAACATACTATGAAAGTCAATGGGGTCCATCAACTGTTTGGTTACCGACATTCTACTAAATATCTTCTTTTGTGTTCAGCAGAAGATATAAATTCATGCAGGTTTGAAAAAAAAACTTGAGAGTAAATGATGACATAATTTTCATTTTGAAGTGAACTATTCCTTTAACACGACTAATATCGTAACAAAGAACTAATGCAAAATGAGGGCTTACTGTATATACACTGCAGACAAAGGGAGAAACTAAATAGACACACCTGAACTGAGGAACCCAATCAGTTAGAAACCATGGAGACAAACAGGAAGAGAACGGAGGAGAACTGAACTAATTACCAGACCAGAAGATTTACAAAGAAACTAAAACATGAATATATAAATATATAAATATGCAGAACAGAAAATACTTTTTGAAGAATGCTGGTTACCAAATAGTTTTGGTTACCAAGAGCTTCCATTGTATAAACAAAAATAATGTCTTACATATCGTGGGGTAGCTGGTACTCAAGTCTAGTTATCATGATGAACATGTTCTTCCATTTCATGAAACTCTGCTTAAGTTTGATTTTCTGTTTTAATCATATTCTTCATTTTTTACCAGTCTAGTAACCAGTCTGACCAACCCCTGACTTCATCACCTCCTCATCATCATTCACATCTTTAAGCTGTATTAGCACTCAATTGTGTGAATGGGCAATGTCTGCAGTTCCCAGCATCCTTCAGCTGTCTATCTGGACTTAACGCCTCCATAATTAACATCCTCAGCTGCATCTTCTTCTGACAAAGCCTTCCACACCTCTACCTGTGAAACACATTAGACTGACCTAGATTTAATCTCGCTGGATCGATCTATCTCAGACTTTTCCAGCACTAACTGTGTTTGTTTGTCCTCTCATCTGATCATTTTGTCCTCAATCATCTAAGAAGACTTAAATGTCCTTTCAAAATAAACTGCTGCCACTCATTCACTTATTTGGATCTCTGAAGCTGCAAATCAATCATGTGGTCCACGTTCATCGTGCAGGATGAAGAGGTAAGGACAGGGAATGCATCTGCTGGGGTACACCAACCTTCCTGTGCGCTGGAAGGGTTTTTGGGATCACGGGGCGGCGGACGCAAGCGGCGACATAGAACACACCCCACTTCTGGAGATGGCATTAGCGAAAGCCAAGAGGGCAAAATCAAGCTGACGTTATTCTTGGCTGTAACTGGCATTATGCTCACTGTGCTCGGGGTGGGCACAGAGTTCTGGGTGGAACTTACACCATCCAAGAGATTCTACAACAATCAGACTTGTCTGGTAGCACATTATGGCTTATGGAAATGCTGTACCAAGATGTTCTGGGTGTCAGATATGGACCCAAAGCAGGAGATTTGTGGGCCTTCGCACTTACAGAGAGGTAAGAGATAATGTCCCATAATGTCTCAACTGGAGTGAAAGCATTATGAATAATCCGTTAGAATAACATCACCTTCCTGGATCCCTTTATAGAATCCAATTGCACCTTCTTTAAGTTCTACACCACTGGAGAAAACATTGTCCTATTTCAGAAAACGCCAGAAAAGAGTGAGTCATCGCATATCCCCCTCTTTGTCTTTAGATCCTGTAGCACTAATGTGTCTTTCTTTGTGTCGTCACTGAGTGCTGACCTCATTTATACATTTTTAACCAAAATATGATACTTAAATGTTGTATGAGGAGCAAAAAATAGCATGAGTAATAATATTAATAAAAGGAAGGAAATGAATGAAACATTACATTTCCAACAGTAGCCTACCACTTTTCTATATGGTTTAATTTGTTAACAATAGTTAACTACATTAATTAACATGAATGAAATGATTATTCTTAGAGTTAATTTCATTTCAACATTTACTAATCCATTCTTAAATTCAAAAGCTGTATCTGTTAATATTATAAAGTGGACATGAGCTGACATGAACAGTTGTATTTTTATTAACTAACATTAACAAAGATAAATAAATACTGTAACAAATGTATTGCTCATTGTTAATGTTAGTTAATGCACTAACTAATGGAACCTTATTGTAAACTGTTCCCAAATATTATAAGAACATCTGCATCATATTTAAAGGTAATATTGTGCTTATTAAAAAGGTTAATGATTATTAGCAAAAATTCAGGAAAAAAGGCACTCTCTTTAGAAAGATTAAAAAGCCTTTATTGTTATAGCTTGGTCCTCTTAAATCTTGAAAAACAGACGCGTTTCGGCATACAAGCCTTCGTTGACTCCTCCTCGTATGCCAAAACGCGTCGGAGTGTTTTTTTAAGGTTTAAGATGACCAAGCTATGGAGTTTCCTGAATTTTTTGCTACATATGATTATCCCATCCAAAGATTACCTCAAGCAAACATTTTGAGTCCTGGAATTGCTCCTCAACAAACATTTGGTTAATGATTATTACTTTTAAGAAATTTCATTAAAATTGTCTACTCTTTTTAAGTACACGAGTGTCTTGAAATTGACAGCCACAGGAACAAACTCAGCCAAACCATCTAAACATGACAAACCACCTAAAACCTATATAGATTGCACCTATCAAACCATTCTCTGTCTGTTAAATCAGCTCAGCAGATGTGTGCATTATGCCATCATATCATTGCTATTTGCTGATTAAAACCGTCTTCCCTCTTTAGATCTGACAGTAGCATCGGCTATGTTAGCTATCATTAGTCTTTTCCTGATGGTGATGGGAGCTATGTGCATTATCATGGCAGTAAGCAAAGGTGTTCAGTTCTTCTTGAAGCCAGCCGCAGCTTGCTTCATACTGTCAGGTAACATTATTATGCTATTGGCTAACATCTTTTAACTATATTGTACACATGCTTTTAACTGATGCTTTTATCCAAAATAACTTTCAGTGCATTCAAGTTATACATTTTGCCAATATGTGTATTTCCTGGGAATCAAACTAGTGACCTTGGCGTTGTTGATACCATACTTCACCAATTGAGCTAAAAAAAATATACGGTATGGGCCAAGGATACGTTTACATCACAATGATGCACTAAAATGTTAAGTTTTTCTTTTGTATTCTTCGCATACATACGACATTGTCAAAATGATCCCCTTTCACACAGATCTGCAAAAACAACTAAAAACGCTGTATTATGCAAGCTGGCAGTATGTTGGCAAGTAGTTAATCTCAGCCTCAGACATCACACCCACAGACCGTTGGCTGAATGTCTGATGCATATGGTACACTTAACTGGAAAAACTTTAGGAGTTTCGAAGCCGTCATCTGATTGGTTGAATTCTACAGGATTTCAGGGAGACGTTTGTGTCGCGTTCTTTAACGGTCAGTCTGGAAACAAAGCTGTAAGATGGCAAATCCCCTTACGGAATAAGAAAGCTGTCGTGTTTACAACTGTGACAATGAAAGCCTACTTGGATCAACTAAACGGTGGATATTCAAAAGTATGTTAAGTTCGCGGCTCCATTTTTGCAGCATTTTTGGTCTGTTATTGTGAGGACATACAATAAGAGGGTCATACTTTACATTTTCACTCCCCGAAACATGATGCGGAACAAACCAAACTGTGATTGGTTGCTTTACATTTCAGTCAGACAGTCTGGGCAGTCCTTGGCCAATGAAAGCTGTGATGGAGTCCGACTGTCAGACTGATGGCAGAGGGTCTGGCTACTCGAGACTAGCAAATAGTTGGCGAGGTCACGTTGTGAAAGAAAAACTACACGCCTATAGAATGAACACGTAATACGCATGCGCATGACGTAACAGTTTTCACAAATTCGCGTTTTTGGAGTTTACAAGGAGACGATAATAGTATCTTTACAACTTGCGCTTTGAAACCCATTTTCAAAAGTTGTCGAGTAAATGAATGGCCAAATCACATACAAAAGTTTTGTTTTAGATGAAAATGGTGTCATTTCTTCATGATACATATTTCACCATTGATTCTGTAACAAATGGTTCAGTTGGTTCACTTTGCTGTGTTTCCATATCAGATATTTATGCTAAATGGCATACACTGTAGTCATTTCTATATACAGGATGTCAACATCCAAACAGATTTAAAGAGCATTGTGGTCTTGGAAGAAAACTTTTTTTTTTTTTTTTAAAGAAACTGTTTGGCCAAAAAAGTGCAAGATAACAACAAATATAACAGTGATAGCTTTGGATAAAGTAACATTGAGAGCAAGAGCAGAACTAGCCAACAATGTATGCTAACACAAATGCTGTAGGGTCATTCAGAAAAGGCAAGGCAATTCCAGATTGCTGATAAAAGCCAATAAACATAATCTCTACACATCTGATTTTTTTCCCCTCTGTCTCTCAACAGGTGTCTTAATCTTCCTCTGCCTCATAATTTTCCACCAATCAGTGCTTTCATTCTTAGCAAGTGACCAATCCATACCTCTACATCATGTAATGTCATGGTCAGTGACGTGTCTGGGCTGTGCAGGGGCTCTGGCTGTTGTTGCTGGGGTCTTGTTCTTGGTCCTTGCTCTTCCATACAGTCCATGGAAAAAGTGCCTACTTAAGAAGAACGGTGACATCTAGTGGTGTGGAGGCTGAAGTGTACTTCTCATTCAGATTGCACTGAATCCTACTGATAATGTGGAACAGATAACAACAGTAGTCCCATGCATCCTGGTGAATCTGGGAAAAAAGGATTCCAGAACTGTACACACACACACACACACACACACACACACACACACACACACACACACACACACACACACACACACACACACACACACACACACACACACACACACACACACACACACACACACACACACACGGTGGTTGGCAATGTGATTATAGATGAGTTGGCACTGGAGAGTATGCTGCTGGAAATGTAATAGTGGGTGACCCAGACATTTTCGCAGATTATATGTACCATTAGAATGGAATGTTTCAGTGATTATCGGGCCTAAAAAACTAATACATATTAGTTCATATAACAGAACAGCTCAATAATCTTTTGTGTAAAACGTAATTTTTTTTAACTATACCTTTTATTAGTTTGTTTGTAAATTATATAATATATGTGTTCTATATGACAAATATAATATAGCATAACAATTGATGCTGTATATTCTGATTTATATACTGGAGGGGCCGTTTAGAGGAGGCCTTGGATACTTTCCTTGGATACTGTTTCTTTTAACCTTTTCTGAAGATCATATTATAATATATATATATAGGACTATAATTTGGGAATTCTGCTCAAATATAATTGTGGTGTAAATGCCTTAATTGTCATGATTGGGTTTCCTGAGGCAAAGTGAAATGGATTGTAACTTTACAATTGTAGGTAACAGAAATTAAGCTAATTTATGCTTTTATATTTAAGTTTCTATACAGACATTTGCAAGATTTGACCAAGTCTTGGCAAAGTACATACCCAGAATACCTACCTTTCTCCTTCATAATGTGGAAATCAGCTTTCATCCCTCCCTGTTATTTTTTGTACCCATGGTGAAGGAAATAAGAGAACCACTTGAAATCCACAACAAAGCTGCTTGAGATACATCAGTGAATGTATTCTGCTGCCGGTCGACACTGATTATTTATTAACAGCAGTGCCTTTGACGTGAAGCAAACACATGGAATCTCACATTGCATATTTGAAAAATAGCTCACTTTTTCTTTTCTTTTTTTTTGAGTAGTGGACAAAACTGCAGCATTGTCAATAAATCATAAATAAATTGATGATTATTTACAGAAACTTTATATGTTCTGGCTGATTTGCAGAAGCATATACTGAGAAATTGAAATGAGAAAAAGACACATGTCAGCTTAAACTGTAGAAATATGAACAGAGGGCAGTTTAGTTACAGGAGGAACTTCAGTTACATGATGGTGCTTCCAGCTGACAGTGCCAATGAAAAGCCCAGTTGATTCATCTCCGGGTTTGACCAGCCCTTTTCATCTGGAGGTGATCACTTGATGACAGCAAGAGATGAACTCAAATCAAAAGCATTAATTAAAAGCCCCAACATCTACTGCTCCTGCTGCTTCCCATTGTGAACGCTGACATTGATGCTGATCTAGAATCAGTTATTGAAAGTGTTAGAGGAAAGCAGATCATAATAATGAGAAACTTTCATTGTTGGCAGCCTCTGGTGCATGACAGAAATAGCTTTCCAACTGAGTTGGGCTGTATTTTGCAACAATCCGAACTAGGAATGCATTGGTTTAAAAATCAAACTTTGAGCGTTTTCATTTCAATTTATTAATGTGACCTTTTCATAAAACAAAAGAATACATATTTATTTTAATTATTTGGAGGCTACAGATGGTCTAACGTTTTTGCAGCTCGACAGTGGCATCTAACATTGACGAAGATATGGGTATTTTTCAACAGATAATTTGCCTCTCTTTGTTTTTTCCCCTCTTGCAAAACTAGGAAAATTGTTCCAAATTAATGAATCTCTTTTTAAGTTCTGTTATTAACATTATTATCAGATCATGTTTTGGTTCACGAATTGATTTGATGAAGATTATAGACTATGCTGGAACTTTCAATGGTGCGTCATGGCATTGACAATATGGGAACGCTTCCACGTGAGCCAGTGTCTGAAGCATGTGTCTAAACACAACAATCTGATGCAGTATGTCACTGAAACCATAAATAGACGTCTGAAATGCGCATTATCGATTCTTTGTCGTCAGAAGCCGCATGTTTGCTGAGTGCCCATTGTTTTGTTTGCATTGAAAAACTGTTTAGACCAGGAATTAGAAAAATGTCAAGTCTAAAGTTAAGAGATGCCCACGCTATATTACAGGGACACAAAATGTGTTGGGTGATGAGCATGCAAGGTCCTTGAGTCCTTGAGAATGCAGACAGGCAGGCGGGTGCTCAAGGTTGTTACTCATGTTGTAATGAAGACTACATTAGGTTCTGGTGGACAGTGAGAAGACATCCGGTCAGAGAAGTATATCTCTTTAATGGGTGGTATTTTGCAGCCACATTTAAACAGTGGTGGTTCTAAATGAAATAGAAATAACAATATTTGAATTGTCACATATTCAAGATAACAATGTATATGCACAGAAGAACATAAGCATTTTGGTACTATAGTCATCTTATCCATACATTGTAACATCTAGAGTCATCAAATTAGACTAATAGTACTCACTAAGTACTCACTAAATATACTATTAGTGATAATATGCATACATTGACTCAATATTTCAGATATACAAGTATAATTCATCTTAACATGGACCGAGTATAACAGATAAAATGGAGACACGTGATCTCAATCGAAGCAATCGCAGAGATAATCCTCATTTTATCATAAATAATACTATATACATACTCAACTTTACTTAGAAATTAAGATGATATGCTCACAGATAGATATTGAACTCTCTTTTACGTGTATTTAATGTTACTTCAGATAAACTCAGCGATGCAACAAACAAACGCATGCGAAGTAACATCAAAATACATCAAATTACAGCTTTTAACATCAAAATGGTAATACCTGAAATACAACTCTTAAGAGGTAATCAATCACTGAACAAAGACTACTCACTGGCATATGAACGCACTCTTTCAAATCGATCAAAACAAGCAGCGTAACTCACTACAGAACAAACTTTCTCGTGTATGCCCTATAGACCACGCCCCAATAACTAGACTGTTCAGTTGACGCATGTCTTTTATTTCTTAACGTAATATTTAGCCACAAGGGCATTAGTGTCTCTTTTATACATAATACAGATTGGAGGGCCATTTCAACACGTTAATTTACTCAGGTTACTCGAGTTAAGTCTTGACTATCCTAATGAACGAAGATCAGTCAATCGTTCGAAGCTGGATGACCACTTCCTCACCTCCGGTAGAGAACAACCTCCCCACCGTCATCTCCTATTCTTCCCTGACCCCCATACTAAGGTGTCGATGGCTTGGAAGAATCCATACTCCACTCGAGTGCATACCCAGGCCACTTTTTCGCACTCTACTGTTACTGGGATGTGTGAGCATGGGGACAGGCAGGGCCAGCAGAAGCGCTAGGCAAACTTGGAAATTGCCCAGGGTGCCAGACACTGGAGGGCACCGCACCATGACGAGCACGAGCATCTCAAACTTGTGAAGAACTATCTGCGATCAGTTACATGCAACCAAATAAATAATCAATTAGTAATCAATTAGGCTCAATCGGACTTAAAAGCCTTCATGTAGGCTAAACACCTCAATCGATCTGATTAAGCTTGATCTGAATGAAATTTAGATCGGATTGAAAGTGGTGGTTTATTCCTTTTTTAATCCGATCGAGAGGACATGTAAACACTTGATTGGATTGAAAACCGAAACTGAAAGGACTGCACATATGCAATGATGTAGAAATAGCGTAATGACGTATGACGTGCGGAACGAGCTGTTCTTCCTGTTGAATAAAGTGGCATATAAATGAGTGTCCCGTCATTCTAAAATTATCCTTTCACTCAGCGTCTGTGAAGTGGAGCAGGACAACGTCCCACCAGTCCTTGTTTCTGATTCTCATCCACTGATGACTGGTTTAGGGCGCAGGGAGGGGCCTTTTTACGGCATGATAAATACTGTATAAGCAGCACGGCAAAATGGTTCATATGCTCATTGTCTCCAAATTATGACTAGAGAAAGACAGATAATAAGTCTGCTGTTTAAAACAAATAAAGAACCAGTGTAAGAGAATATTTATTATGCGCAAACAGTGGGAAACTGTATATTTGTGAAGTGTGCGCATGACAACAAATCTAATCTGATTTGTAGCTTGTGACATAAATATGCGCACATCCCGATCACTTTATTTGGTGTTCAAGTAAACACTATGTTCAGATTCATCAATCAGAATGAATTTTGTCCGATTGAAACAAATGTAAACAAAAATCGGACACAAATTGAATTAATCCAAGATAATAAGATTATAAGTTCGCAGCAGCCAAAGAAAGAAAGGTCCTCTTTTAAATGGTGAGTAAACTGTATTAATTCATTACACATGTCTTAAGTCAACAGTAGGGGTCAATATGTGACAAATTGGAATTTTTTCTCGTAAAAAATTTAACGTTGGGGGGCGTATTCCTATTTTGCCCAGAGCGCTGGATTGTTTTCCCCCGCCCTGGGTAGGATGATGCGGAAGGTGAAAGCCTTACCCTCAAAGCCCTGTAGGGTAACGTCCAAGGCAAGGCAAGGCAAGTTTATTTATATAGCACATTTCATACACAATGGTAATTCAAAGTGCTTTACATAGAAGAAATTAAAACAATCAAAAGAAATCAGAATAATTCAAACGGTTTAGAATATAAGATAAATACAGAAATAATCAAATGAAATCAGAATAATTAAAACATTAAATAAAATACAGTGCAAACAGTCGGACGAGCAGTGGCACAGTGCTCATTCAGTAAATGCATAGGTAAACAGATGTGTTTTGAGTCTGGATTTGAATGTGACTACTGTAGGAGCACATCTGATCTCCTCTGGAAGCTGCTTCCAGCTACGGCTGGCATAGTAGCTAAAAGCAGACTCCCCTTGCTTAGAGTTAACCCTTGGTATTTCTAGCCGATGTGATCCTAGTGATCTGAGTGATCTGTTGGGTTTATATTCAGTGAGCATGTCTGCAATGTATTGAGGTTCTAGGCCATTGAATGATTTATATACCAGTAATAATACTTTAAAATCAATCCTAAATCATTCTGTGGCCTAGGACCTCAATACATTGCAGACATGCTCACTGAATATGTCTGCAATGTATTGAGGTCCTAGGCCATTGAATGATTTATATACCAGTAATAATACTTTAAAATCAATCCTAAATGTAACTGGCAGCCAGTGTAAAAACCTGAGGACTGGTGTGATGTGTTCATATTTTCTGGTTCTGTTTAGAATCCTGGCAGCAGCGTTCTGTATGAGCTGCAACTGTCTTATGGTCTTTTTAGGAAGGCCAGTGAGGAGTCCATTTCAATAATCCACATTGCTGGTGATGAAAGCATGCACAAGTTTCTCTAAGTCTTGACTGGAAACAAAGGATCTAATTCTAGCAATATTTTTCAGATGATAGTATGCTGATTTAGTTATTGCTTTGACATGACTACTGAAACTAAGGTCTGACTCTAGAGACACACCCAGATTCCTGACTTGATTTTTAGTTGTTTGACCCCTAGACTGAAGGAATGCGTTCACCTTGAGAACTTCATCTTTGTTTCCAAACGCAATGACTTCAGTTTTGTCTTTGTTCAACTGAAGAAAGTTTTGGCACATCCAATTGTTTACTTCATCAATGCATTGGCAAAGGGAGTCAATGGGGCTGTAATCGTTAGGCGATAGGGCTAAGTAGAGCTGTGTGCCGTCTGCATAGCTGTGGTAAGAGATTTGGTTCTTTCTCATTATTTGGCTCATTGGGAGCATGTACAGGTTGAATAGGAGTGGCGCAAGAATTGAGCCTTGAGGGACTCCGCATGTCATGGATGTCCACTCAGACTTATGCTCTCCTATAGTCACATAGTAACCTCTCCCTTCTAAGTATGACCTGAACCATTTTAGGACTATCCCAGAAAGCCTGACCCAGTTTTCCAGCCTGTCAAGAAGTATGTTGTGATCGACAGTGTCAAATGCAGCACTGAGGTCGAGTAGTAGAACTGATAATTTGCTTGTGTCAGTATTCAAGCGAATATCGTTTATTATCTTTATGAGCGGTCTCTGTGCTGTGATGCGGTCGGAAACCAGATTGAAAGTTGTCAAAGTATCCATTTGAGCTTAAGAATTTGTTCAGCTGATTGAAGACAACTTTTTCAATGATCTTGCCTATGAAAGGTAGATTTGAGATCGGTCTATAGTTGTTTAATATGGTCTTATCCAGATTGCTCTTTTTCAGGAGGGGCTTGACAACTGCAGTTTTCAGGGAGTTTGGAAAAGTCCCAGAGAGAAGTGAGGCATTTACCACTTCTAGGAGATCTGCTTTTAAGCTGTGTAACACAGTTTTGAAGAAAGATGTGGGAAGTGCATCAAGGGGTGATGCTGTACGATTTCTTCCAAAATTTTGCCATCAATTTCTTTGAAATCAGACATAGTGACTACTTTCTCAGGCTGTTGTCTGATCTGTCTGACCCCAGTGCGGCTCAAGGATGAGCTGATCACCTTTCTGATATTATTGATTTTCTCAGAGAAGAAAGAAGCAAACTCACTGCACTTGCTCTCTGAGAGCATTTCACTGGGAATCTGGCTTGGGGGGTTTGTCAGTCTCTCTACAGTAGCAAAAAGAGTGTGTGTGTTGTTTATATTGCTGTTTATAATAGTTGAGAAGAAAGTCTGTCTAGCTTTGCCTAGTTCCTTATTAAAAGCATGGATGCTGTCTTTGTAGATGTTATAATGGACTACAAGTTTTGTCTTCCGCCACATGCGCTCTGCTTTTCTGCATTGTCTTTTCATATTTTGCACTGCTGTTGAGTTTCTCCAAGGTGCTTTCTGTCTGCCATTCTTCTTCCTGACTTTCACAGGAGCTATATCATCAATTACACTCTTAACTTTTGAGTTAAAAGAATCAAGGAGAAAATCAACAGAGTCAGCAGATATGCTTGGTGTTAAAGATATAGCCTTCATAAATAGCACACTTGTGTTCTCATTTAAGCATCTCTTCTTGACAGACACAGATCTAGCTTCAATGGCAGGACAGATCAATATATCAAAGAAAATACAAAAATGATCAGACAGTGCTACGTCCTTAATAACAATCGATGAAATGTTTAGACCCTTACTGATAAGTAAATCTAGAGTGTGTCCACGATTAAGTGTGGGTCCATGTACATGCTGAGTCAGATCAAACGTTTTTAAAACAGTTTTGATTTCTTTTGCCATATTGGTTTCTGCATTATCTATGTGAATGTTAAAATCTCCAGCAATGGCAAAGCAGTCAAACTCTGAGGAAATTGTTGATAACAGTTCTGTAAAGTCTTCAGCAAAGGCTGGAGAGCATTTTGGAGGCCTGTAAACAATGATAAGTAAAATTCGTGGAGCACCTTTTGAACACAATACCCAGATATTCGAAAGACGGGTAATTCCCAAATGATATTTGCTTACATTGATAAACAACTTTAAAAAGAGCAGCTAAACCTCCACCTCTTCTGACAGCTCTGCAGACACTCATAAAAGTAAAGTTAGGAGGGGCTGTTTCATTGAGGACTGTTGCATTGCAGCTGTCTTCTAGCCCATGTTCATTTAGCAACATAAAATCCAGGTTGTATGTGGTTATTAAGTCGTTGACTAGAAGTGATTTATTTTTAAGTGAGCAGATGTTTAAAAGTGCTAACTTAAAAGTCTTACTTTTTGTCCCCACAGCAATCTTAGTTTGGCGTGTAATAGGCACCAGTCTTGTGGGTTAGGCAGCAGGTCAGTTCTGCAGGCGTACCAGGCTGACCTGCTCAAAGACTATGGCGATTAGCCCCTGAGATGGTAAAAGAGCTCCCTTGGGCAACAGATCATGCCCTCTGTGCAACCAAGCAGACAGTCCGTGCCATTGGTCGTTCGATGGCTCCTATGGTTGTAACGGAGCGGCACCTGTGGCTTAACCTCTCGTGGATTAAGGAGAGGGATAAAGCATTTCTCCTGAATGCACCTATTTTACCTTCTGATTTGTTTGGTGATGCAATTAATGCCATCGTGGACAGATACCAGGAGGCCAAGCGACAATCAGTGGCATTAAAGGAACTAATCCCTCTGGCCCACTTCTTTAGGAGTGCTAGGGACCACTCCACTAGGAGTGTTGTGCCTTCCAAAGCTCCTACTAGGAGTGCATCCTTACAAGATGTCTGTGTTGCTGCAAATTGGTCCTCTGCACACATTCATCAGGTTCTACAATCTAGATGCGAATTTAACCCTAGGGTCCTTCAGGGTTGATTCAAGACTTAGTCTACGCTCAAAAACTGTCTGTGCACATACACACCCTTGTTAGGCAGGTACTATCCCATGGTGTGGCAGCGTTGGTATTTAAGCTTCAATGCCATGATGAAGTTCCACTCCCTCCCGAAGGGAAACGTATCAGGTTACGTATGTAACTTAGTTTCCTTGAGAAGGGAATAAGAGACACTGTGTCACATTTTCATGCCCTGGTCATGCCAGTGCACCTTCTTCAGACAATAAGAATCTGATGATGCTGATTTCAGGTGTCTATTTATAGTTTCAGTGACGCAGTACGCTGCATCACTGCGGCCAATCAGATTGGCATGTGTACGCAAGTGCATCAGACACCAGCTCAAACGGAAACGTTCCTATAGCGTCATCGACATGACTCAGTTTCTTATTTGCTTCTCGGGGAACCGGGCTACATATTATATTTTATTATTTATATATATATATATAAACTTGTTAGTCAATCACTACTTATTGCTGATCATCTTTATATATGCTCTCAGGTGTACACTTCTATAATTTTTTACTTGAAAGGTCTTAACGACCACATGCATTTTAATAAATGATATGAATGCATAACCATAAATAAAGAGTAGTGCAGATCTTTGTATGCACTGATTCTTATCCTAAACCATTTTTGTGTTCATTTGCATCTATTCATGCACTTCAGTATTTGTCATATATGTGAAGTGACATCCATGCTGAAGCCGTGATTCTATTGCCTATTTCCATCCATCCGTTTTGGAAGTTTGGCATGCTCTCTTGATGAATTACTGAGCGTGCCAATCATTGAGTGAACACAACCTTTCTTCTGACTTGGATGAATGCAAATTTTATATAAAGAATAAAACATTAACCACCTTGCCTTCATACCTTGTTTCTTTCTTTCACTGTCACATAAAAAGACATGTCATTTTCTTTTTGACCTCCTTCCAGATTTCTATCTCCCTGTTCATCCCACTCATCTGATTTCCTCCCTCCTGCTTCCTCTAAATTTAGAGCGTGGCCAATCGCGCACCAGAGGACGCAAGCAACACAAACATGGATTAGAAGTGCAGTCTTACCAAGCCACCCAAACATTTTGTAGAAATAGTGACCATCAGTATAGCTGATTTTATCTAAACTATGACAGACACCAGTATGGCGTGGGTGTTCTATATAAGTTTAGCTTTGGTTACATATCAGGTATCTTTACCTTCAGTGTGACCTAGATAAATCTTTAGGGCACAGCAACTGAATCTTCTGATGAGTTACAGCTTGTTTATGTTCGCCTATCTTTAAACTCTGCCCTTGCTAGTTTGCCCTCTAAAAACTCTGCACTTACATTTGACACATACACTGTCAGCCAGCTAATGATCACTAACGGTATTCCAATGCATTGGACAGGACACCTGATCCTAAAGACCCCTGATCCTAAAGACCCCATGAAAAATATTTGGCGAGTGTTGTTTTCTTGTGATGACGTATTTCTTTAAATAGCTAGTAGCCTCTATAGTTTACATCACAGATGTGATTTGTTAACTGCTACTTGCTAAAGCTAGTCAGAAGCAGGTATAAGGAGAAAGGACATTTTTATTCAGATAATTTTTATTGCATATACATTTCTAACAAACATATGATGCAGAATGTATCATCAATATTTTTTACCTGGTTTTCTAGAAGAGAAAGACTTTACGTGTGTAAATCTACCACAAGTTAATTTTGTCAACTTTTAGGAGTATACATATTGATGACCTCAAACCTAATACACAAGCTACTTACCAACTACTTCTTCCCAGATTCTTAAGTAGTGCACATACAATCCCATTACTATCCAATGTGGCCATGGGAGAGGAGTTCAAATAGAGTTCTGCAGGTGTGCTGTATTTTTGTAGGCCAAACCTCAGAGTCAGCATTTTACCTGTTTTCATATTTCTAAAGTCTTTTTTTTAAATGGCTTTTTGAATAAATATCTGAAATAAGGTCTGTGGTGAACTCAATGTCTGCATCCGAAATCGCATACTTCCCTACTATATAGTAGGCCAAAAACAGTATGTGACAAAATAAGTATGTCTGAATTAACAATACTCATAAAAGAGTCGTCAAAAAATACCCGGGTGACCTACTACTTTCGGCGGGATTCTGAAATGTGCATACAATGAATACTTTACTATCATGAGGCAACGCGAGAGGATCTTGTGAATGGTGGTGAAGCGACACAACTTATGCTGGTAGGTCACGTGATAATGACAGCAAGACGAATGTATAGGCTACGTCCAGATTACATTCATACTAAACACACTCATACTATATAGAACATACTTTTTTAAGTATGTAATTACTTAATGTAAAATACAAAAATAATTACCTACTTATACCAAATACGTTCCTACTCAAGAGAGTATACGATTTTGGACACAGCCTTCGGCAGTTAAGCAATGTAACTGAGGCTGTAGGTCACATGACAAAAGAACATACCCTTTTAATGGTAGTGAACTTCGTTCCTCATTAAATGTAGTACATTCTCAGACAGTATGCAATTTTGGAGACACCAATGAACTAAAAGCCACAATAAACAAACTTGCATTTTATTGGCTCTTCTTCATCCTTTTGGTCTTGATGAACCTTTATACTGACACCTGTTGGTGTGGATGCATGAAATTTGTTTACTTCACACCTAAGCTGTTTGTGTTTTTCTGTGTAAAATTACGGTTACCGTAAAATTAGAGCTCAATGCGCTGCAACTGAAGAAAACACATGCAAATAGAAAAACACCCACACACGCTGCAAAAGTTCACAACACAACCAAGTACAGAAGTCTCAAAGCCTACTTGATTTTTTTTTTTAATTAATATTTTTTTTTAAATAGTAAAACATACAGAGATGACATGTTTATCACATACAACTTTGTATACAATATACAAAATGTATTAACAATGTTCAATGTCAAATAATAAAATAACAATGAGCTGAAAACTAAAATAAATAAATAAGTAAACAAAAAAGATAGAGAAAAATATGTTAATCTATTCATCAGTTGTACAAATGTTGTCATGTTATGTTTAAATAAGTTTAATAAGAAATGTTAGGTAATGCAGGGTCCAAAGATGAGATGGCAAGTTTTAAAGGTGATACACTCACACATAGATATAACGCATGTTTTAAAAACTTTGTAATAATAAGATATTTCCGGTAATAACCGCTATTCAGCTGAGGGACACCGCGTTGCGTTGTCATGGGAACATCCCAGGTGAAAATAATGAGGAAATCACGTTGTCTATCGTTTTTCCCTTCATCAAGTGTGTTCCAAACGGCTACATAATGGCACACAAGTGCCCTGCTCACTCCAAAGTCCCCACTTCAAGGGCTCTGCCGTCTGCCCTTCGAAGGGAGTTGGGCACAGTGTTGCTCACGACCAATATTTGGAGCACACGTGTTGTGAAACTGATGAAGATGTTTTCTTAATTTGCGGGTGTTTTTCTATTTACATGTTTTCTTCAGTTGCAGCGCGTTGAGCTCTCTCGGCCACCGTAGTAAAATACTAGTTTTATAATTATTTTTATGATTATTATTATTATTGTGTTAATTGTGTGATATGTGATTAAAGTTTGATCCTGAACATCGTGTTTCATTGAAGAGGAGTATTTTATTGCTGGTTTGTGGGTTGGACAGGAGCTCTGATGGTGCTGATTCAAACTGTAAATCAGATTGATGACAGGCCCACACAGGTGACATTTAATTGCCTGACACTTCTCTGAAAGGTATGTATAGGAAGCCTAAGACTAAATATCTGTGTGGGAGTGAATGGACAAACGCAGTGCACACATAAATGAGGCCCCTCAGTCAGTCAGTCAATTTAATAAAAGTGAATGTGACACACTAGAGAATTGTTTCTTTCAGTCATGTCCTTCCCTGGAGCAAGGCGCAGGCATTAATGCATTACTTTCTTTCAAATTACTCTATTTGTGTGTGCGTGTGAAAAATGCATGTATGCTGAAGGCTTGTGAGGGCACTGGGTCGACAATACAGCATTTTAAGGCCTTTTGAGATACTTAATTTTGGCCCAATTCAAAGGGAGCCTCTCCAGAGAAAGTGATCCCAAAATGCTGAAAATCCAGGGAAATGCTGAAAAAAAAAAATGTAATCAAATAATGTCAAAAAATGAATTCATCTCACGTATTTGAGTATTTTTATGCTTGAATGCTATTAGTATTGCTTTGTTAGCATCAATGAATGTGTGCTTTACATTGATTTGCTGTCTATAAAAACATTTCAAATGGTCTTACGAATTTTCTTAAAAGACAGCTGCAAATCCCTATAAGGGACGTCAGCAGTGATGATTGATCATAAAGGTACTTCATGTCTCCTTGGATACACATGTTTTTGTACTAGTCCCATAGTTGTAGACTGGAAAATGATGAATTAATTAGAAGGATGTTTCTTTGTCATGTAAAAATATATGTGTATAAACTGTGAGTATCAAATTCCCCTCTAGTCCCCTGGGTCTTCCCTTTGACCCTTCTCTGTCATCCTAAATCAATCCGCATGAGCACATACAGGGAATACACACAAAGCCAAAAGGCAGAGCATTATGAATATATCATATATTAGATATGAATCATGCATACAAAGTTACAAATAAACATGAAAATAATGCTGCAGTCAAAACTGCTAACAGTATGCACACAGATCTGAGTTTTAGACATTCATAGAATATATCATATTTTATTTTACCAAAAAAGTTTTTTTTCCACACACACGCACACACAATTTTATATATATATATTTATATTCGTAATATACTATATATTTAATAGATTTTTTTGTCTTTTCTGGTGAGGTTTTTAGGTATACGTATTGCTCCCCTGGAATGAATGCCTTTCACTTCTGTTTTCTGTCTTTCTTTTTCTCTTTTTGACTTCTAGTCTCAAAAGCAGTTCATTATATTTGTTACCCCATCGTAACAATATTAAGACCGTTAATATGATAAATAAATAAAATATATTTATATGAAGACTTAACTACTTGTACACTTACGGTTACAATGAAAAATTCCACAGATCTAAATATTATTAATCTTTGTAAAAACAAATCAAAAATGTTATAATAGTAATAGTCGTCACACTCTCGCAGAATTAACACATGCTTGACACTGAATGACATCATGAAATATTGTGTCAACATGTGCAAGAAAAAAAAATCACAGTTTAGTTCATCATTCGAAAGGAAATAAATTAAAATGGATACTTGTGCAACAAAATAACTTGATAAAAATGTATAATTTTTAGGTTAACTCAGCAATAACAATTACGATAATAATAATAATAAAATAAAAAACAACTACAACAACTATATTGGAATGCTAAATAAGTTACAGGAATAACCTGATGATAAAGCACTGGAATAAAAAGAGCTTGAAGAACCGAAAGATCACCATCACACACATCAAGTATTTCAACATGAATCAATAAGAAGTGCGGATGGAATTCTGTTACTCAAGTCACCATGTTCAAAAACAGAAATGGAGAGAAAAAAGAGGATGTATTGCCTTCTTGTTCACTTCTTTGTCGTCTTGTGAGTGGACCTTATTTCGTTTCTCAGCCCTTTCTTGCTCTTTTTATCTCTCCCATTCTCCCACTTCTCACCTTACTTGCAGTTCGTGTAATCGCTTGTTTTCCCCGTCGCTCTCTTCCCTCCCTCCTATAGCCTTTTGTTACACAGGTGTTGTTCTCCTGTTGAGAGTGTTAGTGTTTGAACTGTCTCCTTTTCCAAGTCGATCCAAGGTTCCCAGCCCTCGATCCCTCTCCATGGTGGCAGAGGAGCCGGCGGATAGCGGCGGCTGCTGGGGCCCGGAGGAAGACGAGGTATTGAGGGTGGCGTTGGCCGACGAGGCCAGGTTCGACTTGGAACGAGAAGGCAGCGTTCCCGTCATGAGCGCTCCTCCGTCTCCCTCCTTCGTCGGAAAGTAATTGTGCAGCTGGTAGAGTGTGGCACGGTCGACTGTGCCATACATGGGTGGCTCCCCTTTCCTCCCCAGCGTGTACATCGATATATCTCCCATTCCTCCTCCGGTGTGTGTATGTGGATTGGGAAGCGTGGCTACCGAAAACGGTGGTGGGCCGGCGGCCAGGGGCGGGCCGAAATTTTTGGGATCAATGGCAGAGGTCGGGGACTGTTCGCGGGAGCGGGTCGGTTCCGCCGTGGAGCGCGAGCTGGAGCGGGAGGAGCGCCGGCGGAACCGGTATCCCGGCAAGCGTAACACAGCAGAGGTTGTGCTGCGGAAGAGGTCAGTGCGTGAGCGGCAGCGCAGTTCTTTGTTGCGCTCAATGTAAATGTTGACAGCCAGCACGCCTACAACTTCCGCCAGGATGAACGACAGGCCGCCGAAGTAGAAGGACCAGCCGTAGGAGTAGTGCCACTTCTTGTCCTCGTCCTTTTTGGGGGAGATGTCGCTGAGCGCCGCAGATATGTATACAATGACACCTATAATGTTGCTCAGGCCTGGAGGTAGATGTGTGTGGGGGGGGGGGGGGATTCTGTTAGTTTAGGTCAACAGATTAATTTTTAAGACAAAGCAAAGACTCAAAGAATCTGGAGGGAATTCACTTTTTAAATATTTTATATTTGTTAAAAATATTTTAACATTTTAAAAATAAAAGTAAAACTAGTTAGTAAGACACTAAAATCTACAGAGCCCCTAAAGGGACATGGTGAAGAAAAAATATATTAGATGGGAAGAAAAAATATATAATGCTTTTGTGTTCTCAGGCAATTGTTTTGAATTCCCCCGAGAAACGCAAACTTGCTCGGGGGAACGTAAAACATTTGCGAGAGAACACAAAAGAATTGACTTGTTATTATTTTTCCTCCCATCTTGTATTATTTTCCACCACCATGTCTCCTTTAGGGGCTCCATAGAAATCCGACACACAAAGTGTCACAAAAGTTCAGTGAATCACCTCATCACAAATTTCTAAATTAGGATGCTATATGTGTCATAATGAGAAATGTTACCTGCCACTACAAACAAAATGCCTGCTCCCAAAATGATGTGTCTTTTGGTCTTGTAGAACCGACTAGATGCCACACAAACTCCACCTAGCAGCAATAATATGGCACTGAGGATAGGAAATATACTGGAGGCCCTGACTACACCTGAGAAGAGAGAGAAAAAAAATGACACAAATTAATGTTCAAATTTATTGTTTTCTCAAATTAAACAACTTAGTTCAATAAAATTAACTTTTATGAGTATTTAGAACTTTCTTTTTCTTTTGACTGCACACAACTGAAACATTTTAAGTAATCTGAATTGTTTAATTGTTTTGAGTTTTATTATCTTGTTTTATTTAATTTAGACAAACTTAAATTGAACTGAAACTTGGATTTCTGTTTTCGAGCATGCTTTGCTATGACAATCAAAAGGGAGAGTAAATGCTAAAATTAAGTGTTATATAATGTTTTTTGTGCAAGATTAATGTTAAGTTGGAGATTTAGTTGTGTTTGTGTTACTAATTAGCACGGTAGCATTATTGAATTTGTTACTAAAAATATTTAAGTTGAGAGTACATGATCATTTTAAGTTATGTTAAGCTTACTCAAATATTTCAAGTTAAGAGTAATTAAAATGCATGAGTACAAAATAAAAATCTGCAAGTTCTGCTTACTTAAACTTAAAATTCCTTAACTTACATTTTTTTTATGTGACTGATTGCCAAAAAAGTTTTTATTCTTATTCAGGGTTACAGTGTACCCCTATATTCAGAATGCAAACATCATCTTATATGCCAAAAACATGCACAAATAAACACTCTTGACTCACGTAAAAGGTACTCTGCAGCATCCTGGTCATAATCAGCATCATCTGGGAAATGATTAATCTGGGAACACACTCCTCTCTTCAATCCTAATGAGAATGAGAGAAAGAGATCCTTCAAAAGTGTCACCATATTTTCTGGTTTCTGAACACACCAGGTATATAATAAAGTAGCACTTTCAATAAAAATTGACAAAAGGCCAAAAGAAAAAAAATTGGTCTGAAGGGAATTCAGTCGGTGAGGTGTTTTATTCTAAATAGATTCAGAGTAGATGTCAATGGCTGTGAGTCAGCCCAGGCCAAAGGCGTCATGCGGGGCTCTCTCTCTCGTGTGATTTCAACCATTCATTTTAGGCAACATGTTAGTGCACTGCATATTCCCAGTGTCTTCCAGTGCTTGCTGTCTTAATTTAATGCCAAGGTTATTATTTTCACACCTGGCTCGTTCGGTGCGTTTGTCTTGGAACCTGGTGCGGTTTCTCCCTTAGTTCAGTTCTGTCAGGTCCATTAAGTCAAGAACATATGACAATAAAAATTATTTAGGAAATGTTTATTGAATAAATTGCAATTCAAGTTGATAAATTCTGAATAAAATTTTGGCGGTATGGCTCTGTTCAGCAGCAGCAGCATTAGGGAACACTCACACAGTTTAGGACTGGGAGAGCTGAACTATTCCCCCATGAACAGAGCAGCAACGATGACAGAATAGCAAATGCCACGTTATACAAATATTAGCTGGGGAGGTGGCGGGTTGCAGAGAAGCGAGCAGCAAGCAGTTAGGAGCGAACTGAATCAGCTTAAAATGGGGCGCCTTGATTTGAGCGTAGCCATTGGCAACGAGGGGAGTTGAACAGCTGATGCGCTGATGCAGCTCAGCTGGGCAGATCGGCTGAAGAGACCGTGTTGTCGGCCAATAGCGTTAGCAGCTCTTGACTACTTGGCCTGCCAGAACTGATGCTGACGCTCAATTTTGTTCAGCAGAGATCACCTGAACAAGATGGTTTTGGCCCGATTGATAACGAACTCTGGGGTGGTTCGGTTGAGGTGAGAAACCAATCCAACCCAACGGACCCCGTTATTCCTCTGAATAACGCAGATGTACGTCTATGTACAGCTGGCTAATCAGAGGTCTGTAATCTGGGTCTGTATAAAATCACTGCAGAGAGCGACGGAAGGCTGTGAAGGAAATGTCACAGTGTCTGGTTGTGTTCCCTTGTCTTTCACTAGAGGTCCTCGTTCTCACGGTGTCCTTCACGTTTCACTTCAATTCCCAGCACTCTGTCTGTCACTGTCACTCATCAGTTCATTGCACTCAGCTGTTCCCCGTAATCATTGTTCCCAGCTGTTCTGTGTTAGTCTTGTTAGAGTTGTGTATATATTCCCTGTCTTTGTTAGTGTCTGTTACGGAGTCCTTGTTTAATGTCCTAACACTTCTGTGCCTTGCGTTTTTCCTGTTTGTGTTCTATGTTTTGGATTGCCCTTATGGATTTTGGACCCCTGCCTGTATGACTACGAGTTTGGATTACCCTATTAAATAAGATACTGCTTTTGGATCTTCCTGTTACCCGTGTGTGTATCGTGACAGAATGACATCTCTTCCCCAGCCACCGAGCGGGAGAGAAGGGAGCTGTTTAAGGGGACCCGATTGGTAAATTTCCGCGGGACTCGTGGAGGTCACCGCAGAGGAGGTGATAGGGAGATGTATCACGTCCCGTCTGCCCAGTCAGATACTGTTCACGTTCCGTCTTCTCAGTCAGAGACTGTTCACGTTCCGTCTTCCCAGTCAGAGACTGTTCACGTTCCGTCTTCTCCTGTTCCTGAGCCGGAGCCACGGTCCGCTGTTCCTGAGCCAGAGCCGGAGCCGGGGTCCTCACCACCGCCCTGGCCGCCCGAGGGGTCTGCTCCGCCCTGGCCGCCCGAGGGGTCTGCTCCGCCCTGGCCGCCCGAGGGGTCTGCTCCGCCCTGGCCGCCCGAGGGGTCTGCTCCGCCCTGGCCGCCCGAGGGGTCTGCTCCGCCCTGGCCGCCCGAGTGGTCTGCTGCGCCCTGGCCGCCCGATAGACTTTCTGTTTTGCCCGCTGTTCCTGAGCCGGAGCCAGTGTCCGCTGTTCCTGAGCCGGAGCCGGGGTCCTCACCACCGCCCTGGCCGCCCGAGGGGTCTGCTCCGCCCTGGCTGCCCGAGGGGTCTGCTCCGCCCTGGCCGCCCGAGGGGTCTGCTCCGTCCTGGCCGACCGAGGGGTCTTCTCCGCCCTGGCCGCCCGAGGGGTCTTCTCCGGCCTGGCCGCCCGAGGGCTCTTCTCCGCCCTGGCAGCCCGGTGGGTCGTCTGCTTCAACCTGGCCGCCCGATAGACTTTCTGTTTTGCCCTGGTTCCCGGTTAAGCCCTCACCCCTTGTTCCTGTCTCCCTTCACGGACCTGGCCCACCATCCCTCCCCCTGATCCTCCAACGTTCCACCTCCCTCCTGAACTCTTGTGTCGTGTCTTAGTGTTGTCGTGGAGCGTCTGGTAGCCGCTCCGTAGAGGGGGGGTTATGTCACAGTGTCTGGTTGTGTTCCGTTGTCTTTCACTAGAGGTCCTCGTTCTCACGGTGTCCTTCACGTTTCACTTCAATTCCCAGCATTCTGTCTGTCACTGTCACTCATCAGTTCATTGCACTCAGCTGTTCCCCGTAATCATTCTTCCCAGCTGATCTGTGTTAGTCTTGTTATAGTTGTGCGTATATACCCTGTCTTTGTTAGTGTCTTTTACGGAGTCCTTGTTTAATGTCCTAACACTTCTGTGCCTTGCGTTTTTCCTGTTTGTGTTCTATGTTTTGGCTTGCCCTTATGGATTTTGGACCCCTGCCTGTATGACTACGAGTTTGGATTACCCTATTAAATAAGATACTGCTTTTGGATCTTCCTGTTACCCGTGTGTGTATCGTGACAGGAAAGGTTGTGCGGAAAGCCCTTATATGGAAAGGATTTGGGCATGTTTTATGCAAATGAACGCTTCGGCAACCTGAGTTTGATTCCCGGCTTGTGGTCCTTTCCACAGTCCCTGTCTCTCTTGACTGTCCTATCCAAAAGGTAAAAATATCCAAAAATATAACTTAATAATAACAAAAAGTGGACAATGTAATTTGGTAATAAACCCTATTAATAAACATTTCCCTCAAAAAGCATACTAGTTTACGCTACATAAAGCATAGAACAAAAGTGAGCAATATAATAAGTCAAAATGACTGTTTTTGTCTGGTTTGATTCTGCAAATGCAATGAGAGCACTACAGGCACCTTTGACTTGCGATGACTCATCATATAATCATAGCCATTGACTGAAAAAAATACAGCCCATGTTTGATTAAAACCTGTCTCTTGAGACCTGGCTAGAGCAAAGGAGGTACTGTGTACTGTTAAAACAACTAGCTTAACGTGAATACCCCGCATTGTAGAGCCAAGTGGCTAAATGGATCTGGAGACAATGCTTAGACCAATGCCTTTGATAACTTTACAGTAACCCTAAAGCTAGATGGTGAAATCAGTTTGTGTTAGGGTTCTGAGTTCTGACTGATTTTGTAGCACAGTACAATATATCACAAGCATGTAAAATTATCCTGATACTAAAAAACAAACAAACATATATATAAAACAACCCTGCATTAGGTTACACCAATAAAAGTAATTTCCAGTCAGGAAGAATATAGATCCTTTGGAAGCTAATAATGTCTCCATGTCTGTGGAAGCAGACGGACAAAATTTTTGCGCAAGTTGACACATTGGTGGACTGCAATCTTGAAAAATTTGTTGAAGCTAATTGTGATCAAGTTATAAAGTTTCACTGAAATTTTGCATCTTTAATATTTTATGTTGTAGACGTTTTCTAAAAGTAATAAGGCATTCGAGGTCAGGCTACTTTGTGAAATACCCTTAACACTCTTTTCAGCATTGATAATAATAATAGTTTCTTGAGCACCAAATCAGCATATTAGACTGATTCCTCAAGGATCATGTGACACTGAAGACTGGTGTAATGATGCTGAAAATTAAGCTTTGTCATCACAGGAATAAATTACATTTTAAAATATACTAAAACAGTAATAGTTATTTTAAATTGTAATAATAGTTCACAATATTACTGTTAGTGTCTTTACTGTATTTTTTGTAGTAATGTAGCCTTCATGAGCATAAGAGACTTCTTTCTAAAACATTAAACAATCTTAACTATCCCCACCAGCGTTTTGTAAAAAGGTTGCCAGCTGCCAGTGTTTTTGATCACTTTTACAAAAATGCCATGGCCCTCAGAATATTTTGTTGAATGAATATATATGCAATACAGTATCTCAAAAAAAGAAGAAGAGATCCTCTGCTTTTAAACAACAAAACGTTTATTCTAGCTTCATGCATTATTTTTCATCAACACTTGAACATGGGTAAGTTTCATTAAAAAAAAAAAAATGAAAATTGCAATGCTTTATCGCTCGTTTCTGCTCCTTTTTGCCTGTGTTTTGATCGAGAGATTCTTTACTCTTTCAGAAGATGCGTAATATTGCCTCCTACTGCAGTATACATAGAAGCAGTGAACACATGGAAAGTCAATGGCGGGGAAAGAGTTAATGACCCCAAACATATGGTTCAGTTATGGAAATAAATAAAATGTACTTAAAAAAAGCGCTAGAACACTTGAACTGGCCCTGCAAATGATATATATTAAGTGGCACTGATCAAAACAGAGCTGAAAAAATGAAATGTTAAGCCATCCAGACTGTATAACACAAGCTCAAATCCAACCATTTTCCCTTCATGAATCACTTATGCAAACTGCAGGTGGGGACCTCCTTCATGCATCATTTCCCCCTCACATACTTCCATACATGACCCAATCTATGCCTTCGCCCCCACACACAACCACAGCTGTTCACTTACCTTCCAGGCAGCAAATCCTCCAGAGGCCGGAGTGGGTGAGAGCTCCAGGATCCTTCTTGTCCTTGTTGTGTGGGTCATCCTGAGAGGAGTTGGCAGTGCTGTTGCAGATAAAGGCCCGAGCATACAGCCAGTAGTCCGTGCCAATGGCCACGGTCATCAAGGCGAAGGCTGCGAATGCTCCCACAGTGGTGAGAAGCACCTGAATTCCCCGCTCGCACCACACCATGGCTGGAGTCATAAACAAAAACACAGCTGTGGTCAAACGAGGGGATAAGAGAGTGTGAACAGAAACCTGAGTGAAGTGGAAACCGTTAAAAAGATGGGTTTGGATAAAAGCATAAAGAAAGATTGTTATCGGAGCCCAAGGTTACAGGAAGAAGTAGATGAGATGAGAGTGTGATCCTGCTGAAGTGTTGGAAGATCAGATGATGAGGACATTTTGAACCCAGATGCACAAATTGTCATCAGTGTGCCCATTTCAGAATATAGTAACATAAAAAACCTTAAGAGCCAAATATCACAATACAATGCAGGGGCCAGAAAGGTCATATCTTTTAGATCATAACCAAACTGCTCATGTGTATAGTTGCCAGGCAGATATTGTGAACAGTCACGAGACAGTTGTAATTGAGATTTCTTTGCATGGATATATAAAATATTTGGACAAAACATATTTGGGGCTATGGTCCATTGCTTTCTTGTAGAAGATTGGATTGTTTGTTATTAATAAAGCTAAAAAGGCCTATGTCTGCTGACTGCATGTCTACTGCACAAAAAAAAAAAAACATAGCTGAACCATAATCCATCTGTTCAAAAAAAAACAAAAAAAAAACACAAGATACCATACATTACTATATTAAGTATGAGTACAATCATGTGACCGATATTTTATGTTTAATACAATGCTTATTTCAGTAACTATGATTGTAATGAAGCAGCAGACACTAGGGGATCCATTTGCAGCATTTATAGAGTAGTCAAACAGGCAGGGATCAACAACAGCAAACAGGGCAATGGAGACAAGGCAGAGATTAACCAGATATACAAGCAATGGTCGGGGCAGGCGGCGAGAAGCAAGGTCCAGTAACAATCCAAGTCGAGGTAGGCAGAGAACGATCAGAAACGGGGTACACAGTCAAAGGTCAAGGCAATAAATAATCCACAGTAATAAACGCTCAGAATGACAGCCAGGAAAGTCAAGACTTCGCACTGGTGTGGTGCGTGGAAGTGGTTTATATGTGTTTGTGTGAATGAGATGCAGGTGTGTGTAATCAGCGCCATGCAGGTGTATGGTGTTTGGTGTAATCAGTCCAGGGATGTGCATGATGGGAAATGTAGTCCGTGATAACCCAGGGAGTGAGTGGCTAATCGTGACAGAGCCCCCCCCTTTAAGAGCGGCTTCCAGACGCAAAAAAAAAAAAAAACACAAAAGTTCAGGAGGGTGGTGAAGCGGAGGTGGTCTTGGGGGAGGGATGGAGGGCCAGGTACGTGCAGGGGAACAGGACCAGGGCATGCAATGGTCCCATCATGGAGCATGAGCGGACCTGGGTCGTGGAGCGTGGGCGGAGCCGGCTGTGCAGGCAACCAGGGTGGAGCAGGTGGTTCAGGGGTCCAAGGTGGACCAGGCGGTTCAGGTGGCCCAGGCAGTTCAGGTGGCCATGGTGGCCCCGGCAGTTCAGGTGGCCATGGTGGCCCAGGCAGTTCAGGTGGCCATGGTGGACCAGGCAGTTCAGGTGGCCATGGTGGACCAGGCAGTTCAGGTGGCCATGGTGGACCAGGCAGTTCAGGAGACCATGGCGGCGGGGCCACCATGGTCCCATAGTGGGACCTACTGCCCCCCCCCGAAATTTTCTTGGGGCCAGCTACGGGTACATAGGCTGGAGCAGGCAGTGCCGGCGGCTCAGGAACAGACAGCGGCTCAGGCAGCGCAGGTGGCTCGGAAACAGACCAGGGCGGTTCAGGAACAGACAGCGGCTGTCTCGGCAGAAGTGACGTGAACAGTCTCTGGATTGACCGGAGGCTCAGGAAGGGCCTCCAGGCATCTGGGCTGGACGGCGCCAGAGGTGAGGGCTCTGGAATGGACGGGACCAGCGTCGAAGGGATCTGAACTGGACGGGACCAGCGTCGAAGGGATCTCTGAACTGGACGGGACCAGCGGCGAAGGGATCTCTGAACTGGACGGGACCAGCGGCGAAGGGATCTCTGAACTGGACGGGACCAGCGGCGAAGGGATCTCTGAACTGGACGGGACCAGCGGCGAAAGGATCTCTGAACTGGACGGAACCAGCAGGGAAGAGGGCTCCAGCTCTGGCTCGGCAGGCGCGACGTGAAGCTCTGGCTGGACGTGGCTGACGTGAGGCTCTGGCTGGACGTGGCTGACGTGAGGCTCTGGCTGGACGTGGCTGACGTGAGGCTCTGGCTGGACGTGGCTGACGTGAGGCTCTGGCTGGACGTGGCTGACGTGAGGCTCTGGCTGGACGTGAGGCTCTGGCTGGACGTGGCTGATGTGAGGCTCTGGCTGGACGTGGCTGACGTGGCTGGACGTGAGGCTCTGGCTGGACGTGGCTGACGTGAGGCTCTGGCTGGACGTGGCTGACGTGAGGCTCTGGCTGGACGTGGCTGACGTGAGGCTCTGGCTGGACGTGAGGCTCTGGCTGGACGTGGCTGACGTGAGGCTCTGGCTGGACGTGGCTGACGTGAGGCTCTGGCTGGACGTGGCTGGACGTGAGGCTCTGGCTGGACGGGAGGCTCTGGCAAGACGGGAGGCTCTGGCTGGACGGGAGGCTCTGGCTGGACGGGAGGCTCTGGCTGGACGTGAGGCTCTGGCTGGACGGGAGGCTCTGGCTGGACGGGAGGCTCTGGCTGGACGGGAGGCTCTGGCTGGACGTGAGGCTCTGGTTGGACGTGAGGCTCTGGCTGGACGTGAGGCTCTGGCTGGACGTGAGGCTCTGGCTGGACGTGGCTGACGTGAGGCTCTGGCTGGACGTGGCTGACGTGAGGCTCTGGCTGGACGTGAGGCTCTGGCTGGACGTGAGGGTCTGGCTGGACGTGGCTGACGTGCGGCTCTGGCTGGACGTGAGGCTCTGGCTGGACGTGGCTGGACGTGAGGCTCTGGCTGGACGTGGCTGACGTGAGGCTCTGGCTGGACGTGGCTGACGTGAGGCTCTGGCTGGACGTGAGGCTCTGGCTGGACGTGAGGGTCTGGCTGGACGTGGCTGACGTGCGGCTCTGGCTGGACGTGAGGCTCTGGCTGGACGTGGCTGACGTGAGGCTCTGGCTGGACGTGGCTGACGTGAGGCTCTGGCTGGACGTGGCTGACGTGAGGCTCTGGCTGGACGTGGCTGACGTGCGGCTCTGGATGGACGTGAGGCTCTGGCTGGACGTGGCTGACGTGAGGCTCTGGCTGGACGTGGCTGACGTGAGGCTCTGGCTGGACGTGGCTGACGTGAGGCTCTGGCTGGACGTGAGGCTCTGGCTGGACGTGGCTGACGTGAGGCTCTGGCTGGACGTGGCTGACGTGAGGCTCTGGCTGGACGTGGCTGACGTGAGGCTCTGGCTGGACGTGAGGCTCTGGCTGGACGTGAGGCTCTGGCTGGACGTGGCTGACGTGCGGCTCTGGATTGACGTGAGGCTCTGGCTGGACGTGAGGCTCTGGCTGGACGTGGCTGACGTGAGGCTCTGGCTGGACGTGGCTGACGTGAGGCTCTGGCTGGACGTGAGGCTCTGGCTGGACGTGAGGCTCTGGCTGGACGTGAGGCTCTGGCTGGACGTGAGGCTCTGGCTGGACGTGGCTGACGTGCGGCTCTGGCTGGACGTGAGGCTCTGGCTGGACGTGGCTGACGTGCGGCTCTGGCTGGACGTGAGGCTCTGGCTGGACGTGGCTGACGTGAGACTCTGGCTGGACGTGGCTGACGTGAGGCTCTGGCTGGACGTGAGGCTCTGGCTGGACGTGAGGCTCTGGCTGGACGTGAGGCTCTGGCTGGACGTGGCTGACGTGAGGCTCTGGCTGGACGTGAGGCTCTGGCTGGACGTGGCTGACGTGAGGCTCTGGCTGGACGTGGCTGACGTGAGGCTCTGGCTGGACGTGGCTGACGTGAGGCTCTGGCTGGAAGTGGCTGACGTGAGGCTCTGGCTGGACGTGAGGCTCTGGCTGAACGTGGCTGACGTGAGGCTCTGGCTGGACGTGGCTGACGTGAGGCTCTGGCTGGACGTGGCTGACGTGAGGCTCTGGCTGGACGTGGCTGACGTGAGGCTCTGGCTGGACGTGGCTGACGTGAGGCTCTGGCTGGACGTGAGGCTCTGGCTGGACGTGGCTGACGTGCGGCTCTGGCTGGACGTGAGGCTCTGGCTGGACGTGGCGGACGTGAGGCTCTGGCTGGACGTGAGGCTCTGGCTGGACGTGGCTGACGTGAGGCTCTGGCTGGACGTGGCTGACGTGAGGCTCTGGCTGGACGTGGCTGACGTGAGGCTCTGGCTGGACGTGGCTGACGTGCGGCTCTGGCTGGACGTGAGGCTCTGGCTGGACGTGGCTGACGTGAGGCTCTGGCTGGACGTGGCTGACGTGAGGCTCTGGCTGGACGTGGCTGACGTGAGGCTCTGGCTGGACGTGGCTGACGTGAGGCTCTGGCTGGACGTGGCTGACATGAGGCTCTGGCTGGACGTGGCGGACGTGAGGCTCTGGCTGGACGTGGCGGACGTGAGGCTCTGGCTGGACGTGAGGCTCTGGCTGGACGTGGCTGACGTGAGGCTCTGGCTGGACGTGGCTGACGTGAGGCTCTGGCTGGACGTGGCTGACGTGAGGCTCTGGCTGGACGTGGCTGACGTGAGGCTCTGGCTGGACGTGGCGGACGTGAGGCTCTGGCTGGACGTGAGGCTCTGGCTGGACGTGAGGCTCTGGCTGGACGTGAGGCTCTGGCTGGACGTGAGGCTCTGGCTGGACGTGAGGCTCTGGCTGGACGTGCGGCTCTGGCTGGACGTGGCTGATGTGAGGCTCGGCAGAACGAGATTCAGGCAGGACGGTGATCCTTGCAGACCGTGCGGACTTTAGCGGGGAATCTGCCAAGCTGGACATTAGCCCTGAACGCCCATAGACCGATCCGTTGGCAGACCCGCTGACTGGTGTGACGCGAGGATTCTCAGGTTCAGTAGAGAAGACGTGAAGGAACTCCGGTCTCGGCAGGAGGGGATACTATGGGTTCACAGAGCTCGTGCTCTACCATGCCCACAGTAAACGATGAGTCGCTCAACAAAAGGGCCAGGTTAATATAGTGCTCTAAAGTCCAGTGAGGATCATGCAAGGGCATGAATGAACTGAGCGGTTCAGATAGTCCTCCCTGAAAAAATATCATAAGACATACTGTGTGCATTGAGGTGAGATGTGCCAGTTCAATAAACTCCTCGACATACTTCTCAATCGTCCGATTTCCCTGACGGAGACGGATGATTTGAATACCTGTATCCGTGGTTGGCATCGCTGCTGGATCTTGGTGTGGCGAAGTCTTCTGTAATGAAGCAGCAGACACTAGGGGATCCATTTGCAGCATTTATAGAGTAGTCAAACAGGCAGGGATCAACAACAGCAAACAGGGCAATGGAGACAAGGCAGAGATTAACCAGATAAAAAGTAATGGCCGGGGCAGGCGGCGAGAAGCAAGGTCCAGTAACAATCCAAGTCGAGGTAGGCAGAGAACGATCAGAAACGGGATACACAGTCCAAGGTCAAGGCAATAAATAATCCACAGTAATAAACGCTCAGAATGACAGCCAGGAAAGTCAAGATTTCGCACTGGTGTGGTGCGTGGAAGTGGTTTATATGTGTGTGTGTGTGTGAATGAGATGTAGGTGTGTGTAATCAGCGCCGTGCAGGTGTATGGTGTTTGGTGTAATCAGTCCAGGGATGTGCATGATGGGAAATTTAGTCCGTGATAACCCAGGGAGTGAGTGGCTAATCGTGACAATGATAGAGTGAATATACATGGCCATCATTTCTTAACTACATACTATCAAATCGTCTTATTTTTTTGTTCAAAATGAAACAAAAAATTGACATATTAACGGAACGTTTACATGACAACGATATGCTTAAAACGGAGGAGTTTTTCCTTTGAGTTTTCCGTGTACAGACAACGCCATTGTCAAAACGACTGTATTCTGCTGCCAGGCCATTAGATGGCGATGAAAAACTATAGACTGACCACGTAATCCACATGTGCATGACTTCATCGTCTTCAGAGATTTTCGTTTTTGTAGTTTACACGGAGACCGTTTTCAAAAAATTGCACTATGAAACCCGTTTTTAAAAAGTTTGCGTTTTCAGGCACCCAAAACGCTGTTGTAGTGTACACGAACAGCCAAAAAGCATATACAGTTTTACGTTTTTAGTTGAAAATGGTGTAGTGTAAACAGCCCTAAAGTCTATTAGGTATTTGTTGGAGAGGTTTATATACACCATTACAAAATAACATAATGAACCCAAGCATGATAATCCAGCCCATCTTTTCAACATTTTTACAAATACAAATATATATATTTTTACTAGATTAGTTTAACGTTTGTTTTGTTACAGTGCAGAAAAAATCTCGGCACAATATATATATTTGTATACAATCTATATCATGGTACGGACGTCACGATTCAGTACATACAGTTGGACGACGAATACAGTCAGTCACAGGCGATCCACACTCCAATCCAGAAGGGGGTGTGCGTGGTAATGCTGTTTGTTAACCGTCAAAACAGGAAAAAGAGCAGAAGAAGAAGACACGATCTATGCACCAACCCAAAACAAGAATTCAGATGACACGCAAGAGCTTGCTAGTAGCCCCTATGCTGAGTTTCGGACGCGCTCCACAAAATTCATAAAAAAGGAAACTGAGACGGCAGAAAGCGCATCCTGTTTTTCTTTATTTTACAAAAGCGCAATGTTTTGTTTTTATTGTGAGGGTACACAGATACAATAATCTGTGTACCCTAGGGGTGGGCATAGCACAGTGGATAAGACACATGCCTTTGGTGTGAGAGACCCAAGTTCGAATCCACTGTGAGACACCAATGTGTCCCTGAGCAAGACACTTAACCCCTAGTTGCTCCAGAGGCGTGCGACCTCTGACATGTAAAGCATTGTAAGTCGCTTTGGATAAAAGCGTCAGCTAAATGAATGATTAAAAAAAATAAAAAAATAATTAAACCCTTTACAGTTTTGAATGATGGCTTGCTTTTATCTGTATGACCACAAATGACACAGTATTTTAAGTTGTTTTCGCTGTTTAGGTTGTTTTCGACAATTTGTGTCGTGGAAGTCTCACTACTACAGTCCAGTGATGAAATGCATGTCTTGGAAATGGGAAACCGCTGGTGCCGCTTCTCTCGCTGCCTCCTCGTGGAAAGGTGAAGTAGGTTCAGATGTAGATGCCAATTTTTCTCCTTCTCACTCATCTTTCTGTGATTTCTTGAAAAAGTGTAATATTGAACTTTGTGCATTTGCCATTGTCACCACACGTTAAAGGGTTAGTTCACCCCAAAATGAAAATTCTGTCAGTAATTACTCACCCTCATGTTGTTCCAACCCCGTAAGACTTTCGTTCATCTTCGGAACACAAATTAAGATATTTTTGATTAAATCTTAGAGCTGGATCACTCCTCCATAGGCTTCTAAGGGATTGAAACTTGCCAGCCCCGAAAAGTTATTAAAGAAATCGTTAGCGCGTTTGTGTTGTACGTCACACGCATCACACACATGACCTGCGTCGGCCAATAGTGAGCCTACGTGTGACGTACAACACAGACGTGCTACGCAATTATACTACGTGAACAATCTCGAGGCCAAGAGAGAAGGAAATGAATACTTGAATAAAGACGTTATTTTTGTTTGTTTTTTTGCGCACAAAAAGTATTCGCGTCGCTTGATAAATTTAAGATTGAGCTACTGTAGTCACTTGGACTATTTTAACGATTTCTTTAATAACTCTTCGGGGCTGGCAAGTTTCAATCCCTTAGAAGCCTATGGAGGAGTGATCCAGCACTCAGATTGAATCAAAAATATCTTAATTTGTGTTCCGAAGATGAAAGAAAGTCTTACGGGGTTGGAACAACATGAGGGTGAGTAATTACTGACAGAATTTTCATTTTGGGGTGAACTATCCCTTTAATGAACTCTCAAGCGCAAAGAAAATGACAGTGTAGGCTACGCACATCACGCCGCTAATGAATAAAAATCAAGCCAAGTTCGAAATATTAAAAAGTTTGAATATATATAGATATATACACAAACACATATATACACACACACATACCGGTATACATATATATATATAATGTTTCAGTACATTATAACATGTCTTCGTGATCTGAAAGTAGCACCGGTATGTTACTATGGAAAACGGTGAACTACACAATTTAGCGGCCATTATACAAAAATATTTTACTGCTCCACAATTGACCAATCGAGAATTCCAGATAGAGAGCTGAGTATTAAAAGACACAGTGAACTCAAACCAAGCATAATGCATGAACTATGAACTATTTTAGAACATCTTAAGATGTCTGCAAAAAAGTTTCCTGATAAGACAACAGTAAGCTGAAAAAGATGCTGTCATACAGTGGACTACATTGAGCATTTCACTAAACATGATAACAAGCATTAGACACGGTGGTCTCAGCACAGCACTGGCGGCCATTAATGAGATCCGATTACCTGGAGGAATGTGTCTTCCCTTCCCATCCATCCCTGCAGCTCTCCAATCCTTGTCACTGAATATTGTGCCGACCAGAACGCCCAAGCAGCATCCATCGACTGTTATCCCTCGCTTTTTCTTTCCCCCCTCTTTCACGCACCCCTCTGCTCACTCTCTCTCTCTCTTTCTTTCTTTCTTTCTTTCTCTCTCCCCCTGTCTCCTGCCCGTGGGTGGGTGTAGATTTTCTAGGTTTCGCTGCTTTTCTCCTCTTAGAGAGATTTCATGGCAGGAATCCTACTGCTTCTCCTCCTAAAGAGAAAAAAAAAGAGAATAGAGAGACAGAACATGTTTAAGGTACATGCTGGAGAAAAACAACAGCTCGAGAGTGTGTTAGTGCCATTAAATGATCATTATCATGACACCAGTACGGTTTACGTGCATTTCATCCAGACGAGCAGTGAATCTAGATGGTTACATCGCCCATACATCTGCGGGAAGAGCAAGGGATATATAAAGAAAAAGAGAATAGAGAGAAAGCAAGACAGAGTGTGCGCCATTCCGTCACCATGGCAACAGCGCATTCTGAAGTCGAGAACAGAACAGGATGGTGTGTGTGATGTTGGTGAGTGAGGTGATGCTAGTGTGTGTGTGTGTGTGTGTGTGTGTGTGTGTGTGGTGGTGGTGGGGGGGGTTATTCATCATAACATACCAAGTGATTTGCCAAACCCTGGACTGTCATGGATGTTCAGAATGCACCTGGTGTGTGCTTTCGATCAACACTCTTTTCTGACCATGTGGTGATGCGGTAATGACATGCACAGCGAGGACAGCTGATGCGTTTCCCCCCATGACGAGCTCAGACTCTAATAGGCAGTTACTTAGAGTTCTGTTCTGTTATGTTCAGAGTCTTGTGTCACTCTTGCTCATTCTCAGAAACACGAACCCAAATGGTAACAAACACCACAGCCAGACACACAGAAAGGAAGTTACACGGTGTTTAGGAACAAAATAAGTTAACACAAGAATCAAAAATCCTCCAGGAATATACAAATGAAAGGTTCTCATGCACACTTACATTCATTTAAAAATATCTTAAAAGTATAATATACCCTGATGACAAAAAAACTATAAAAAAAGGTTTAATATGGAATTATAGTAAGAAAATAAAGCATTAATTCATTATTAATAATACTATTATTACTATAAATACTATTATTGCAATTATGCCAAAATCAAGAATTTAATTTATAATGTAAATTTATTGATAAAATAATAGATGCACAAAACTTTCAGTCTCTTTTATTGAAAATTTCCCACACTAGATGATGCATTTAATAAATGTATTAATAATAATAATAATATGGACAATTATTCCTGTAACTTTATAAATATAATATTTTTAGAATATATTTTAATTTATATTGTAATATAATTAAAATGCATGCACATTTTACTTACAATGATAACTTTAAATGTAATATTTTATTTCTAATATAAAATACTGAAATAATATAAAACACTTTGAGGCACTAAACATCAGGCCAAGTTGAGGAGAAAGAGGTTTAATGATACATATGAATGAACTTCTCTTGGGCACTAATGGCCTCCCAGCACTGAGACATTCACATAATATGGCAACCATGTGTCATGTCTGATTATTTTTTCAAAAAAAAAAAAAAAATTGTCAGATATTAGGACTACAAAGGATTCAAGCCTTGCAGGAATGGTTCAACCTTGCTTATCTCATACAACGTTACAGGAATACATACACACCTATTCAGTAATTATTTTAAATTCACATGCAGGCAGTTCACATTGCTTACATTATTGCTGTTGCCACATATAAAGCATTTAGAGCAGTTAAAAGTGACAATTTAAAATAAATAAATAAATAAATAAAAACACCATATAAGCACCAGGAGACACTTGCGTCTTTGGAATGAATGAATGAATTAATTAAATGAGAAGTATCAATGGTTCTGATGTGGACTTATATTTGTTATTAGGCTATATACGTGCATAAATCATGTAAATCACCTACCTACATTTTTCAAGTAAAAGTGTCAACTAACATCACAACCCTTGGTTGTAAATCAGTGCCATGCACAAGTGCAACACGTAGTGATATTGCAGTGCCGGTGGTGCCAACCTTCATTCGATTAATGATTTGTAGTTTTGGTGTTAAAGGGAATGATAACATAAAACCAATGACTGATTTCCCCCAGCCATCAAAATGACTGACAGATGTTTCTCTCGAGACCGTTACTAGAAGCGTTCAGTCCGCGCGCGTCTCCTTTGAGCGCGCTCATCTGCCATCTAGACGCTCGTGAAACGACTTGCAAATTTCACAATATTCACATACGATTGAATATAGAAACAACATAAAAAACGTTCGTTAAACATAAATGACACAAAAACTGACTCGAATGAATCGCTAAACAATCGACTGAAGCTTCACGTCAGTAAACCGACCAGACAGCGTCCGTTAAATTTCACGATTCATTTCTGATACTCTGTAGTCTGTAAAAAAATCTCAACGAATCTATTTAAAATGTTACCAGTCGTATAAAATTGTAAATGACTGATGTTTTTTCGCCTTACCTTTGCAGTTTAGACCTGTATCCCTGTTGCTTTTTGGTCGTAATTATTTGAGGCGGTTCTGGAGAGGCGGTGAATGAGGGGGCGTTAAAAGACAGTTGTGCTCATATGAATAAACGATGGTGGAGCAGGAATTGTTAGCCGACAAGACTTGGTTAATATTGATCAAGAGACAAATCACAGTTCTCTAGGAACATGTCTGCAGGATGACAGACCCGAACTAATAGAACCAATGATATGGATTCTGACAGAAGGTGAACAATGGACTGATTGTGCTTTTTGACCATATGCCTAATATTTAAAAACGGCACTAACATTTGATTATTATGATTATAATAATTATTATGAATATAATTAATTACTTGACACACACTTTTTCATCAAGCTATTTTCATCTCTTGATCTAATCTAATCTGAACCTTGTTTAATACAGCTAATGAGGGCACTATATAGGCTATGTTTGGCCAGATTAGATGCCATGTTTATTAGCATTTTTCCCTCAGATGTCTTATTTTCATTTGGAAAAAATTAAACACGGCATCTACCCTAAGATCCATTAAAGATCCATGGTGAAATTCATATCTAAAAACAAAGATATCAGCAATTAAAGCATATATCATATTATAGAGTATTATAAATAATTTTATACAATATTAGCTTAAAGGGGTCATTGGATGGAAAATTCACTTTTATATGTTGTTTGCATTTAAATGTGTCTTTGTAGCCTGGGAAAACCCAGACAACTTCCGGCAAATTAAGATTTGCTCTGAAAGTTAGTCTGGCAAAGAGCTCATTCAAGCCCATTTCTAATCCGTCGAAATCGAGGCACCAATTATTATAACCGATTATTTTGTAGCCTACATTACAAAGATGGATGCCGCCGACGAACATCACTCGTTCGACTAAGCTATCGCGTCTGTTTTAAGCGATTTGAACGTTTCCTTTTTGTTAAAAACCGAGCAAAGAACAACACTCGGAGATGTTTCTCCGCCGGCCGCCGCTCTGCATACGCCATCTCCTTCATCGCTCTGATTGGTTTTAGGTCTACCCGCGACGTCCGTTGGTGACGCCCCTCTGGAAATGGTTTGTCTATGACGCTTTGCCAGACCATAACTCAGTTACAACTGAGAATGGTCTGGTTTTAACCAGGCTAGTGTCTTTGCAGTGGGTGGACACAACCACCATACAATGAAAAAAAAATCCATTCACTCCTTTTTTTCTAATCCTCATAAAGCCAGAACACTCTCAAAAATCAGGCGTTTGGATTTTCTGAGCACTATGATGTCATAATGCTCATGCTCCGCCCACGACCACTGACGGACTGTCCCGTATTAGCATATTTCTGCCCTCAGCCATTTGACACCCCCCATGGAAGAGAGGGGTGGGGTGAGCAGTTGCTCATTATCATTTAAAGAGACATGCACCGAAACAGGTCACCGTGAACAAAGTTGTTTTCGAGGAGGTAAAAAGGGTGTGACCATTGAGAAATTTGAATCAAAGTATATTCAAAGTATATCACAAACTTTACATGAACAACCTAAAGAATCATACCAACTTGTGGAAAATGGACATCTGATGACCCCTTTAAAATACACTTTTAATATTAATAAGAGAACATTTACAATATCAACTGACATGGTGACTGGTTTTGTAAATCACATAAAGGAGAATTAACTCTGAATAAGGAACTCTCCATAAGAAAAGGAAAAAATAATAATTATCTTTTACAGTAAAATAATAATATCAAAATCAGTTTGCTTTAAGCTGTCAGCAAGATGGTGCATGATGTCTGATCTCATCTAGTTTGAGGACCCCTCATAACACATAATTCATGTAATTTCGATCATTGCAATAATAAATCAGCCTTGACCCACCAAAAATTAGAGGATTCTTGTTGGAGAAATGGATCAGAAATGGAGCACATGCATGGTGGTGTGACTATTAAATGTTGTATGCGTGATGTATTTATTTTTATGCCTGAAATGATGAAGATATGCAGCTTTTTGTGTTCATTTGCTCTGATGTTCCTCAGTGTTCTTTCCTCTGAGAGAGAAAAAAATGGAGAGAGACACACACAGACACTGTTCGCCCACACATCTTCAGGTACGGAAGAAGCTCTGATAATCAGCACTCAGTTATGTAGTGCTTCAAATGGTTTGAACACATTGAACACATGTATTAGGGACTGTGGTTCTTTATTAATGTTGGTGTTTATTCTGTCATCAGAGTATTTATGCATCAAAGCAATTCCTCTAATTCCAGTGATGCTGTTTGTTGCAGCAATAACCTGCAAACGCCATCATATAGCTTTAAATAACAGGGAGCCTTTCCTTAGAAGCATGGTGCACTGAGGATTCTGGGTAAATATCCGAAGGTCTTTCAAGGCCATTCTATCAGAGTTAGACATGAGAAAGCAGGAATCAATGGAAATTTAATGCATGGTCGTCGATCCTGAATCTAAAGCACATGGGCCAAACATTGCTGATGCACTGACCCATCAATTCACACACTCCTCCACGGTTTACTCATTTCTTCACAACCAAGTTATAGTCACTCATTTGCCCCAAAGTTCCTGCCCCACAGACATGCTTGCATTGTTATTTGATTATGCAGATTTATTAAAGGGTTAATTTTTAGTTCACCCAAAAATGAAATTTCTGTCATTAATTTCCGTGTCAGTCTCACATTGTAAACACAGAAAGCTCTCGGACTTCATCAAAATGATCTTCATTTGTGTTCCGAAGATGAACGAAGGTCTTACGGGTTTGGAACGACATGAGGGTGAATTAATGACAGAAATTTCATTTTTTTGGTGAACCTAACTGTGGATTAATTCAAATGTTTAAAAGAGATACAGTAACACTTTAGAATACTGTTCCTTCATTAATGAATAACTATAGAGGAACAAATGAGTAATGCACTATTAACATTCTAGTAACAATTAACCAACAAGAAACTCTGATTAACAAATTAGTAATAGCGCTGAGTTGAAATCTAGTTCACAGCTAATATAATCAGTGACTACAATTTTTTATACCTCACTGAAGACTAAGAACTACTATATGCAGGTTCATAATTAATATTAATAATGCATAATATAAGGTAATGTTAACCCATAAATCAAGTGTTACTAGGAACACTAGGAACACTAAAGGAACTACTAATAATTTGGATCAGTATTCTAAAGTGAAAAGCTTGATAAATAGAGCTTGAGTGATCGAATGGAATTCAAGCTTATTTCAGTAATACATTTTTCCCTGCATTTTTAAACAACAAATTAAAGTACATGCATACAGTATGTACAGTGAAATGCATTGTGTACAAAATACAAGTCCTTTAATGTGTACATTTTTCAGTTTCTTAAGTTTTATTTAGCAAATTCCAGATTACAAAGAAGAAATGCCACAGTTTTAATAATAATAATAATAATAATAATAGTAATAATAATAATAATAATAATAATAACTGTCATCATCATCTTAAGTATCAGGCACAATTGCTTTGGCATTATGGAATGAAAGGCATGCAAAACTGATAACTGAAAAACAGAAAACTAAAGCCTGGAAGGTTGAGAGAGAGAAGAGAGAAATGAGGGGTAAAAGAGGAAAAGACACGTCAAATGAGAGAGGCAGCTTTAGCTTAATGGGACTTTGAGAGAGACAAATCAAGACAAAGGACAGCCCACAGGGATGAAAAAAATGAAGAAAAGGGTGTGAAGAAGAAAAAATGTCATGCAAAATGGTACATACATATTTATAAGCCAGACCCTCAGCGTAGACCGCAACAACAACAAATGTCAACTGGAACAGTGAGAACAGAAAGATCATTATAACGCAACTATTAGCAAAAGACAAGAAACAAAAACAGATATTTACACGCTTGAGACTTAAATGCAGACTAAATTTGTACCATCAGCATTGCTTGAATAATATTAGGATCAAAAACCATTCCTCTCGCTCTTTTAATTTTCCATATATCATACTTTACTTATAATATTTCACTTGTAATATGGCTATAATATAAATGGCTATGCTATATTTCTTTACTATCCAGCAGGAGCCAGTCCTGTTCTTTATAACTATTTATATTTCATAACTGTGATGTTTATAATATTTACACACAATAATGAACTCTATCAGATATAACTCTCTGGAAAACATTTCAAGCTTTTGTGCATGAAAATAGGGCATAGCAGATAATTATGATAATATTTATTAGTTATTTAGGGATATGTTTCCACAAAGGTCAATGTTTATGGATTAGGGAAAGGGATTTGGTGGTATAATAATCATACTGTACAAATTGTCTTTACTGCATTGCTCAGTCGATGCAGCATCCGCAGGCACCAGGTATTGAAATGCTGACTCATCTGCCTCATTTTAGTCAATGAATCGAATACAGATTTCATATACTGTAGCTAATACTTCACTGCTTGTTTTGATGCACTATTAATGCTTTATCAGAAGATGGCGCAAGAGTCCAGGGGCAGAACAACCATTCACTCAAGGTGGAAAACTAAACCATAGCTTTGTGCTATTGAAGGCTTCCTCATGATGATTTCTGTTCTTATTTTTCATTAACCCTTATTACTCTAAAACATGATCTCTGAAACACTGATGCAACACGCACATGACTGATTTACAATAGCTTCTGTTGTAATATAACACGTTTACAATTCATTTTGTATAATAAACATTTCAATGAATAGTTGTAGTGATAATATTAATAATAAAAGAGAAGTAATGGCTGCATTTTTAAGATGATGACTGAACAGTGAAGGAGAGTAAATCTCTGGCATTCATATAGGAGTCAGCCTCCATTCTAGGTGAAGGTAAATATGTTTAATATGTTCAAACGTTTCCTTTTTGTATCGTGCTATATCACTGCTAAACGTTTTTCTGTTTTTTTTTTGTTGTTGTTGTTTTTTTTTAACATGAGAGCACAAGAAAACAAGGCATATTGAGGGCCGTGGGGCCAAGCATACAACATCCCAGTAAGGAAACATCAGCCAGCTTTGTAGAACATCTACCCTGATGTACAAATCTAAAAACATTACAAATTGATAGTAAAGGACCAATCGGGCCCCCTGCACCTTTGCCCACATGATAAAACACAGGTAAATATGTTGGACTACACTAGATGACTACTGCTCTTGATACATTATGTACAGAAATGATGCATCTTGTGCGCTGAAATAAATCTGCCACACCATTAAAGAAATCCGCCACCTTTGGGGCAAATTCGTGTCTTTTTGCTTTTGTATAAACAAGAAATGGAGAAATAGCCTCATGATGCTGATGATATATGAGGAATGAGGGGATGAAAAATGCTGTTATGATGTGCAATACAATTTAAACATTTTACATACAAATTTAAATATGTATACAACTGTTCTCAACTATTTTCAGCAAGTCAGTATTTTGTACTTTTTCCCTATTTTCTTCCTCCTCCATACATTCTTTCTATACTGTATGTATAAATGCTATTCCCTCACTTATTATTCTCGCTCTAAAAATCTGTTAAAACATCATTCAGGCACAGAATTGTAAGTGAAGTGCTTCCTCGTCTACCTCTTTTCAACTTAGCACCCTTTTCTCCATTTTTCTCCCGTAGTCTCTGGAGTACTAAAAGCCCCGGTGATCCTCTTACCTAATGTTATGCACATATTTTTGTTTAGGTATCGCATACAGAGGAATCTCTAACACGGAGAGGCGCTCATACGCATATGTGCGTGGTAGCGAGGGGGCGGGACAGCGGATGGGGGTGTGGCCATTGGGAGGGACTGAGGGGCGTGGCCGCCAGAATGGGAGGAGTGGATGGTGTGAGGATAGGAAGAGGAAGAGGAGGAAGAAGCAGGTGGGAGGTGATAGCTGGCCCCAGAGGAGGGGCCTGAGGAAGAGGGCGGATTGGAGGGCCCGCTGCTTTTGGGCGGAGGCAGTGGGGCCTGGTTGAGCTGAATGGAGATGTCGCTGGACACCTCGGAGCCGCTGCGTCCGCGCTGAGGTGGAGGCCACGAGTCGGGGTGCAGGTACTGGCCGCTGTAGTCACTGCATTCAGACAGGCGGGGGCGATACAGTGCAGGGTGGGGCCGGTACATCTCCTCCTCGGCGTAACGTTTCATGAAGAGATATACAGACATGACTCCAGCACCCTAGAAAGACAAAATCACTTGTTATTCAGTTCTTTTTAAATTCACGGATTATCACGGATAAAATGTTCCTACAAGCTAACAGCTATCACTGCAAACAGATGTTCTGAGAAATGGCACCTTTCTCTGTGAAAGTCCTATGCAAAATGAAGAAAATTCTACAAAGTGTAAGGGATTGAGCTTGTGCTTGTGCTTTTCTTGTCTTTTAAATCGGAAAACTTGCCCATTAAAAGTGCTCTCCACCCAAGGGGTCAAGGTTTGACTGCTTGACATGACCCAGTTAGCAGTGACTACACCATCTGGGGGCAAAATCATCTTTTTGCATTAAAAGCCATACATTTTTTTATTTTGCAAGAACAAATATCAATCACAAATACTTCATTATATTAGATGTTTTACCAGTGCTCGATTATAAGTAATGAGTGTCTATACGACTAGATGGCAAAGCATATCAACTGCCATTAAATGCCAATGCTAATTCCATCTAACACATGATGGCATGAAGTAAACATTTTACTTTTGTACACTGCCGTTCAAAAGTTTGGGGTAAGTATGATTTTTTAACACACACAAAAAAATACTTTTTATTCAGCAAGGATGCATAGTGACTGTAAAGACGTTTCTAATGTTCCAAAATATTTCTATTTCAAATACATACTGTTCTTTTGAACTTTCAATTCATCAAATAATGCTAAAAAAAATCATGTATCAAAGTGTTGAAAACCTTTTTTCTTCTCAAGTGTAGGAAAGCTCAGAAGCGCAGACCAGGAGACGTTGGGATATCTTTCAGCAAGATTCTTTATTGAGAAACGAGCTGTAGGCAGCTGTAGTCCCCAACTAGTCTAACTAAGGCAAAATACAGTCTGTATTTTATACCTTTAAAGGGGGACGAGTTACATAGAGGTGGAGACAATCTAAACAAAGCATGTAAATGAAGTACAGGAATCAGCCCGTTACCGGAAATTCCACAGCCCTGATCTCATCAGCATAACAATGTGAGATGGTAATCCACTCAGCCTGATTGTATACCTTTACATTATCATAGAGACAAAAGCTAAGGTCAGACACCTGAATTGCTTGACTTAATCTTCCTAAATATAAAAAATGGTACACTTTCTCAGTTAAAACACTGTTGAAACTAAAATAAAACATTTAATAAATTTGTAATCCTTCAAAGGTTTTCAAAAAAAATTAAGCAGCTGTTTTAAAATCTGTGTTTGTTTCTGTTTTGGGTGGGTTTTAGTTCAGTTTCATTGCTTTGCTTTTTTATGTTTCCACGGGGTTAGGGTTAGTTAGGGTTATTGATTTACACCTAATGCAATTTCGTTAATTTGTTTCTGTGTATTTAAGCTCTACGTTTGTTCTGTTCATTGTCAGATCTTTTTTACGGGTTGTTGTGTTTTGTTACCAGTGATTTCTGAGGTATATACCCAGAGTACTTTTGTTATCTTTTTTTATTTTTATTAAACACTAACTGCTGCATTTAGATCTAGCTTTTTCATGCAACCGTGTGACAGAAGAACAGATCAACACATGGATCTAGTGGTAGTTCGTATCCTCCTCTGCTCCCTCAAGAGACACATAGAGGAATTTTTAGACTTTGTCCATCTAGTACACTACTACGATGGACCTCGAGGGAGATTTCAGGCGTTTGTGGACTGGGTCCTGTTTCACTGTGAGTCCCCCTTTACCATCGGCGAGATTTAGGATCAAAACACAACAGTCCGTTCCGTGCACTTTGTGTCACCCACCGCAACCAACCCAGCTGACAGAAAGGCAGAGGCCCCCGCAGACAAAGAGCCTGAGCCTGCTACGATGTCAGAGACAGAGCCGACACCTGAGCCTTATATCTCAGCAGAGCCTGAGCCCAACACGTCTGACCGCTGTTGTCAGCTGGTGTGTGAGGTGACAACATTGTCCGTCACAGAGGGGATACTAGTGGAATGGGAGGGAGCCCTATCCCTTCAACCAATGCGGCAATAAGTGTGCTGAACCCCTTATGTTTGAGGAGTATGAAAAGAGCACAATGCCTGTTTCATCGCCCTGCACCAAGCCTGTTTTGTTGCCCAGCACTTATTGATGTCTTTGATGTTCCTGCCCGCCTTCAACTCCCACCTCCTTTGCCTTTTCTGAGTCGCCCAGAGAGTCATTCCTAAAAATTCAGTCTGTTCCGTATCGGCCAAGGAGGTCATTCCTGAGATGTCTGCCTGTTCCATGTCAGCCGTTTATTAACCCTCTGTCTGCACTGCCCAGTCCTTCAGCCCTTTCCTCACTGCCTCTCATCAGCCCTTCATGTTGTCCGCTCGGCGGATTATGTCTCCGCCTCAGGCTGATTGTTTGTCAGCTCGACCCTGGACTACCGACCTATTTCTCTACATAGAACATCAGAGGTAGAGCCCACAACATCAGGCTCCTCTTCCCCTCAGCTCCAACTGGGACCGTCATCCCTACGGCTCCACCAGGCTTCCCCGTCCCTCCTGCTCCGATTCGTCATTCGTCGCTCTGCCTTCGCAATGGACTTCTGGGCCTTCGTCTGCGACTCATCCCTCCACCCCTTTGGCTCCGCATTCCCTTGGGCTTGACCTCAGTCTTCCGGCACCCTGGCTTCACCTCAGTCGCTAGTCCGCCTTGTGCTCCAAGACCAGCTGGTCCTTGTCGGCTTCACCTGGGTCTTCATCACCATCGGCTCTGTCTAGGTCGGTAGTTTCCCTGGTTCCACCTGTTAAGTCTCCACCATGGCTCCTCCGTCCCTCGACTCTGCTGTGGGTTTACGTCCTGTGATTCAGCTGGGGATTCCGTTCTACCTACGTCGTCTCCTCCCTGGCTCTTCCTGTTGTCTGCAGCTCCCTCGATCCTGTAGCCGCTCTGTGTCCCCAACCTAAGCCCCCTCCCGCCTTCCTCTGTTGGACTCTTTGTATTTTTGATGTTTGATATTAATAAGGCAGAACGCCTTCTGAATGGGGGGGGGGGGGGGGTTTGTTATTGGTAAAAAAAAAAAATTCTTACTGAACCAAAACTTTTTAAGTTTGTGCAAGACTAGTATAGCTATCAGTACAATAGTAGGCTGTACCATAGTTTATGATGGATCTATAATAGTATGCATTTATAAGAGGGTCTGAGACTACAAGTGAAAATGTTCCTATTTTGAATTTCAGTTTAATACCATGTTTCAATTTGAATCAGTGTTTTATGTTTTTTTTTTTTTTTGTGATCTCATAATTTTGGACCCCACTGTCTATGTATATACATCATATGAATATAAGTTGAAGTTACTGCAGACACTAGATGCTGACATTTACAAATTGCTCCACTGAACTTACTGAATTAGCATATATGCAGCATAACGGAAATATGTAGCCTTCACCCCCGCAAAAGCTAGGCTAAAATTAATGCATACTGATGAGGGCAAGAGCTGTTGGTTTAGCAGAGAAAGCTGTTAACAGAGCTGCATATTAATGAACTGAGCTCTGTGATAAGGGTACACACGCAGCCAGCTCAAGTGTTAACAGTAGCTGGTCTCTGTGACTGACCTCTTTGAGCAGGAAGGAGCTGGCAGCAAAGGCAAACGACCAGCCGTAGTGGTAGTGAAAGAACTGCTCTGGCTCTCGAGGTCTGTTCATCACTTCATCGTTGATACTGGAGATATACAGCACCAAACCAACCACTAAGCTCAAACCTGAGAAAGAGAGTAAAAGAGGATAAAGACAGTGAATCATGGCTGAAAAAATGGTAAATCGTGCATTAAAAAAAATTGTTTATGATGTTAACATCATTGTTTAAGATGGTTTCCCAGCCTGGCCAAGCTTGTGTTTAGCTGGACTGCAGTCAAAAGACTAGCCTGATCTGTCTCTGGTTTGCTGGTCTTAGATGGTTTAAGCTAGTCTTAGCTAGTTTAAGATGGTCTCTCAGCCTAACCAGGCTTTGGTATGCTGGTGTTAGATTGTTTAAGCTGGTTTTAGATGGTCTGCCAACCTGAAAAAGCTTGTGTTTACCTGGACTTCTAGCCTGAACAGATGAAAAGTGTCCAAAACCCTTCTAATACAAGCCAATAGACCAGCCTGACCAGTCTATGGTTTAATCGGGTCTTAGCTAGTTTATGTTGGTCTCTGAGCCTCGCCAAGCACTCTAAGACAAATTTGCTATGTTTTAAATGTTTTTTTTTGTGTGTACTGCTATGTGGTTGATAGGGTGTTATGGGTGATAACTATGTGGTTGCTAGTGTGCTCTGTGGTAACTTACTGGGACTAAAGTCTTTGGGAAAGAATTGGGGTACTAGCAATGCATACGTTGTTACTTAGTAATGCACTAATGTTGTTGCCATTATAAGGTGTTGTGTTTATGGTGTGAAGTGTTTTTTTTTTGTATGCGTGTATGTGTGAAAGGGTTTCGGAAAAAAAGTATGCCACACCTTGGCGTTAGTAAAGCGAGAGACTATTTTATACACACAAAAGAGACTAAAAGCTTTTAATGAAAATGGCAAATGAAAGAAGCAAATATGCCTTGTAAACACCCAAGTAAAAGTGTTGTTATTACTGCAGTGTTTTCCTATTACGGTACTATACAGTCAATACTGTTTTCTTCCTGAAAGCTATATGCAGAAAGTGAACGATAAAGCGGCCCACCAACACGCAACCTGTCATAACAGGAGACATTAACATTTATAGTGTGCTCAAATTTTGCAGTGTTATGATGGAGAAAGCTCTGCTGCGGTAACTGTGGAGCGCAGGAAAAAAAGAAAGAGAGAGAGAGAGAGAGAGAGAGAGAGAGAGAGAGAGAGAGAGAGAGAGAGAGAGAGAGCGGTAAGGAAAAGCCTTTGGCATAATCAAACACATTATCGCAGTCTGTCACTGCCAGCTGTCTATGCTAATATCGACAAGGAATGTGCAAACATATTTCCTTTTCACATTAGAAATGCAAGAGATTGGATGTTAAACTGCTATGTCACATCAGGGCATATATTTCAGGACAACCAAGCAAGATGAGTAAAGACTATTCATACTGGTACCTGCTTCTATACAACGGTATAACTCCATACTACAGTCTAGAACATCACAGTCTGTGTTTTGTTTTTTGCAGCGTTGTGCATATCTGTGTTCAGCACTTTGCAACATCGCTGTTGTGGTGTCTTGTGCTTTATTAATAATTCTGTAGTACAAAATGCTGAGCTAAATGTAACATTAGCACCTGATGCAGTGCTACACGGCACAGCTAGGATGCCACAGGAATCTGCAGTCGTACTTTCTCCTGCATTACAAAATCTATTATTAAATTGCAGTAGTGCATGCATTAGAGCCACATCGGCTGCAACACATGGGACATGTTGACCGGGCTCTGCCCCACCCCCTATGCAAACGATTGGGGGGCGAGCTGATCCTCCCACTGCTGCTGACTCCTTGCTTTTGCCTCTTTGTTCATTTCCTGACATCTAATGAAGGCGGTGAGGCAAATTAGATTTTAACAGCCACTCAATGATTTACTGTATTCTCATTAGCAAATGTTGATTGTTTTGATTGGAGTGTAAATGGTATCGCGTAGATGTGCAAATCGAGTGCTGCGATTAAGCAATAAGTGATAGACTAAGCTGTATTGTGAATATAGAAATTTCAGCTCAAGGTTATTGAGCTGAAATTACTGTATTATGTGAAAAGAAAGAGACAATGGAGTGATGGGGAAAAAATTAAATTAGCAAAGCTAAGTAGGAAATCAGTTACCAGGGCCAATGAACAATGTACACTATCGGTCAAAATTTGGGGTTGTTAAGATTTTTAACAGGGGGGGGGGGGTCTCTTTTGCTTACCAAGGTTTCATTTATTTAAACAAAAATAGAGTAAAACAGTAAAATTGTGAAATATTATTACAATTTCAAATAAATGTTTTCTATTTGAATATATTTAAATGTTTAATTTATACCTGTGATGGCAAAGCTGAATTTTCAGCATCAATACTGCAGTATTCAGTGTCACATTATCCTTCAGAAATCATTCATATATTCTGAGTTGCTGCTCAAGAACATTTATTATGAATGTTGAAAACAGCTGTGCTGCCTAATATATTTGTGGAAACTGATACATTTTTGAGGACTCTTTGTAAAATAGAAAACTCAAAGTACTCACCCCAAAACTTTTGAACAGTAATGTAACTGTTGTTATACAATATATGAATGCAGAATACAGCGACTAACGATATAGAGTCCTTGATATTGTGATCAGTATGTTTTTGTGTCCAAGTGGTTCTCAACCAGTGGTCCAGCCTTAGCAAACTTCCAAAGGGGTTGCCTGATTATTACTAACAATTATTGAAAATAAATTAAATGAATACACAAATTTAAAATTCTAATAATTTAAATAACTTATTGAAAATAAAATAAAAACTGGGAGAAAAAAAAAACTGACATCAAATGTCTTAGTTTGTTTTGGGATTCACACTGAATTATACAGTTTCTGTTAATAAAAAAAAAAAGTTTGGAAACTTCATCAAGACTTTAAAAACCTTTAAATCTAGAGTAAAAAAAAGTTGAGAACCACTGCTGCATTCTGTATGAGGTTCATTTAAGTTATTATAAACTATTTTATCATTTGAGAAGAGACCATGGAGTGATATGAGAGACATGAAGCAAGCAAAGCTAAGAGGAAAATCGATAGCCTGGGACAACTATCATTTACACAGTAGAGTTAATTTTTTCTGCTATTTTTTAATGTCCTGTGTCAAATATACGTCTTAGTTTCTATCAAATTTATTCATCCTTTATTAATACTTAGCAGACAGCAGCCATATCACCATGTAGCCCAAGACTGGTTGCCCACTGAAGCTAAGCAGGGTTGAGCCTGGTCAGTCCCTGGATGGGACACCTCCTGGGAAAACCAGGTTGCTGCTGGAAGAGGTGTTGGTGAGGCCAGCAGGGGGCGCTCACCCTGTGCTCTGTGTGGGTCCTAACACCACAGTATAGCGACGGAGACACTATACTGTCACAGAGCACCGTCCTTCGGATGAGACGTTAAACCGAGGTCCTGACTCTCTGTGGTTATTAAAAATCCCATGGCACCTCTCGTAAAGAGTAGGGGTGTAACCCCGGTGTCCTGAACACATGTACTGTGGCTGCCGTCGCATCATCCAAGTGGATGCTGCACACTGGTGGTGGTTCAGGAGAGACCCCGACATGATTGTAAAGCGCTTTGGGTGTACAGTAGTACATATGTAAAGCGTTATATAAATGCTTCATTCATTCATTCATTCATTCATTCACTCACTCACTCACTCACTCACTCACTCACTCAGTCACTCATCCTTGTCCTGCTTTTAGGTCAAGTTTTAGTCAACTAATACCCAGTTTTGCAGACAAGGTTAAAGCCTACAGTGTAGTCCCAGACTAAAATGAATGTGTGAGCTGTTTTAACTGAAAGCAACTTGCTCTGGCATATGTTAAAATATGTCAGTGCCATTGTTTTGTCTCAAGATGTAATGTTTTTTTTTCTAAGAAGCATTTATAAAAGCTACTTGAATGCCCTAATTAAACTTAAGGTCTAATCCTGGCTTAATCTAAGCCTTGTCTTTGAAACAAGGCCTAAATGTCTGGCCATTTTAGTGTAGTTTTAGTCAATGAAATGAACGTGTGAGAACAAATGATGTTCATTCTCGCGTCTTATGCAGCAGATTTTATTTTCTTATTTGATCTTCCTCAAGAACCAATGAGGTTTGTTCTTGTGCGTCAAGCAGGTTCAGTTGAGATTCTCTTATATATTCGCTGATCAATGTTTAAATGATTTTTTTTAATCTGTTCATCATATAAAGCAATCGAGTCTCTTACAAAAAAAATATTGAACTAAACAATTTTCAATTCATATGGATTAGTTTTACGATCTCTTTCTGAACTTTTTGAAGCGTCAAAGTGGTAGTTGCGTATGTCAGCGGAGGGACAGAAAGCTCTCAGATTTCATCAAAAAGATCTTCATTTGTGTTCTGAAGATGAAAGAAAGTCTTATGGGTTTGTAACGACATGAGGGTGAGTGATTAATGACAGATTTTGGGGGTGAACTATCCCTTTAAGTAAAAAAATGGGCAGAAAATGTATCCTTTTAACAGAAAAGCTCTGATTGGTGGATTTACACTCTTGACATCTGGCAACCGCAAACATGAAAGCTTGTAGTAGAGGCTTGTACAGCACCTGTAATATTAAATATTTAGGGGTGGTTTTTTTCAACCAAAATAAAGAGATTTTTCTTTTTTAACTACATTTTAATCTCGTCTTTTTTCGTCAACGATATTGCATGAAAGCTTGTCGCTGAACATTTATTGTCATTATACAGATATTACACTATTACACAGAAAATTATCCAAAGATATATGACTACATGCAGTATTCCACAATCAGAATCAAGTATTCCAGAGAGCTATTCAAAAACCTGTCCTGTTCCATTATTCTAGCACTGTTCAAACACAAGCTTTCTAAACCATTATAGGAAATCTGTTCCTGCAGGCTGATTTGTACAGCTGTCAGCAAGCAACTGATACAATCACCTGATATAGTTCTGCCATATAGCTGTCTTCAAGCCACAAGGAGTATTGTGAAAGTCACAATTCCTCACTACAGTCTGAATGTCCAGCAACTTGAGAAAATTGGCAATTATACTGAATTATTCTTCTGGTATCAATACAGCCCTGCAGTATCATTCTTTATATATTGGTGATGTTGTATTTAGAGTTATGCTCCAATAAAGATTTCTTTCAGAACATTAATGCACACCAGATCTGTTTTAAGACATACTTTGCATGTAAATTAGTCAAATCTAAACACACATTCTTGCTAATCTGTTTCTATTAGCCGAGTGTAAATGACAGCTGTTAGGCAGAGCTCTGTTGACTGGATCAGAGAGACCTCTCTTATTAATTACTGTCTCTGAGAAAAAGGACCATTTAATGGATATTGTGTATCGCACATTACCATAGATGGATATCGGGAACACCATTTATTAAATATGCAAAGCTCTCAGTGGGATTCTCAGCCTGATTTCGGACGGAGTTGTGGAGAATTACCAGGCTCACCACTGAAACTGAATCTAATATGTAAGAGGATACACAACTATATTTAGGCTGCAAAAGTGTGAACATCATGAGAAACATGATGAGAATCAAGAAGGGCTTTGAGCAGATTTTCATACATTGTATTTTCATATAATAAAGTACATACAACTTACCTGATAAGATGAAGAAGATTCCAGAGACGAAGGCCAGGATGGTGCGCTGAGGACGGATGTGGCCGATGTTGCTTATGACAAAGGCCGTGAAGACAAAGAGGAGTGAGACCATCGGGAAGGGGGTGGCCGTCCTCACCATTTCTAACACAGCAAAGAGAGAAAAGGACCGGACAAATGATTACAATTATGAAATGTTAGTCCCTCAAAGTATTTACAGTATATACAGTGCCCATTCAACAGTGTGTGTGTGTGTGTGGGGGGGGGGGGTATATTTGTAAAATGTTTATGCATTTTATGGCCTCATATTGTATTGAAAAACTTTAAATTGTACATTTAAAAAGCATTTAGCATTAAAAAAAGGTATTTCCACACAGACTGAAAAAAATATATAATATGATATAATATTTTTGTATAATTATTAAACATATTGTTTTAATTGGCTAATATTATACAGAAACGCTTTATATTGTACGCTTAAAAATTATTGTGACATTAAAAGATATTTAATAACAAACTAAAAGGTGATTAAAATGCTTAAACATTTAAGCAATTATTAATAATACAAATAAATTACCATTTACAACATTATACTATAAGAGTTATAATATAATATAATACAATTAGACTTATAATATTTATGTATAATTATTATACATGCAGTTTTGATGGCCTCATATTACACTGTTAAAAATCTTTGTCACACTGAAAGACTTTAAATTGACTAATAGGTGGTTAGACTGCTTAAAAAAATTACTTGAAAATTACTAGTTATAGCACTTACTGTAAATACATAATACAATATAATATAATGTAATGTAATATAATATAATATAATAATTGTAACATGTTGTTCTGTTTTAGTTTTGTTTTCACTCTGTCTGCTCTGTTCTCGTTTGCCTGTGTTTAAAACACTCTCTAGTTTGTTTGTTGTTAATTATTGATTAGATTCTGTTCATCTAGTTCCCTTTGTTTGTTTCTTCGTTTGTTTTGTTTCCTTTGTTTTTATGTCCCATTGTTTCAGTTCATAGTTGTCGGTTCTCGTTAACGTGTATGTGGAAGTCTAGCTTGTGTTTTCTCTGCGTATTCCTGCTTATTTTAAAGAAAACCTATCTAAGTATATCTCCTTCGTCGTGCTATTTGACCGGTGTAACGTGACAATAATATAATATAATATAATATAATATAATATAATATAATATAATATAATATAATATAATATAATATAATATGTAATAACGTGACAATAATATAATATAATATAATTAATATAATATATGCTCTCTATACAACCTAAAATCATGCCCATGATTTTTTTGTATATATCCAATTACAGAATACAATTCAATGAATGAATATTCTCTTTTACAGCACTTTAGAGGAACTATATTGAATTTAACATCTTGCACTCAAACCGTTGTTTTTCCAAGTGTATTTATACACAATAAGTGCATTCATTTTTCTTACTCAGTATATTGGCTGTGTTCTCAGTAGTGATCTCTATTTCTGGCTCGGTGAAGTATTCAGATGCCACGCATCTCCCCTTCTCTGGCCCTGAGATAGAAAGAGAGACAGACAGAGAGAGAGAGAGAGACAGGGACACAAAGAGAGACAGAGAGAGGGTGTACAGGCAGAGCGGGACAGAGATTGACAATGACAGTAGGGGAGACAGGGACAAACAGAAAGAAACACAGCAATGATTTTGGGTTCAAACACTAAGAAGAGAGGCGAAAAAACTGACATGCATTACACGTATACACCACTTATAATCAGAAGCATCATGCAGTTATTTAAAGGCTGCTAAATAATTTCATGTATGCATTTTGTGAGAAAAATGTTGATATGAAGACAACTAATTTAAATAACTGGCATATTTTATTTGCTTAATATTAACTGGAAAATAGGTTTACAGCACATCTTTACAGAGCCCTTAAATTGACATGGTGATAGTTTTTTAAAAAAATGAGATGGGGCAAAAATTATATTTATAACTTTGCATTTACTCGCAAAACACTTGTGAAGGAAATAATATGAGGAGGGAGGGAAAACTATATCTGTACTTTTGCGTGCGACGGTGCGAATGCGAACATTTGGGGGGAAAGGAAAACACAATATTTTTGTGAGAGAAGGCAAATATTTTCCAGCTAAAGCAATGAAATAATAATTTCTCTTTATATACAGATTACCAAAAAAGGTCAAAATGTTAAAATAATCACAATTTATTTTATGACTTTTGACCCGTCTTTGGTAAGCAGAATAAAATATAATCAAATATAGTACATGTAAATATAAATTAATAGTAACATTAAACATATTTCACTAAAAATCTTAAAAGCACACATTAACATTGATATAGCTAAAATGTGTTTTTCTCTAAAAATTTTCGCAGACCACCTAGCACCCCTTTGTGGCCCCAAGTTTGAAAACCTGTTTTAGCATGTTTTAATCTACAATCATATTGATTATTTTAAATCATCTTATTATTTAAAATCAACTAAACACAAAATTTTAAAGAGGCACTAAATGGGCATGACGCTTCTGCATAATGTGCATGAAAGAAGGGCACATTAGACCTCCCTCTCGGCACACACACATATAAAAGATCATTTATAAACACATAAATCCTATGCTCTCTAGAGTGCATGAAAAGAGTGCAAATTATTCACACAACACACCTAATGGGCAACAAATCTTCCTGTAATGATTTGTAAAACGCCCAATACAGGCAAACTAAATACCAGAACTGGTTAAGCTAGAAACAAGGTGACATCATCCTCACACTTCTCTTAGTCAGCCATTTGCCACCAGCTGGTGTGGCATCGTTTCAGTCCACCTCAGCACTTCCTGTCAGTGCCATGAAAACAAACCAGCATGCGATGCAAAGCAACATATACAATTGCAACACAAAACAATATAAGGTATTTTCCCTAAAGTGCCCCTATTATGCTTATTCGGATATTACCTTTCATGTGTGAAATATAGCTGTTTTTTGAAGGTTAAAGATCTACAAAATAAAGTTTCGTTTCTGATACGTGCTGTAAGCGGTAGACCAATCACAACAGCCTGGGCTATCTAACCAATCAGAGCAGAGTAGCTCTCGGAAAGGAAGATCCTTGATTGAACCGTTTCAGACACTGTGAGTGTTTTTTGACCTTAAATGCATGTAAACCTATTGTAGGAGACCTATACAAAAAAAGAGGAACCTTTAAAATAGCATAATAGGTGCACTTTCAGCAAAACAAAAAAAGATTGCATCTTTTATTAGACTAGGAATTTGATGTGGTTACTGATTTGGCATCTTGCAGTGGTTTGCCCACACAGCCTCACTAGTTCCTGTTTCAATGTGTGGCACGATTTGGGAGGGTGATGCAATAGGATGCCACACCAGTGCAGTGCAGGGACACTGAAGACCAGCTGCATAACACAGCAGGATGCCCCACAAATAAACTCCATCTTAACCATTTAGATGGCACTGCCATTTGATGATACACAGATGCAAAGGGATTCACATTTGAATCTGTGAGCAACACCTGATGCAAAAGTCAACATCATGTGATGCTTGACACAACATGGAGCCACAATCATTTGCCCTTTGGCTTTTAATCAGGCATCTGTCTCAGCAACAAACTGGGGTGCGTTTCCAATTCAACTATGTAACTCATCGATTATCTAGTACGATGCATCACTGGAGAAATAACCAACTAGTCACAACTGTTTCCCGAAACCGTGGTAACATGATTGCACCTCTCTGTTGTTTGAACCACATTGCCGGATTCCACCATATCTTTATGTACACAATAATAATCTTTTACAATGTGATGCTTTTATTTTTAATATTTGGCTGGTTTGTGTCCCTGTGTGTGTAATAAGCAGAGTGTACGCGCGTTGTGGACACGCCTATAGGCGCACATTACTGACACGCTCTTTAAATAACTGTAGCAATGTTCAGGGAAGAAGGAGGCGGGAACCGGCGAACAATCAAAATATAATTTATTTCAAATAAAACAAACAAACAAAAATACCGCCAGCAGCCCCTCGCGGACGACTGCTGGCTACCGAAAATAAATATAACTAAAATAAAATACAAAAACAAAACACAACTAAAATACAGGCCTGTTCCTCTCTCGATCATCAACGTCGTCGCTCCTCCTTTATGCTTCCGCTCCTCCGTGAGAGATGCGAGACCGGTGTGCTTCACAGGTGCTGCTCATTAGCAATCGCACCACCGGCCTCGCGCCGTTCTCTCACGTCCCTCGGCCGTCCTGTTCGCCACATACCCCCATCGCCCCTCACAGGCCGGGGGGTACTCACGAGCCTGTGCCTACTCCCCCCCCGGCGGCGGCGATCCCTGGGGGGTATGGACAGACAAACCGAGGGAAACGGAGACGGAAGCATGAGGAGCGACAGATCGAGAGAGGGGAGAGAGGAAAAAAAAATTGGTCCGGTTCCCACAACGCGCTGCCATCTGGTCCCCCACCAGCTAGGCGATCTCCTCCGCGGTGCCTGGCGGCGACGCTGGGTAGCCCTCGGTGGACGGCTCGACGCTCCTCCGCCGCCCGGTGGACGGCGACGGCTCCTCGGGTGCCTTGGGCAGACGGTAGGAGTCCCCCGCTACCTGCTCCTCCCCTTCACTGGTGGACGGCAGCAGGCTCCGGCCCACGGCGAGCGGGGGCGACTCCTCCTCTCCCTCCCGGATGGCAGCCGCCCCTCCAATACCCAGGCGGCCGGCAGCGAGCTCGACCGTCCCACCGGCAACTCACTCCAGCGCCCCGCCTCGAGCGTCCGTGGCCGCGAGTCCCCCGCTCCCTGCTCCTCCGCTCGCTCGGCGGATGGCAGCAGGCTCCGGCCCACGGCGAGCGGCGGCGACTCGCGCACCATGCTCGATGGCACCGCGGATTCCCCACACCGGCGAGGACTCTCTGACAGCGCGTTCCTCCCTCTTCCCGGGTTTCGGCACCAGTGTAGCAATGTTCAGGGAAGAAGGAGGCGGGAACCGGCGAACAATCAAAATATAATTTATTTCAAATAAAACAAACAAACAAAAATACCGCCAGCAGCCCCTCGCGGACGACTGCTGGCTACCGAAAATAAATATAACTAAAATAAAATACAAAAACAAAACACAACTAAAATACAGGCCTGTTCCTCTCTCGATCATCAACGTCGTCGCTCCTCCTTTATGCTTCCGCTCCTCCGTGAGAGATGCGAGACCGGTGTGCTTCACAGGTGCTGCTCATTAGCAATCGCACCACCGGCCTCGCGCCGTTCTCTCACGTCCCTCGGCCGTCCTGTTCGCCACAATAACAAAAATAAATATATTTAATTTTATTACAGCCTATTTCAGTTGCCTCAAAATAGCAACGCGTCAACAATGCGCCAGAACACACCTCGTTTTCAGACCAGCACGGTCATGGGAGCACAAATCGGCGAAAAAACGCATTTGCTATAACATGGCGCAGGACGTGAAAATTATAACTGCGTCAGGCTGAAACTAGCAAAAAACACTTGCGTCGCGCCTGGCTACGCATTGTGCTGGGTGTATGATAGGGCCTGAAGAATGTACTGAATGTTAGGTTGCTTATTGTGCTCAATGGCATGGTCTATTTAAGTCCATGTCTCATTTAACAAGAAAATATATATCTAACCACAGGTTGAGACCTGTAGTTCCACCAATGTAAGTTTGCGATGCTGTATGCGAATGTTTATTGGAACTATGGTTTCAGGAAACAGCAAATCGTTGAACTAAGGTAATGACCGAACATGCAACCATAGTTGGTTAACGATGCTTTGGGGAAACGCACCCGTGGTCAGGTGATCGAAGAGGATGCAGCTCTATCAGTAATGGTACCTACCAGCCACAAAACAGACCCTCCAGAGTCCAGAATGCAGAGCCATCTTCACCTCATTGGTCTGGTTCTGCTGCAGGACAATGCCTTCTTCCATTAACAGCCAGTAGTCCGTCGACACAGCCACACCAACCAGGAGCAGCCCGCACGCCCCAAACACAGACGACAGGAGCGTCAGTGCCCTGGTGCTAAATGAACTCATCTAAAAAGATGGGAGAGAAGAACATGAATAAATAAACATACAAACATGCAATTAAATAAACGGCTTTGCTATGTGGGTGCAAGGGTGTTCTGGGTTGTTGGTTACTGGCCTTAGTCAAACAAGTACAGTATTGATGATAACAAATGTTTCTTGAGCACCAAACCAGCATATTGGAAGGATCATGTGACACTGAAGATTGGAGTAATGGCTGCTGAAAATTCAGCTTTTCCATCACAGGAGTAAATTATGTTTTAAAATATATTAAAGTAGAAAATATTTATTTTAAATTGTAATAATTTTACAAAATATTACTGTATGTTTGATCAAATAAATTCAGCATTTGTCAGTATAATAGACTTAAAAAACAAAAAAATATTTTTACTGACCTTGAACTTTTGAACACTAGTGTATGTTCTGGGCGATAAACGATCGGTCTGATCACATCATTAAACAAACAAATAAATAAAAACACTTAAAATAACACATAACCTTATATATATATATATATATATAAGCAATTCTATCTCTATGTGTCCATGCCACTATGTGTGTGTGTAGTCGAACCAATGAGCAGAGAAATTGAGCAGAAAAATGAACTGCCATTTGTATGTAGTTACTTGAGTAGTCGCAATTATTAAATATAAATAAAATAATTCTACTCAATTTGAACCATTCAGAAATTGTTCAACAACTTATATCTCGGCAAAGAGGTGAAACGACCATTTTCCGATGAATAATTCTTTCTTAATTTGTGCAAAAGCGGTAATCATGTGGAAAAACTCATGAATTTTTTTACTGGGTTTTGTTTTAATATCAACCACTTGCCGATTAAGGCAATTAGAGTGCACTATAATAACTATAGGTCAAGAATTATTATATTAGCTGTGCCTGAAGGGCTTGATGAAAAATCCTCCTCCATCGACAACTGAACTAGTGTGTGACTCATCAACAGAACAAACAGATGAAGGACAAACAGTGCCCTTTAATAGTGTATGACTAAAATGATCAGGGGCAAGCGTGCAGTAAGACATATCTTCAGAATTATAGAGCTTAAAGACACTATAAATCATTAGTTATTTTATTTGTATGGCTTTTGCCTCTAATGAACAAGACGGAATAGCAGGAAAGTGCAAGGGAGAGAGAGGGAGAATGAGATTGGGACACAAACTGGATTCTGCACCCCATGTGAGCCCGTACACTACTCACTGTGCCATGGCGCAATGCTAGATATTAATCAACTAGCCTCTGAAAGGTCTGTTTTCTGACAAATAGGCGATTACACAAACAGATCATTAGCTACATTCATTGTTTGGGGTTATAGAACTGACGAAAGTGGTAAAACCCAGTAGTGAAACATCACAGCTGTGTACTGCTTTATATCTGCTGAAAAGATTGACACATCAAAGCTTGCAGGTAAATACGGAAAGAGAGAATCAGAAAGAATAAGCAAGAAATAGAGAACGTGAATAGTATCGGAAAGATTTTCCAATGTAATGCCTCCTGGATTGGTACACGGTTTGCACTCACACTCTGGAAAAAGAGTGAGGATTTGATTGGCATGCCTCCAGAACAGCCACAATTCCCTTAATTCACAGAAGGGCACCATATAGCCGCTGGATTAGAAGCCCGGAAGAAAAAAAAAAGTTTTAGGATTGGTTTTTGGCAGGGGGAGAAGGACACAATAATGGGTTATTGTTGGTGAAATCCTCTCCAGTTAGTGTCGGGAGCCCCAGGGTGTGCTTCATATGAATGAAGGATTCGTAGTGAATGGTGGTTTTCGTGTGAGGGTTAAGATAATCCATAGAGCATTGACAGAGCAGAGGAGAAAAGAGGAGCTTTGAAGAAGTTAAGGTGAGGAAAAATGGCTGCAGGAAAGATAATATGGTGAATAATGAAGTTCCTCTGAAGAATGCATTAACACTCGGTATACGTGCATTGCAATAGTAGTGCATTTTATGAAGGTGTAGAGTTTGCAAACTCTCTTTCAAGGATGTTGTGGGTGGTTGCCAGGGCATTGTTGCACAGCGTCTAAAGTGTTCTGAGCAGCTGAGGAACTCTGGATGGCTAGTTACTGGCCCAAGTAAAAAAAAAAAAAAAAAATATATATATATATATATATATATATATATATATATATTCACCCAGCAAGCGATTAATTGCGATTTAATTATCGATTAATTGCGATAAAAACGATTAATTGCGATAAATTGTTGATATACTGTATATACACATTTATGCATGTATATATTTAAGAAATATTTGCATGTATATACTGTATATATATATATATATATATATTTATACATAATTTATAATATATATAAATATAAATATTTTAAATATAAATAACACATTTTTCTTAAATATATACATGCATGTGTGTGTATTTATATATACAAAATAAATATACACAGTACACATATATATTTTGTAAACAAACTTTTATTTTGGATGCGATTAATTTATTGTATATAAAATATTTAAGCCAAAATTTTAAATTATGAAAATAAAAATAATATTTAAATGATTTAAAAACAATTTAATTTGGATAATTTAATCATTTAGATATAAATATTTAAATTACTTAAATATGAGTGAATAGTGTACATGGTCATACCATAGAGATGATTTTAAAAATACATGAATAAATCATAGTGGTCAAAATATGCATACTGCAGAAACAGCTGGTCATGTGATACAGCTATTGAAATGTAAATGTGCAGGTACCAATGTAACCCATTTTAATGATGTGAGGGGCGAAGCGAGTAGAAAGACACTCAGTGAAAGAGAAAAAGATAAAAGAGAGCAAATCAAGGCATATAGGTTGGGAGAGGTAACAGACAATTGGGAGCTGTCCATCATAGTGGTGCTGAAACAGGCGATGCACAGACCAAACCTTTGTAATCTTGACCAAGAAGGGTTTTTGGGGGTTAGCGATTTCTTTCACATGTTTGTGAAAATACAAAGTATAAAATATTATATGTATCTACAACATATATGCATTTATGTATAACAAAACTGCACTCAAGAAAAACTGAAATAAAAATGTGTGGATCCCAGAAAAAAATCGAAAACTTTTGTGCCCACCTAAAAAGACTGACATCCTACAGGAAAGTAAAGTAACTGTACAATGCTGCAATCTACACGGGGCTGAAAATCTGGCAGTCCGGTAAAGAACGTCATGAAACCCTCACTGCTGTGACCATTAAAAACACTATAACATAACTCAACCAATCTAAAACATCGGCCCCTATTAGCCTTACAGCACAACAGAACAATATCCAGTCGTTCTTTATTTCTTCCAGGGGATCTGGGCAATATAGGTCGTACATAGGAGGGCGTTCAATATATGCCAGACTTGACCACATTTAGAAAGACTGGAAGTTCCACAGATGGTGTGTCCACTTGACTGGGGAGCAAGAGCCCAAGGGGAGTGTAGTTTTCTGTAGAGATGGCAATATGTTCCCCTGTCAGCAGGTTAGGCCAACTGGCAAGTGGGAAGAGTGTGGGAGAAAATGAGTAGAGAAAACAGAGAAATGCGTGCTTATGAAAAGATGGTATTCAAGTATTTAGAGCCAAAGGAACGAGAGAGAGAGAAAAAAGAAGGGGTCTGGGGAAAGACCTTGGCCCAAAATATCGGCCTGCACGCATGTGCCAGCTTTCAATAACACACGCACATGCATTCACATGTGCACATTCATGATTTCAGCTCACTTCACGGAGATACAGAGCACCATTCATAAAGCTCAAACTGATCTTCTTTCCAGCACAGGCACAAAGAAGGCAGAAAATAATCATTCCTGACTCAAGGCAGAATCAAATATATATATAAATAATTTGGCCATTCTACACGTCACTTTGTCCTCATCTCTCTCTCACACACTATCATAAAGGAGACTTTTCTTAGAGTTCTATTGTTTTTATATTGAGGTAATGATATTCCATATCCTCTTTAAACCTTACAGAAACATTTTTTCATTAGAACATTAGCATTTTAAGCCGTTTTTCCTCACGGGGACAGTTAGTTGGACCCTACAAAGTCATTTCACAAAGTAATTTCAAATTTTACTATCTTTGCAACCATTTGGTCCCTACAATAAAGACAAACGTGACGCTCACAAACACATATTTTTTCTCAATCATCATGGGGACTTCCTTATCTGTTTACTCGGCTAATGATGTTTACTATCCCTATAACCCTTACAGAAACATTTCTACATATTTAGGCTACATATCATTAGGACATTATTTAGCATATTTCTACAGTATGTCAGCTGGTCCCCACTATATAGTTGATTTCAGGTTTTACTATCTCTTCCTTACAATGAAGGCAAATCCTGTCCCACCAACAAACATCGTGTCTGCCCCTTGTCAAATCCTCACAACCGCAGTAGCCTGCTCTCTTTTCTCGTAGCGTTCCCAAAGTCAGCACTAGAGAAATGAGCAACATCCATGACACATACCAGTCCGTCCACGACACGAGCGCATAGTCTAACCTAACTACGAGTCTCGCGACAAAAAAAAATTAACCATACAAAACTCACATCTTATAATTTCAACTTTGGTCGCAAAATAGAGAAAATAATGTTAAATTAATAGATGTTAAAAATAAATAAATAAATAAAAATCAGCGTTTCACTATAGTACGTGGTCCGCAGGACTATTGGATATGAATTGACTGGATCTGTCATACTTGGCTCGAAAGCACCGTAACGAATCGATCTCTCGACTTCAAACTATGCTGTCTAATCACGCGCCACTCATACAGCGACGGTAATGTGCATGAAGAAAGAAGAGCACGAGCACTCACCCTCCAGCACGCGACCCGAGTCAGCGCTGCACAGGCGTCGAGAGGAATAACCAAACGCCTGGAAAACCTTGACAGATTTCGCAGTTTTCTTCTCTCTCTACCTCACTCGCTCTTTCACACACGAACACACACACACATACACACACACACAGCACACACACGCGTGTTCTCTCCCTCTCTTTCTCGCGCTCTCTCACGTCGCTCGCTCGCTCTCACTCTTTCAGCACTGCGGTGATTTGGCAGAATGGGGATGGGATGACAGAAGAGAGACTTTCAGTTTGACGTTGATGAGGCTCAATAAGGTCACAGTTAGTTTTAGGTCTTCATATGTCGGTGAAGGCATGTGAGTCATACAGTACACGTTTAATTAGCAGATTGTTCCCTAAACAACAAAAAATATGTCCTTTAAAACTAAAATGCATACGTACTTAAGCGCACTTAATATATAAATGGTACTTTTGTACTACATTTTCTGTAGCCTACACTTACTTAAAAATATATTTGTGTGTGTGTGTGAGTGTTGTGTGTGTGTGTGTGTGTGTGTGTGTGTGTGTGTGTGTGTGTGTGTGTGTGTGTGTGTGTGTGTGTGTGTGTGTTTGTGTGTGTGTGTGTGTGTGAGAGAGAGAGAGAGAGAGAGAGAGAGAGAGAGAGAGAGAGAGAGAGAGATTCACACTACTAAAAACTTAATGTACTTTTACTTTAAGTATATATATGGTCTTAAATTAAATATATATATATATATATATATATATATATATATATATATATATATTTTTTTTTTTTTTTTTTTTAGGTAACTAAGGTAATTTTTGCAAACATTTTATACAGTGCATATTTACAATGTCATTTGGATGACTCTGCATGTTTCAGTTCCTAACTGTGTCATTAAAGTATAAAATAATGTTACTGTAATATAACGACCAATTTGAGCCATTTTTCAGTAAAACGATTGGATATTCACAGACAGCACAAAAGTGCTAAATAATGTCTTAAAGTTCAAATTAATGTCCAAAATGTACTTTTAACACAATTTTAACAATACACTTTTACATTAAAATACAGTCTTAAAAATATATGAAGTACAATATATATTACATTAATAGGCCTACTTTGACATTTTAAAATGTAATATTCTCCACTGTATGGTTAGGTAATTAAGATAACTTACTAACATTTTCTACTGTGCATTTAAATGGTTTTCACATCCATTTTTCTTTTTCTTTTCTTTTTTTTTTAAACTTTTTTTTAAATAAAAGCTATGAGAAACATAAACAGGATTTAGATGCCCAAAATCCACAACCTTAACTCTCAAGGAGAACAACTACAAATTTGTGTGTGAAATGCAATGTGAAAGGGTGATGGATAACAGATGTTTAGGTCCATAAGGCACTGTCAGATGTCCACTATACTGCAGTAAAATAAATGTAATTCTGCTGTGGGAAACTTAAGAGATACCACTAGACTGCAGCACATGAGCAGATGTTTAGAACACTGCGGTGAGGTGTGTGTGTGTGTGTGTGTGTGTGTTTGTGTGTGTGTGTGTGTGTGTGTGTGTGTGTGTGTGTGTGTGTGTGTGTGTGTGTGTGTGTGTGTGTGTGTGTGTGTGTGTGTGTGTGTGTGTGTGTGTGTGTGTGTGTGTGCTCATGTTTATATTACATTGTGAGGACCAAATGTCCCCTCAAGGATAGTAAAACGTGAAATCACCTACATTGTGAGGACTAGCCAATGGTCCCGGCGAGGGAAATTGATTAAAAAACAACAACAAAAAAACAATGTTTTATTAAAAATGTAAAAATGCAGAATGTTTTCTGTTAAGGGTAGGTTTAGGGGTAGAGTTAGTGTAGGGGAACAGAAAAAAAACAGTTTGAACAGTATAAAAATCATTACGACTGGAGAGGCCTAACAAAGATAGTGAAACCGAGTGTGTGTGTTGTATACACCTCTATGTGTGTCTGTATTTGATAAACCTTTATGCTTAATGTGATAAAGAAAAAACTGTGTGTGGTTCATGGTGCAGCACTGCGCAGCCTTGAGCTTTTAACTCCATGCAGCAGAGAAGCACTGGCATATGTGGAGCATGTGCATTTCTGCATGTGTGATGAACAAGGAAGCATAAGGTGAAAAACAAAAGCCTGTCATTTGGAAACATTTAGATTATACCAAAACAGACTGCATATACACCAACAATCACACACCCACATTTTTTCCTCGGTTTCTTTCTCAGTCTTAGTAAAACATTTAACATTCAGTCAATTCTGTCAGGATCAATAATAGAGTTGAAAAATAGATTTTTAGGTTAATAATTCAACAGATATCTGAAGCATTCTCATGTTTTAGCTTTGCTATTTATTTTATCTGAAAGTGATAGAAAGAAAGAAAGAAAGAAAGAAAGAAAGAAAGAAAGAAAGAAAGAAAGAAAGAAAGAAAGAAAGAAAGAAAGAAAGAAAGAAAAAGGTAAAATAAAAGCACCAAACAGTGGAGAATAGCCTACACAGACTGTTATTTCTACCTGATCTAAGCCTGAAATTTGGTGGTGTAACCTAATGTACAACTACTTTGATTTAGTTTAAAAATGTGTTACGGTTTACCCATTTACTCATCCATGTGTCATTCCAAACCTGTATGACATTCTTCTGCAGGACTCAAAAGTAGTTCAACCATGACTACTCTCTGAGTAGTTTTGGCATGCTAATGAATATGAATTGAATAATTATTGAGTTAATTGAGTTAATTGAATATGACAAATGTTAATGTATTTGGTCTTGGCGGAACAGATCTGCTACGCATGATGCTTCTGCAGAGCAAGTATGGACTTGCTACAGCCAATAGATACACAGATATGCAGCTATAAGCATGTAAGAGATGCTGCTGCTGAATGAATAGACAAAATCCTGTAGATCTAAGCAGGTGGAGCTGGGGGAGGTGGAGGATACACTGAACACAGCGGACAATGAACCAGGTTATTTTAATGTTGAGCAAGCAATCTTATTGCAGAATCAGCAGAGTTATTGGAGATTGTATGTCAGATTGTATTTTTAAATATGGATATTTTTCTTAAACACATCGCTTCGCTTCAGAAGGCCTTTATTAACCCCCCAGAGCCGTGTGGAGCACCTTTATCATGGATAAATGCAAACAGAAACGGCCATTCACTGCCATTATAAAGCTTGGAAGAGACAGGATGAGTGTCAAGTGTGTGTGTGTGTGTGTGTGTGTGTGTGTGTGCATGCGTGAGTGCGTGTGTGTAAATTGAAGCAGACAAGGCTTTAAAATATAAAGTGATAATATTTCATAAAACAGCTTTAGCTAAACGCATAAATCTGTCATATATTATTACAGGCCATTTTCCAGTGATTTGCTCTTTAATGGCATCATCCAATTTCTAGAGCTTTCACTGAACTCAGGCTTCAATTTGCCCTCACACACCAAAAAAAGGCTTGGCCACTGGCAGTGTGTAATGAAGGATTCACTTTATGGTGGTCTCGACATTGAGACCCTCTGAGAGTCTTCGTGATCGATCCACTCCAGAAGAGAGGACACAAGAGGAAGAGCGGGCTAGTCGTTCACTTGCTCATTCTTCTTTTCTCTTGCAGCTCCTTCCTCACTCCCACTCCCCACTAAACTGCCTCTCCCTTCCTTTTTTCTTTTTTTTGTGTCTATTTTTAGACGCCTGGTGGGGAAACCCAATACATGTGTGACAAAAATAAAACACAGTGCTGTTGAGTGACCCTATATCTCCATTCAAGGATGGCCTAAACTCTGCATTCATATCTCCTACGAAATATTACACTCTCAAAAATCACAGACAGTGTGACATTTTAAATCATTCAAAGGGCTTTCGCAGCATTCAATGATGCTCTCGTTGTTAAATGTGCTGGAGAAGGGGGGGGGGGGTGGCATTACACATGCTGGTGAACATTTACGCTTGTGTTTGAATGATAGACATATTCACTCACCAAGAAAAATGCTAATTTTAGAGTTTGATTTATAGACTTGGGACGATCAGAGAATCCCCAGCGTTCCACAGAGAGATAGCCCGCAACCATCCCTTCACTATCATGTCGTTGCTGTGACAACCAGAACTTCAAAGAGGTCCCATCAGAGAGAGGCGGGCAGTAGGGGCGAGTTAAAACATGAAATCAACAGAAAGAGAGAGAGAGAGAGAGAGAGAGAGAGAGAGAGAGTAAGAGTTTGATGGAAGAGGACAGGGGAAGGCAGGGATGCAAGAGGGAGAAGCTCACAGTCCAGCCAGAGAGAACAGAGAGAGGGAAATGCTCAAGTACCCAAGTGAAGATTATGCAAATGAGGACAGATTATAGGGACATGTACAGATGATTGGAATTCATTAATGCATATATATGTGGAGAACTCGTAGGGATATAGGCAGCTCGTACAGGGAAAGATGGATGGAGACAGAACAAGCTGAGCAACAGGGAGAAACGTCTCGGGTTACGTCTGTAACCCTCGTTCCCTGAGTAGGGAAACAAACGCTGCGTCGAGAATCGACACTATGGGGAATGCCCTTAGCATGACGCGTCTGAAGCATGAATAGAACTAGTCCAATCCTGATTGGTGCTGCGTGATGACGTCAGCCGTGACGTCAGCCGTGACGTCGCCTGTGACGGTGAGCGGAAGCTATAAAAGGAGACCGGAACATAGCAGCGGCAGCTTTTAAAAAGTCCGAAGCAAGTCGTCTCCAGGGGAGCGAAGAGTGTGGCCGAGGGACGCAGCGTTCGTTCCCTACTCAGGGAACGAGGGTTACAGACGTAACCCGAGACGTTCCCTTTCAAGGGAACTTCCGCTGCGTCGAGAATCGACACTATGGGGAACGAAATACCCACTGCGCCACACTAAGAGAGCACGCCCTGGTGTGAAGCAAACTGGCACACTCAAGACGAGAGAACCTGTGAACCCGGTGTAGAGGGCAGATCCAGACTGTAATGTTTTATAAAATTATGAGGGGAGGCCCAGCCTGTGGCATCACAGACCTCTTGAAGGGAAACACCCGCAAGTAGGGCTTTAGAGGAAGCCACTCCTCTCGTGGAGTGGGCCCTAAGCAGAAGAGGTGAAGGCAAGTTACGCACCTCGTAAGCTGCCGAAATAGCCTCTATAATCCACCTACTTATAGTCTGTTTGGAAGCAGGAAAACCCTTCTTGGGTGCCCCAAAACACGCAAGTAGCTGGTCCGACCTTCTCCAAGCTGAGGTCCTATGCACATAGACCTCCAAGGCTCGGACCGGGCACAGTAAATGAAGATTAGCTTGCTCATCCGACAGATGCAGTGGAGGATGGAAGGCCTGGAGAATTATAGACCGTGCCATATTTGAGGGCACCTTAGGGACATAGCCCGGTCTAGGGTGGAGAATAGTCTTTACTCTGCCAGGAGCGAACTCGAGGCAAGAAGGAGCGACCGATAGAGCCTGCAAGTCCCCAACTCTTTTTAGGGACGTGATGGCAAGCAGGAATGCTACCTTAAAAGACATGAACTTCTCCGCCACCTCACCCAGAGGTTCGAAGGGCGCCAGGGATAAACCTTCAAGAACCACTGACAAGTCCTAAGGAGGGACTCTGGACTGGATGACAGGCCTCATCCTCCTTGCTCCACGAAGGAAACGAACAATAAGTGGGTGTCTCCCCAAAACGCCCACCCCTAAAGACGTGTGGAAGGCAGCCACGGCCGCCACGGCCGACACATAGACCTTAAGCGTGGACGGGGAGAGCCCGTCAGAGAAGCGGTTCTGGAGGAACTCCAGCACTGAAGCCACTGGGCAGTTAACTGGGTCCAACGAGTGATCTCTACACCATAGAGAGAACACATTCCACTTCAAAGCATACAGTTTCCTTGTGGAGGGGGCTCTAGAGTTTAGGATGGTCTCAACAACCTCGGTTGAGAGACCTGCACTCATGAGCTGGTCCCCCTCAGGGGCCAGACCCACAGTTTCCATAGTTCTGTACGAGGGTGAAATATTGTGCCCTCTGCCTGAGAAAGGAGGTCCCTCCTGATAGGAACTTGCCATGGAGGGCCTGCTAGGAGGACCATGATGTCCGAGAACCATACTCGGGCCGGCCAGTACGGGGCTACTAGGAGTAAGCTGATCCCGTACCGCCGGACCCTCTCTAGAACCCCTGGGAGCAGAGCGATTGGGGGAAAGGCGTACAGACGTAGCCTCGGCCACGTCTTCACCATGGCATCCAGCCCGAGGGGAGCTGGATGAGTAAGGGAGTACCATAGCTCCACCGACTCGGGGTGGAGTCTCCACTCCCCGGGCCTCAGCCCCTGCCTCGACAGAATGTCTGCTCCCAAATTGCTGTCCTCGGGGATAAACATTGCTCTGATAGACAGAAGCTCCGGGAAGAAATGCCTGAGAGCCAGAAACACTGCCATCATCTCCAGGCAGTTGATATGCCAAAAAAGATGATGGTCCCTCCAGAGACCCCTGGGGTAGCGGCCTTCCATTACCGCACCCCAGCCTGTGAGGGACGCATCCATGGTCAAAATTTTTCTCTGACACGGTGCTCCCAACACAGGACCCAGGGACAGGGACCACGGTTTCTTCCACATGACTAGGGAACGAAGGCATCTGCGCGTTACCTTGATCGTGCGAAAAGGGTTCCCCCTCGGGGAAAACCCTCTGGTCCTGAGCCACCACTGCACCACCCTCATATACAGCAGGCCAAAAGGAATAACATTGGACGCTGCTGCAAGAAGACCCAGAACCCTTTTGGAAGTGTTTGACAGTGACAGCCTGGCCTAATCTGAGACTCATTACTGTGGTCAGGATAGAGTCTATACGAGCGGAAGACAGCTGTGCCCGCATCGTGACTGAGTCCCAAACCACCCCCAGAAAAGTTATTCTCTGTAGAGGAATTAACGAACTCTTCTTGATATTGAGCCTTAACCCCAAGCACCTCAAGTGATGCAGAACGACATCTCGATGTTGAACCGCCAACTCCAGCGACTGTGCTAATATTAGCCAGTCGTCGATGTAGTTGAGGATGCGAATGCCTTGAAGTCTCAAAGGAGCAAGAGCAGCATCCATGCACTTTGTGAAGGTGCGAGGGGACAGTGCTAGGCCGAACGGAAGAACCCTGTATTGATACGCTAGTCCCCCGAAAGCGAATCTTAGGAACTTCCTGTGTTGAGGAAGGATGGAGATATGGAAGTAAGCATACTTTACATCTATGGTGACAAACCAGTCCTCGGATCTGATTTGACTCACGATTAGAGGTAAAGTCAACATTTTGAACTTGTATCTCCTCAGAGACCGATTTAATACCCTGAGATCTATAATAGGGCGCAACCCCCCATCCTTCTTGGGAACTATAAAGTACCGGCTGTAGAACCCGGTTTCCCAATCTTGAGGAGGAACACGTTCTATGGCCTCCTTTGCCAAGAGGGACTGAACTTCCTGTTCCATGACCTGACCCTGCTCTGGTTTGACCAGCGTGTGAACCACATTGCTGAACCGAGGTGGACGATATTCGAACTGAATTCTGTACCCCTTTTCTACTGTGAGCAGGACCCACTGAGATATATTTTGAAGACCCTTCCAGGTGTCTAAATAATCTGCTAGGGGGATCAGCCTCTCGGGGCTGACCTCCGGTCGTACAATCGAGATATCGTGACCTGAAGCATTTGACTGGCAGGAGCTAACCGATTTCATTTTTCTGCAGACCTCATGAGAGGGAACACAATACGCGGAGCCGCAAACTTTACGGGCGGACACTGCACTATGTGTTCGCTGGAAACCGATGCGTCCCGAGGCGCACGTAGCAGCGGGGAGCATGCATCGATTTCCTGAGGGCTCCGTGAAGGAGCGGGCTGTTGTTGCTCGATCACGGAGGGGATAGAGGCGACGTCACGGCTGGCGTCATCACGCAGCACCAATCAGGATTGGACTGGTTCTATTCATGCTTTAGACGCGTCATGCTAAGGGCATTCCCCATAGTGTCGATTCTCGACGCAGCTGAAGTTCCCTGGAAAGAGAACTATTTTTACAGAGGCTGAAAAAAAAAATCATTTTTCTACGTTTATTAAAAGTGATGTCTTTTTTGGCCTTTAAAAAAACACACACATATATATATATATATATATATATATAAATATATAAATACATATATATATATATATATATTAACAGGTTTGCCTAGCACCCTGTAGCTTCACACAGAAGATGAAATCATTTAATTGAAAAGGCATATCATTTTATACACGCAATATAGTGCCTATAGTATTTTTATTACAAAAAATCTAAACTAGCATTTATCTCCCTTCTCTTTTCTCTGAGAGCAAAGGCAGTCCTGAAATTCCACAAGGATTAAATTATAAACATAATGAGCACTCATGATACATATATACAAGCTTAGCTGTGTTGACCAGTTGCACTGAAAGACAATCTCACTCACTCACACACACACACACACACACACACACACACACACACACACACACACACACACACACACACACACACACACACACACACACACACACACACACACACACACGCGCACGCACGCACACACACACACACACGCACACACACTGGGTTTTAATGTTTTATGGGGACTTTATATATAGGAATAATGATTATTCTAACCCCTTAAACCTACCCCTAAACACAACCCTCGCATAAAACTTTCTGCATTATCCCTTTTTCAAAAAAAAACATTTATAAGTTGTTTTCCTCATGGGGGCCCCACAAGGTCAAAGATTTCTGCTATTATTATTTTTTTGGGGACACTTGGTCCTCATAATGTAGGATTTACCAGGATATAAGTGAGTTCATGTAAATATAGTGCATGGACATGATTAAAAGTGTCTGTATGATGCACTGGGTGTTTTTAGGACTGTTATGTTTTGTGGCTGTGACCCAGTTCAGGGCAGCGATGTGCTGTGCCTTGATGTTCTCTCTCTTTCTCTCTCTCTCTCTCTCTCTCTCTCTCTCTCTCTCTCTCTCTCTCTCTCTCTCTCTCTCTCTCTCTCTCTGTGTGTGTGTGTGTGTGTGTGTGTGTGTGTGTGTGTGTGTGTGTGTGTGTGTGTTAGTGGCCTCGAGCTGTCCAGCTCTGCCACATCTGTGACAAAAAACACTGAGAACTCAAGTTTTTCAGGACTTAGTTCTGAGATGTTCCAAGATAACTTGAGTTGCGTTCAGTATTCAGGATATCCCTCTGACATCCCTATTCTTTGTGTCACATGAGTATCTGAATAGACCATCCTTAATGACAAGAAAAGCAAATATGCAAACTATTAAATATTTGTTATGCAAATATCTTATAGTTTTTGAAAAATTGCTTACAAACAATTTCTAAAACTATGGCTCCATTTCTCGAAACTCTACACACAAAACCGTGATGTCATCGTCCAGCTCAGTTCAGTTCTCATATAATGGTGTCAATGCAGGCAGATCAATAATATTGTTGAATATTAAATTAAATGTCCCCAACTAAGCAAGCCAAAAAGATGAAAATTTGACAAAGGCAAAAAAGGTGACAGTGGCATGGAACCAAAACTCAATGAGGTGACAGAATAGAGAAAAAACAAACCTTGTGAGAACCCAGCCTCAGTCAGGGACCAGTTCTCCTCTGGCCAACGAACGAACAGTGTATGATTATGATTCAGGCAGCATTATACAGTAGGTTAAAAGTCAGATTGGATTGGAACAATCAGAATATTATCCAGTTCCATCTGGTTGAAGATCAGAGTCACGCCGGTATGGAGATGGGTTTGTTGAGGATCAGTGCAGATGACTTTCGTGTCGATGAGGCCTTCACAGGGGAGAGACTAGTTGACACAATCTCTGCTGACACTTCAGGGATGATTACAGTAAACCTTGGAATAAGCAGAAGGACTAACATTAGCGTAGATGCCATTCTTCTTATGATGTAACGAGTACATCATGTTATAGGAAGTGTTCCCGGTTCCGGCTGACCTAATTTATGCAGCCTAATAATCATTTAACTGATTTGATTAATAGGAATGTATAATTGTCTATGTGTATGCCAGGTTAAAGAGATATGTTTTTAGTCTAGATTTAAACTGACAGAGTGTGTCTGCTTCCCGGACAATGTTAGGAAGATTGTTCCAGAGTTTTGGTGCTAAATAGGAAAAGGATCTACCGCCAGCAGTCATTTTTGATATTCTAGGTATTATCAACTGGCCAGAATTTTGAGATCGCAATAGACGTGAAGGACTATAATGCGTTAAGAGCTCGCACAAGTACTGCAGAGCTAAACCATTTTGTACTTTGTAAGTAATCAGCAATATTTAAAAATGTATATGATGTTTAATAGGGAGCCAATCCAATGTTGACAGAACCGGGCTAATATGGTCATACTTCCTGGCTCTAGTAAGAACTGCTGTGTTTTGGACCATCTGTAATTTGTTTATTATATGCGCAGTGCAGGGCAACCACCCATAAGAGCATTGCAATAATCTACCCTTGAGGTCATGAACGCATGAACTAACTGTTCCACATTTTTCATTGAAAGCATATGTCGTAATTTATATATATATATATATATATATATATATATATATATATATATATATATATTAAGATGGAAGAATGCGGTTTTACAGATGCTGGAAACGTGGCTTTCAAATAAAAGATTGGTATCAAAGAGCACAACCAATGTGCTATGCATTCCGTTCATTTCTTGAATTGGCAAGTTTCGTCAGGACACGAAGAGATATAGAGCTGAGTATCATCAGCACAACAGTGAAAACTAATCCCATGCTTCCTAATGATATCTCCCAAGGGAAGCATGTACAGAGTGAACAGCAACGGTCCTAGTACTGAGCCTTGTGGTACTCCATAATGAACTTGTGATCTATATGACATCTCTTCATTTACTGCTACATACTGATAACGGTCAGATAAGTATGATTTAAACCATGCTAGTCCAATTCCACTAATGCCAACATAATTTTCGAGTCTATTTAAAAGAATGTTGTGGTAAGTATCAAATGCAGCACTAAGATCAAGTAACACTAATAGAGAAATACAACCACGATCGGATGATTAGAGGAAATCGTTTGTAATTCTAATGAGAGCAGTATCAGTACTATGGTACGGTCTAAATCCTGACTGGAAATCTTCGCAGATTTCATTTCTTTCTAAAAAGTAACATAGTTGTGAGGATACTGCCTTTTAGTTATATTTAAAGCTGCAGTCGGCAAGTCTGGCAGATTGAGTGGACTTAGGCAACATTTTTAATGTTTACAACTCTCATGCCCCTCCCCCACTATCAACGAATACCCTCCCACCGAGTTCGTGCTCGTCAGTGCGTGTGCACCACGAACCTGCCCAACAAGTACTAACGTTAGCTATCCATACCAACACATTTGGGCAAACATACTTAGATTACTAACATAAAACTAAGAAATAAAGTAACTGGTTGATAAAGCACAATTACCTGTCGAGAAGAAATGTTGCAAGCTCTGCATCCAGCTTGAACCCAATTAAATCACGTAAATCTCTCCACCTTTCAAATGCCGATCCGATGTTGATCCAGGTTTTATTGTGGGCACGGTCACTTTCTTTATTTATTTTTTTCTTTTCAGCAGGTGTTCTCTTTTCCTGTGTTGTTTTTGACCTCCTAGCTCTTGAGGTTAACCGAGGAATTTTAATCTTTTCCGCCATCACTCTTCGTTATTGCGCGTGTGCATGTGATTGTAACGTGCGCGAGGGGTGGCGTGTGCACGACCTGTGATTGACAGTCAGATCTCACACCCCCCTGCGCTGATTGGACCCGATGAACCGGGAGCGGTGGATTTTTGCAAAAAAAATAACACGCAGCAGGTGGAGTTAGAAGCTCGGTTTTTTTTCTAAAACCACTTTATTTATGTTGTTCTGTCGGATTATAGTGTCGATTTCACTGAATATGATCAAAAAAATGTTGCCGACGGCAGCTTTAACTATTTAGCATAGTTATAATTTTCTCTCTAATATTATCAATCTTGTAAGTAAAGAAGTTCATAAAATCTTTACTGTCAAATTTCTCTTTGGAAACTTCAGAAGTAGAAGCTTTATTTATTTTCAATTTAGCCACTGTATCAAATAGATACTGTAGGGTTGTGTTTGTTTTCTTCTAAGAGAGTCGAAAAATAAGCAGATCTAGCAGTTTTTAAGGCCTTTCTGTACGCAATCGTGCTCTCTCTCTATGAAATTCGAAAACCGTCTAGTTTTGTTTTCTTCCAGTTGCGCTCCATTTTTCTGGCTTCTCTCTTAAGGGCCTATTTTCTTTAATCTTCTTCAAGCACAACCTGAGCAACTGTGTCTAAAGTGCTGGAAAAGAGAGAGTTAAAAGTTTCGGTTTCAATATCAAGTTCTTCTAAGCTATCTGGGATGCTGAGATGATGAAACTGATCAGGAAGATTATTGATAAAGCAATCTTTAGTGGCAGAAGTGATAGTTCTAACATATTTGTAACATGGAGTCGGCTTTGCAACCTCGGCTAAATGGAGTATATATGAGACTAGATAATGATCTGAGATGTCATCGCTCTGCTGCAGAATTTCAATGATATCAACATTGATTTCATGTGACAATATTAGATCTAAAGTATGATTATGACAATGAGTAGGTCCTGACACGTTATCTAACTCCAATAGAGTTCAGAATGTCTCTAAATGCCAATCCCAATGTGTCTTTTTCGTTATCTATGATTATTAAAATCACCAACAATTAGGACTTTATTTGCAGCCAGTACAATTATATTTGAAACTAGACTTCTCAGTAATTCTGAAGAAATTACTATAGATTACAGCAACACAACCCACTTTTCCTTTCAGACGTGGCTCATTTTTATAACAGTAATCTTGGGGGGTGGACTCATTTAAAGTAATGTAATTGTCTGGTTTTAGCCAGGTTTCTGTCAGACACAACATGTCTTTAATATGATTTTGCAACATGCACTCTTCTCAATGAACAATGTCAATGTCTCAATGACACTCAATGTCTCAATAGTCTAATGCTGTGAATATCATCAGCTTGTGTTAAAGAAATAGTTCACCCCAAAATGAAAATCAACCCATGATTTACTCACCCTCAAACCATCCTATGTGCGTATGACATTCTTCTTTCAGACACATACAATCGGAGTTATATTAAAACAATGTCCTGGCTAATTCAAGCTTTATAATGGGAGAGAATGGCTGGAAAAACTGATGCTGAAAATTCAGCTTTGCCATTACAGGAATAAATTACACTTTAAAAGATATTAAAACATAAAACATTTTTTTTTTTGTTATTTTTATTTTTTTTACTGTATTTTGATTAAATAAATGCAGCCTTGCATGGTGAGCATAAGATTTCTTTCAAAAACTTTTTAAAAAATCTTACCGACCCCAGACTTTTGAATGGTAATGTACATCATAAAGGCCAGACAAAATAATAATAATACATTTTATATAATTTGAAGTTATTTGCATAACGGTTATCATAACCCCCACCTCTCTGCAAAATGTAGACTTGTGAAGTGTAGAGAAATAGAGAGAAAGAATTCAAGGATTATACAGAAACGATTATGTGGAACAAGTCTTTGTTTATTTTCTCATACAGTTCCTCATTACTATCAGAAGACTTCAAAAAGTGCAAAAAATGGCTCACACCACTGCACACAAACATGCTTAGAAACTCACAAATTACATAAGCCCCTTTAGGTCAAAATACAGGCGCAATCTGTTCTTATTAGCTACACTCATACGGGGCTGCTAATAGTCTTGTTAGGAGAAACTAGGCCCATTTATTAATTAATTTGACTAATTAGGATACTAAGGTGAGTCAGGAATGACCTAGGAATGCTTCAGTTGCGAACAGTTTAAACAAGCCTTTTTTAATTATCACCTTGACTTTGCCATTAGTTATAGTCCAGAGCATATTATTACCTAGAAAATGTCATAACTAAAAGGACATTTGAAATTGCCATACACCCACTCACTCCGGCTCCCCACGATTATCTAATAGGCACAATTGAGTGTGCAGCAGCTTAAGATGTCAGATCACAGTTTCTCATTTCTCCATATAACAAAATGTCTTAAGGCCAGCTTGCCATTTGTATCTAATGATGTTTGGATTGCATGTTTGGAGCAGTTGTGTACTGTAGCACGACGCGGCTTTTATCTCGCTCATGTCATTAGAGCTTGTAACAGTTTATTTCCCTCATATGTTCCTCATATCTGACCTTTGACAACTCTTTCCTAAAAGTGAGAAAAAATGTTTTGGTCTTTCATCCTTTGGTTTCTGTTAGTTATGCTCATTTACACTGAAGATTTAAGATGAATTCAGGCAATTCAACAATTTTACAGTCATCTCAATGGTAATGCTTGAATTTGCTGTATGAAAACCTGAAGTAAAACAGTCAGGCTATAAGAAGGGTATAATAGCTTGTTAATTTATTTACGTGTTCATGTTTTGATCTATTTTGAATACGATTGATATTTTTAAATAATCAAAATACTAGATTGCTTCCAAGCCAAAGTGGTGTTCAATTTGTGAGTGAATTGTTCATTTGAATCAGTTCTTTTCAATGAATCAGTCAAATGACTCACAACCTGATTATTTAGTGAATCAGTCTGCATCAAAATTATTTTCAAAAAAATACTTAATCATAGGCCTAAGTGACTGGAAAGGCAAAAACATCTACTGACCGTTGTCTTGAATTTGAAGGCATAGGATAAATATTGTGTGCGAGTTAGTGTTTCATTTCAGCAATTTTAGGACATTTCTACACAGTTATTGTTTTACATTTTACTTTTACAAAATGTAACACAATACAGGATATGGTTATATAAAATGAGGCAATATATATACATATAACTCACACCGAAAAAAGTAAAATTTACTTCATTTTTCTTTTGCAAGTGTTTTGCATACATATGTTTTAAGTCAATTTCACATATGTAATTAAGTAAATTCTACTTGACTAAGTTAAGTACAATAAACAATGAAAATAAGTATCTTTGAGGGATTTTTAAGTTGAAGTTTACTTTGCAATAGTCTGTTTCAAACACATTTTACTCAAACAATATAACACCGAATTAAGCTATGCTTTTAAAGTGCATGCTTAACTCAGAACATTTAAGTAAGTAATACAGTAGATATTTTGAAGACACCCCAATTACATTATATAAGTAACGCTGTACCCATCCGAACACATAGACCTCAATACTTGGTCCACAATACACAATAATACACATTCATTGGATAATTTTGGGGAATTATTGTGATAATTTTGAGTAGAAAATAAACTCCAGATGTCACAAAACAGCAAGATACTAAACCTAACAACAAAAGCAATGATAAAACAGTGTAAATACACCTTTCAAACAGTGGAAAATGCAACCTTATTAATTATTCATGCTCCAGTGCATTATGGGAACACCAATATCAGAAAGTTGAGTAGGTTTTACTTAGTTTTATAACGTTTACATTTACGCTTTAATTTCTACAAGCTTAAATTAAGTACTGATTTTTGAGTAGCCTACTTGAGTAACCAGAATTGAGTAGCCTACTAGCCTACATAATTTAGTTTTTTTTTTTTTTAATTCTTGCCTGAACTAACTTGTTCGTGTAGAAAAAAAAAATCTGTAGTAGTAGCCTAGCCTATTTACTGCACCACATAATCATATCATTAGCCCCCAATTGCAGTTTTCTCATTCCTGATTATTTCTGGTCGATACCACTTTGACAGTGACTTTTTCTTTTAGAGATGTCCAACATATTATCCAGCACATGCACGTATATAGATATTCCCTCTGTCAAGCTGCCCCAGTTCAGCCTGAGAGCGCCCCACTGCTGTCAGTTGTGGCACATGCGCAGGATAAATTTATCCACCACTGTGGAGTTTATTGGTATATTTAATGCGTCAAGACAGGCGGGCAATATTTTCTGTTTATGTTTTCTGCCACGGAGATTCTTGGCCTAAATGGGGCTGTACTAGTGGATTTAATAGGCAGAAGGCTGTGTAATTGGTTGTCATTCCGATTCATGAGCTATAGCCTACTGTTGAACGTCTCTGTTTGGGATTTCCTATAAAGAAGTATGGAAATGCTGTCCCCTTGTGGCATGGTATGAGAATGCCATGGTATATGGGCCTTTTACTCGTAATTTCATTACATTGCATTACATGTTCTATCGCATGTAAAACAAACATGCTCAATTATGATGTCAGACATTTAAAGCATTTTCATCAGTGATCTGAATTTATACCAGGATAGTTTATTATTTTGCTCATAGACCTTATTCACATTAGCGCCATCTTTGATTTTTAACGGAAATGAACGTGAGGCTATGTGAAATATAGACATAGGCCTGCATCTCTTCAGTGGGTTGTACTGTTATTTAATGTTTTTTGGATCGTTCTGCTAACAAAACACTGCAAAAATATCTTTCCAAGAAATTTCAGTGGACAAAAAACTCCAGACAACAGAAATAGGAGCTTTATACAGCTCTTTTACAGCGGATGCCATTAATAACACGGTAAGCCTATCCCTCAGCCTCGCTTTCAAACCTGTCATGGCGCTGCTCTGAATAAGGTCTATATGCCCAAACATAGATAGAAGAGGCTTGTTGAGTGAGAAAGCTTTTAAAGCTGCGCTTTCAACAGATTACTGTAACAAAAAGATAGATGCACCATTTGGGGTTTCCTGGATTGCCACACTGCAGGCAGAAACCTCAGGAGAACCTCTAGGTAGCCTTTAAAAATGGAAGTTCCTGCAAGATCAATAAAAACACTTTAGGCACTCGAAATACATTTTTGAAGTTTTGTCAGTAAGGAATAGGAATTAGAGATACCTTCAAAAAGATGTGTAGATGTTCTCCTTAGGGTTCTATCAGCGTGACGATCCGAGGAACCCCAAATGGTGCCTCGAGGATCTCTTAATTGTCACAGTGATTAGCGAGCTCCTGCCCTCCACCTCTCAGGATTCAAGTGGGATAATCTCACTGCAGGCATCCATCCTGTGATGCTGTAATCCAACTTCCACACAATAGCAGGAGCTCTATCAAGATAGCATTTTTCCTGACTGCATTTCACCAGAGGCAGCAGTTTATCAGTGCATTTTCGTAAATCACACCGTTAAATTAATTTCAAATTAACGTTTATCATTTTATCTGGCTCTCCCAGCCAGTCCCTCCCCCAAATCCCAGATTTCTCTATTTTGTCTGTATGTCTGTCCTTCTCTCAATCTTTCTCAACCCCGCCTGTATGATTTTTTCATCTCTTATCTTGTCTTTCTCCTTGGCCTGATTTCTGCTCTACATTCTAGGCTACTATACAGAAAAGGAGGTGAGGGAGAAAAATCTTTTGAAAGTCTGGAGAGATACTCGCCCCTGTACTGGCACATCATCAAATAGAATTGGTTTGGTGATAAGACATAATTGAAAGATTCGGAATCAGTGTTTGTTTGAATTACCATCTATCACAAGCATTGCAGTTCAGAGTAATGCAACAGATCCAAAAAAAGTTTGATATGAAATCAATACTGAACACCATCAGTGAATAGATCTACTCATATATATATTTATATATTACTACAAGTAAGCTTATATTGAACAAGACTTTTCCCGTTTCTCCTTCCTCTTCACACCCTCAAACTGCAGCTCGTAAAGGTAAAGATTTAAAACGTAAAGATTTTCTTACAGCTCGCCTTTTATTTCCTCCATTAATCTCCAGTAAATGGCCCCCATCGGTTAATTATATTGGCATGGAAACAGTGTGGTTACATAAATCTTGCATTTGTAACTAATTAAAAAATGGGAAAGAGAGTTCAGACTTATGATGAGAAAGAGAGAGAGAGAGAGAGAGAGAGAGAGAGAGAGAGAGAGAGAGAGAGAGAGAGAGAGAGAGAGAGATGAGGAGGAGGGAGGGGGGATTGCAGCAACAGTGTTCAAAATGTTTAATAAATGCTCAAGCTATTACTTAGATAACCCGCAGTAACCTCTCATTCTCGCTTTTCTCTCTGGAGTGAATAATACTAGTTACCTTCACCTCAGTGTGAGAAGAGGAGGCAACGCTTTCTGCACATTTGCTGTCACCTGCATTTTACACGCTTACGTTTCTCTTTGGTTACACAATCTCTAATGTTCCTGCATAACAACTGCTTGTGTCCATTGTCCAATAGCTTTCTTATCTCATGTTTCCAATATTTCCCACATAATTCACTCACTTCACTCACACTCTGAATTCACAGCAGATGCTAGCATATTTGGAATCGAATAATAAATGGTAGATTTATCTGGGAGTCCTATGCTGAGGATGGGGAATTGATAGTAATGCCACTGCAAAGCCAACACCCGTGGACATCATGCAATTCAATATGGCCAAGGTGTTAAGATACGAGTTACAATTTTGTAGAATTTACATCCCTCGAAGGTTTTGTAAAAGTATTGGCTACTGTTTGAATCCAATTTATTCAGAGGAACCTTTCTGGAGGCTTTAATGGAGTTCAGAGTTTCTCTTAAAATGGAAAAAAAAAATGAAAAAAAAAGTAATAAAAAATGCCTTTAGAAATGTTAGGAGATATACAAAATTGTGTGTAGGCCTGCAACGTTATTGTTAACTTAAGCTTTATTTTACAAAAAAAACCTTTTAATAGTATGAATAAAACTGAAAATACAAAAGCGAATTCAAAATATTTGTAAATATTAAACTATAGTATATAATTTTAAAATTAAACAGTGTGTATATACAGTACCTGTCAAAAGTTTGGAAAGCTTTTGAAAGAAGTCTCTTTTGCTTACCAAGGCTGGATTTATTTATAAAGGATTTTTTTTAATCAAAATTATTTAATAATTAAAAAAAATAGTAATTTTGTGAAATATTATTAAAATTTAAAATAATTGTTTTCTATTTTAATAAATTTATTCCTGTGATGCAAAGCTGAATTTTCAGCATCATTACTCCAGTCTTCAGTGTCACATGATCCTTCAGAAATCATTCTTGCTGCTCAAGAACATTTCTTTTTCTTATTTTTCTCAATGTTGAAAACGGTTTTTGCTACTTTTGTGCTTTTTTTATAAGCACTTTTACTTATTTGTGCTACAAAATTTTTGTGGTAAAAAAGATACATTAATAATTGTATTCATCAAGGATGCTTTAACTTGTTCAAAAGTGACAGTGAATACATTTGTAACGTTACAAAAGATTTCTATTTAATAAATGCTGTTCATCGAACTTTCTATTCATCAAAGAATCCTGAAAAAAGCATCACCATTTCCACAAAAATGTTAAGCAGTACAACTGTTTTCAACATTGATAAAAGCAATGTTCTTATTATTGTTTCTTGAGCAGCAAATTAGTTGGATCACATGACACTGAAGTAATGCAGAAAATTCAGTTTGGCCATGCAATCCAGGAATAAATAACATTTCAAATGTATTCATATAGAAAAAAGTAATAAAAATTAAAATTAAAATAAAATTTAGCAATATTACTGTTTTTACTGTATTTTAAATAAAATAAATGCAGCCTTGGTGAGCATAAGAGACTGTAATGTTTCCTAACTTTGCTCCCAACACTCTTAAAACTTGCTTAAGATTCTCTGCTTTAATCAAGGCAAAACATAGGCGTCCTGCACCAGCGATTTCAAAAGGCTTTTCACGCTTTCTTTTTAAGTCCTCTCTCCCCAGAAATCTAGAAAACAAAGACTTCTCCGCATTTTGCTGTCAATCACAAACATTCTCTATTGAACACATGCTGGAAACAACAAAACAGACCAAACAGTGTCGTATTAAAAGTCTTTTATTCTGTTCTGCTCGTAGCACAGCATAGTAGTCTTCCATGGTCGAGCGGCCCAGCGAGTGGCCCCCCTGCGAGGCTCCCCTACTGAGAGGAGTATGGCACAAGAACCTAACACAGTGGTACCGGGGGGCACTACCGTCCTGGCACAGAGTGGCATAAAACATAACTGGCTCTGCTCAGCTATATTATCATAAAGTATTACAGAGCAGCATCGCATGTGTTCGAATGAGTTTTCAGCATAACACACTGCAGCTTGGCAAAGACAGAGCGCACACACATACCTCTTTCAAAGCCAGAACTGTGTGACACGTGGAGACTGCAATGGTTTTGACGTAGCCAGGTCAAATCTATTACTACGTCAAGATGGACGCTCATAGTGATCCCAGCGTGGAGCCTACAGCTATTCTCAAAAGTTTCATCACCTCATCCCAAAACTTTCATTACAGCGACACATACACGCCATTGGTTATTTGCAACATAAATTCATTGTGGTAGGCCATGTTATTCATAAAAACACAGTTGAAAACTGGTCTCTGATGTCAGCTGTTATGAGATGAAAGAGGACAAAGAGACAGAAGAAGATTAATTCAAAGAGAATAAATTTAGTAGATAAACATTATATATATATATATATATATATATATATATATATATATATATATATATGCATGTTATTTTTTGAAATATATAATTTATATCTATATATTTATTTGCTGCTGTTCGATAAGAGACTTCTCCTTAGAGTAATTAAACAAACAAAACATTTACTTTCATAGACACCATCAACACAACAAGACGCATGTCTAGAGAAAGGCCTTTTTAAGATTCTTGGTGGCTGTGGTTCCTAATAAAACATGTGCAATATGCCTGATATTTTATAATTTGAAAATAAATGGGGGGGGGGGGGCATTATCTTAAGGTCCTTGCTGATTCAGGCCAAATATTTTATCAAAGATGAATTTAATGTGCACAATGGAATGGAAAGAGAATTGAAAAATATTTTTCGCAGCTAATACATGAAACACATCTTAATTATAAAGTCTGCCAACAGAAGTTGTCTTAAGCTATACTGCATCGCTGAACAGCTATTTCTCTATTGCTATCTAAACGTCACAAACACATATATGAGGTACATCTATATATAAAGTAATCCAGACACATATATTACACAACAAAGTTGGAGTCAAAAGGATATACATACAAAAGCTGCCAAATATTCTAAATGTTAATACTACTCTGAAATTCATGACAGTGAGGCAGATTGTTAAGATTCTAGTCAGATTTGACAAGAGTTTTTTACTGCCCTCCTGGTTTCTCCAAACAAAAAGTCATCTGTGTTTAAAAAAAAAACTTAAAACAATCATCACCCATTGTTTCTGGTACTTCATTGTCTCTTGACATTGCGCTTTGCCCCGTTGACAACAAAATATACCCCAATTAATTAGTACTTCTAGTAAAAAGCTCAGCATACAACAAATAAGCTAAATATGGCTCAGATGCAGTTACAAGCACACAAAAAACAATTAGCTTGTTGGACTGTGCGCGGTTCTGTGTCAAATATGCAATTACATAAATGTACATACATATATAAATAACAACATAGTACACACATTGTTTCAAATCAAATTTAAAATAGTAATAAAAAATAATAAAAACTTTACTGCTGGCTTGACAAAGCCATGTCTGAATATTTAAAAATCCTTGCGTTAATAATTTAGGATTCCATATCATAATTCCGATTTTCCAGACTCATTTTTTTAGACCATATGTAACATAAATGATTCATACAGCATTTTTTTCTGCATTATGTTTGGTAAATAGTAGTCACCTATAAATATTTTTCTATTGGGTTTTCTCTAAGTGATAACATTTAATGTGCTACATGATCAGAAGAAACATAACACATTTTATAACCTGCATATATTAATTTCTGAAACATGAGTGTGATACTGATCAGCAAACAGCAAAGTACAGTCTGATTTAGAAGATGGTTTGCTCCTTTATCTGTTGCTGGTTTGAGTGGCACACACTTATTGGATGGGGTTGATGTAGCTTGAACATCATCTGATTTGTTCAGAAAGGTGAGGGGATTTTGAAAAACATCAAATGAAATTTGTTCAATACAGTACGCCGGCTTTGCCAAGGCAATATAATTACAAAATTGACCATTAATCTTAAACAAAAGACATTGAAAAAAAAACTATATAGCAAAATAAATAAAACAAAACATAGTTGACTCAAGACCTGCTGCATTGCCCTTAGCGTTATTCACAGTCAATTATAGCGATCACTTCAAAAACGCTAGCTTTTGGCTAATGGTCAAAGCAAAATTAAAAGAAAGATCTACCTGACTGGTTTGCAAATCAGTCTTTTCCTCACAGTTAACAGAATACATGATCTGGCTTTTTATTTTAATTTATTAACAGATATGTCTCTAGTAAAAGCACAAAATTGCAGCTCTATTTTGCTCTCATTTGACATGTTTATTCTTGCTGCTAATTCTACAGCTTAAGCAAACTTGCTAAGCAAGTATGAATATTGTGTCCAAAGCTAATACTGTAAATGGCAGAGCAGCTTTTAAAAAAATGTGTAAAAACACAGTGTTAAACTGTAAACAGTGCTCTCCTTCGCTTATCGCTCTCTGAATGATGACGCGTCTTTCATCACTGACAGCTGAGTTAGCGAGTACAGTCCTGGAGTAGCCCTGTCGTCCTGGCACTCACAACATCAACGCTCAAAGCTACCCTAACTGGCTCAGACTAGAAGGTCTCCGCTGAGAATGCTACCATCTTAAAAGTGTCTTGGTTGCAGCACACCGTGTTGTCGTGGCAACATGTACATTCAGTCGAGATGGGAAGGGCTGTCACCGATTATAGGTAGTTGAAACATTGCATGTGCCCTAGTGGTAATACAGCACAGTGCTTATATTCTTAGTTTTAATAACTTAACACAACTGTTTTGAACCAGATCACAAAACATATATTATATATAATAAAATAACATTTAATTATAAAATATATGTACTGAATGCTGTTTGAAGTTAATTATGTATTGCTCAAGGGATAAGAATGAAACGTGAGGACCTGTGAAATGGTTTCAACAGAACAGGACTGTACATCAGCTCCACTTAAGTTTGGCATTCAGCTTCAGTAAAACAATACTGTATGTTATCAGTCATGGCTAACTTACCCTGTTTCTAGGAATGCAAACACTGACGACAACGCACAGAGTGCTAGATGCCAATTTGCAGAAGGTGGAGGCCAAGGAAAATGCTCCGAGGAGAAAAATGGATTGCTACTTTTCTTTGTGTATGCTTCCCTTGAGATATTTTGAACAAATGTACAACAACTACATCATGATCCAGAGCTCAGAGTAAGAGAGCGGAAAAAAGATGGGTGTGGGGAGTTAGGTAGGGGTGTAACGATACGCTCACGTCACGATTCGATACTAAACTTACGATACCATAGTGATATTTATTTTAAGCCAAAATAAAAGAAGAGTTTTTTTATGATTACAATTATCAAGACCCACAAATATTCCCCCATTGCATTATTATACATTATATTCAAAATTATATAGAGTAGTTTTATGTAGTAATGTCTCTGAAACTGTCAATGCAGGCATTCGTTGTATCTCTTACACAAACAAGCACGCACAGACTTTACCGGCGCTTGCTGTGTCCCGCCTCTCCAGCTATTAATGTATTAAACATATAAGAATAAACCATCTAAAACGCTTTGAATAATCATACTACTGAAATTAAATGTGATGTATTGATTTAAATTATGTTTACGCTTTCACTTTAAGAAGTGCGGTTCCGGCAGTATGTATGCGCTTCAGATGATCAATGCAATCAATCACAGTTCTAATTGCAAGCATGTAAAAATGACTATTCCTAAACTGTAAAAGGTTAGTTAATCCAATTTTTTTTTAATCCAAACTCACTCTTGAACGTCGCGCAAGCATTTTAACATCCGTGTTTACTACAGTATGTGTGTGGTTGTAAATCTGTTCAATATATAAATCCATTGTGTCTTTTCAGAAGACTTGAATATGGATTAGAGTCCACTCGATTGATTATTTTTACGATGCCTTTATGAAATTTTGGGGATCTTTTAAGTTTTAAAGGAATGGACTTTAAAAGGAGGGACAGAAATCTCTCAGGTTTCATTAAAAATATCTTCATTTGTGTTTGGAAGTAGAACAAAAATCGTATAGGTTTCAAACGACATGTGGGTGAGTACATGATGACAGAATACATTTTTTTTGTGTGAATTATACCATATAGTAAATACAGTAAGTTGAGCCTTGGATAAAACTAACTCTATATCGTGAATCATATTGTTTACATCAACAATACATATCTTTGCATTTTTTTATGCCGTGATATCTCGATATAACGATGCATCGTTACACCCCTAGAGTTAGGGTGTTGTATTTTGACCTCAGAATATCCCTTTGAAAAAAATCATTCCTGAGCCATCGAGCAGCAAAAAAAAAAAACTAACAAAAATCACATTTACCCACATGATTGATGCACCACCTTAAAGCCCCCAAGAAGTTAAGAGAAGCAAAGCCAATTCCATATAAACAGCCTCGCTAACATCAACAAGATTTGTCAGCATGGCAGTATTCCATTCTTACACAAGAAAAGGGAAAGGGCTACAATTTATGTGACATCCCATTCCAGGTTTGTCTCTAAGGAGCATTAGAGCTTTGTGCAAGAGGAGGGTGCCAGCGAAAACAACCCAACTCGACTGCTATGAACAGTTAACAGTTTGTGGCAGGAGCAGGTGACTTGATCACCCCTGGGGCTATTTGCTGATGTTCCTCATTTAATTATATTCCTCAAACCTCACTCTCCACACTGGAGAATTGGGCAGAGCCTCGACGGGAGCATAGGCTCTTGGTTTTGAGGGGAAGATGTGGGGATTGATACCTTTGGGATTGGGGAACTGACCGCAGTTTCTGGTATTGGAGCTTAGCACTAGAGGAGGACAAAGAGGAAGGCTGTGGGGCACCAGGTGTAGATGAGACAACTGAAGGTGAGGAAACTGAGGAGGAGGAGGTAGGTGGTGGTACATGTATGTGGTGAGAGGAAGAGGGTGGTGCTGGGAGTGCAGGGACCATTGGAGAGGGTAAAGAAGGTGGTAGACTTTGAGGGGGGGATGGCGGTTGTCGGGACCGGTCTGAACGCTGTGGTCTTTGTGCATTGATGTTGGATTGGCTTCCAGATTTTGCCTGGCTCTGAGCCCGATCCAGTTTGGATGATTGCCGTTTGGGCCTTACGCTGCTGCTGAAGCTGTGGCAGTGGGGGAGTAGTTCCTCCTGACTCCTAGAAGTCACACGATTCCATTTGGAGTGAGTGCTGGCAGAGTGATGGGGCGACTGGCAGGAACAGGATGTGTGGCCTCGACTCTTCTCTTGAGACCTGCTTTTAGATTTCTTTTCAGTCTTGACTGGTAATTTATCTACAGACCAGTATCTTCGAGGTGGTGGGGGAGTCAATGGAGTTGGAGGCCACTGGTTTGATCCTAAGCCTCCTGATCCCCATCCTGTTCCTGCACCGAACCCCAAGCTACTTTCTCTGCCACCCAATCCCAAAAAGGAGTCATCTCTACTGTTTATACTACTTCCTCTTTCTCTGGCAGGGTAGGTTCCAAAGAACCATCCTCCTCCTCCAATACCTCCAACTGCCCTTCCTTCGTGACCCTCCCAGTATCTCTCAAACTTACCAAACTCTCCAGAGGAACCTTCATCATCTGTGTATATCTCAACAGTTTTTTCTCTGTCCCTTTCTGACTCTGAGTTCATTCCTCTGCTTTCTCGCCGTCTCCCCTGTTCTTCTGGCCTACTTCTTTCCACTTCAGACTCTTCATCTTCTTCCTCAGATTCCCATTCATGAAACGACAGACCTTCTCTCGAGCAAGGCTTAACTCTACAGTGATTTTCCAAAAGGGGCCGACTCTCTACAGCTCTTCCATGCTCATCTCTCTCAGCTCCTACAGACTTTCGTCTTTTAGAGGTGATGGGAAGTAGGGGTACAAAAGGCGATGGAGACTCTGAAGTTGGGTTCCCACTACCCCAAAATTTGACAGTTGAAGGTTTGTTTGAGGTGGAAAAATGCTTGTTGTTGGACCTTGGCCTGGAGTGGCGAAGGGATTTTGGGCTTTTGTGATGTCTTTCCTTTCCCCTACTGCCTTCTTCATTGTCTCCTCCTTGATCATCCCTATCTCTTTTTACTCCATCTCTGATAATATCCCACTCATAACTCTTGGTAGAGCTTTCACTCTTTTTTCGGAAAGAGCTTCGCCTCAGTGCAGGATAGGAATAACATTCCTGTCCTATTCCTTTTTCAAAAACATCTTTCCTGTCCACATCTACTTCCTCTTGTTCAGGTCGCTTTTCCCTCTCTCTTCTTCTGGATTTCTCCTCTTTTTTCTTTTTCTTTTTCACTTTACGTCTTTTACGCTCCCTTTCTCTTTCACGCTCTTCTCTCTTCTTTTTCTTTCTACCCTTCTTCCTCCTCTTTCTCTCCCTTTCCCTTTCTTTGTGATGCCGTTTCTCCTCCTTAACTTCTCTATCTCCAGCTGCCCTTCTTCCTTTTTCTTTCTCCCCCCAAGACGCCCACCACTCTTGAAGCTGTGCAAGCTGACTGCCTGCTCGATCTCTCACCTGCACCCTTTGTGGGCAAGGTTTACGGGGTGGTATAGGTGGAGGCGGGGGACTGCTGGGCAGGGATCGAGAAGACATACGAGAACGACTTTTTCTCCTCCCCAAAAGCAAGCTGGATTCCTCTGTAAGCTCATCGGTGTCATAGTCCTCATACACGTCTTGAACATCTGTCCGGTATCTGAAGCTCTGTGATGATGTGTACGATGATGAAGAGGAGGGAGAATTGGATCGGGAGACTGACTCTGAAGAAGAGGATGAACTGGAGGTGCTGGAGCTGCTGGAGGAAGTGGGTGTGTAACATATAGATGGAGAAGGCGAGGGCGGAGTTTGTGTTGGGGAAGAGAGGGGCACCGGTATAGGCAGGGGAAGGGGAGGAGGACGACGTCCTCTTCTTCCACTACCATCCCTCATTCCATATCTGCCGCCACCTCTTCTTCCGAGTGGAAGGATGTTTTCGTACAGTGGCGCCCCTGAGCCCTTCCTTTTTGAGAAGCTGCTTTTCCTCCAGATAGATTGATGGGGTGGAGAGGAATGTGGCAAAGCAGGGTTAATTGGCAAGTGTCCAGAAGCTTGACCTTTAGGAGGTAACCGTGGATTTCCAGAGGATTTTGTCCCTCGATGCTTAGTTTTTGGAGTTTGAGTGTCCATGTTTTGAGGCTCTGCAGATACTCCTAAGCCCTCTGGATCAATTGGCCCATAGTATCTCTTGTACTCATCCAGACCCCTATCCCCTCCAGTTATTCCTGCACCCCAGTGAGGGGGCATGCCTTGGAATTGTGTTAAGTCTGTAATCCCACTGCTCACACCACCGGGCTTCTCAGGGCCCACCTTTGGACGTGTCCACCGATCTACCACAGCTAATCGGCGATCATGGCGTGGTAGGAAATTAGAGCAAGGCATAGGTGCTCCAAGAATGGGACTGTTCGATGGCCCTAGAGCCATTCCAGAATGTCCACCTGACGGAGGAGAGCCGGGAAGAAGAGTATTGTATACTGGTGGTGGCTGCTGGTGGTGTTGCTTTTGTTGTTGCTGCTGTTGTTGTGCCTTTGTGATAGTGGGATTGCCCATGGCTGTAGAGATCATATGAGGTGGCGGAGGAGGAGGAACTGTGGAAACATGATGATATTGAGGAAGTGTGCTTTGGGAACATCCATGATCTCTTTCATCCTCAAAATTGCAGCAGCTGTACATTCCCTGTAAGAAATAACAAGCAAAAGATTTATTTAGCAAACAGTTCAGGATATCATAATGTTCCCCTTGGTGACATACAAACAGATTTAGATGCTTAGAAAATTTCTCTGTAAAGACGTGAAACATTACCATAATAATGAAATTGTAAAGCTCCCAGTGCTTTGATGATTCAAGAGTACACACTGTAAGCTCAGCTAACCTTTCTCTGAGGTAATGGCAGTACTGACCTCACTGTTTGAGTGTCCCATCTAACGCAACTGCCTTACATAATATCTCTCAAAGAAAGTCTGTTTGGGATTTTAAGGTTCTTATCATTCTTTCCATAATGTAAACAAAGACAGTAATAATACAGAATGAATAAGTAATCCATCGTCTGTCATCTTCCTCTGTTATTCATTACTATGGAGAAGTTAGAGGCTTTTATAAAATCCCTCTCTGTGTGCAGTGGAAATGCTGGATATGCCATCACATTTCAGAAATGACAGGAATTAAAGGAGTGTGCTGCAAAGTTCCCTTCTAAGGATTTAACACCAGATTACTGCATGTCAGTCTTTGTTCTTGTTGCAAGTAACAAGAATAGCAAAAAGGGTAATCTAGACTTTTACTTGCAAATAAATTCTACTCATTTCAGTTTTGTTTAGGTTCATTTTAACATTTCCTGGGCTACTGATTTTAGTTTGCAGAGCGGGAATGTATTCATTATTATGGCACAATTTTTTTTTTTTAATGTATTTTATTACCTTTTCTCTAATATCAACAGATATTACATTTATTAGTGCATCTGAATAATTAAATATGTTTAACACCATTTTAAGCACCATTAACACATTTATTCTATTTGATATTAAAATTAATCCGTCCTTTGTAATTAAAAAAAATAATGGCAAGAATTCAGACTTGATGAAACAGTTTGAAAGTCTCTCTCTCTCTTACACAGAAACACACTCCTCTACATGAGCACCTGTTTATCAGCAGCCTAAATTACTAAGAAAACCATTCTCCTACAAATGATTTATTTAAAAATCAAACCCAGATAGTACTTTTAATAAATGTAATGAATTATATAATGAAATTGAATAATCATTGAAGCTCAAAAAGTGAAACATCAACCACTAGTGGAACACCATCATTCATAAAAATGTTAATGCAATCACCACCGGAGGACTGTGGGTCAGTGGTTGAAAAAGAACTATTTATACTATTTATATACTATTACTGCTATTATTTGGGTCACTCACCCGACTGATAGCCAGTAGGAAGTCAAGTTCTCCTGAGCGGCCCATACAGTGGCGAAGCTTCCAATAGACAAGATGCTCCCATGCAAACACCAGCAGACTTAGGCCCATGGCAACCAGAAGCATATAGAAGACTCCTGCCATGTTGTCTATGTCTAGTTTGGAACTCATCACCTCAATCTTATCATTATGGCAGATCCCAGACAACCAGAGTCGTTCAAGCATGTCAATCTCATCTGAAATGAACGAAAAGATGTGCACAATGACAGGAGATAAGAAGCACGAAAGATAAGCAGTCCTTCAAACAGATAGATGGACAGAAGTTAGAGAATGAAAAAAAAAAAGCAAAAGAGAACTAGAATCTAACCGTATTGTTGGGAAAAGTGAGTCTTTAATTCAAATCTCCTGACAGTGGAGATCATGGTTTAGCTTCGGTTATTATTACACTGTGTTCACAAAAAGGTGAAAATGGAAAAGAAAAAAGAGAGCAAAAGAATCATGAAAGGCAAGGAGGAGGAAAGAGAGAGGCAGAGAAAGAGAGACTGGAGGATAATAACAGCTTTGATGGAGGTCTGAAATGGCCTGGTTTTTAGGCTCTTGTGATAAGACAGGCCCAGAGTAGTTTGGAGATGAAAGCTCTAGACTGATGGGCCTACCTCACAACAATAACCATTAGTGCATTTATCAGAGTGAAAATGTCACTGTGGAAAAAATAAAGGAATGACAAGGTCATGTTTCTGGGAGAAAAAAGAAAGAAAATGACATATGCATTTAGATGTCGGATTTATATCGGGGATTATTCCTCCACTCTGAAGGAGGGAAAGAGATAAAACTAAATCCTTTTTTCATATAAAAGAAAACAAAAACATAACTGCATTGACCCATGTGTTAATAATGTGTTTCAATTCATGATAATATGGCCTTGAACTATGGCTTAGGTAATGGGAAATTTAATCACAGGAACTGAAATCATAATATTTTTCATTATATTTATTTATTCAAACAAGCAAAAATCAGCCCTATTGAGAATTCCAATCCAAATTGGAACGCATCAAAATTAAAAATCGAGGCTTTCGACTACTGCACTGTTTACTGAAGTGACCCTTTGGCTATTCATAATTGTGTTCATTTGCTGTGACACTTTTTCTAATTTAATTTATCATATTTCAATGAGACTTCCAGCTCCCTTTCACATTTAGTGTTTAATCAGTATGGGGCAACTCACTAGGTTCCTCATCAAAGAGCCTCATCAAAGTAAAAAACAAGTAATGCTGGAGAAAAGCATGTGAATGTATGCATATGAGAGATGGAGAGAGGGGAGACCTCCCAGAAAATCAGAACAACAAGTGTAACACTACTAAAAAAAACTTTAAAAAAAAACAAAATAAATCCTGCTAAGTCACTATGTAAACAAAACATTAAGAATATTGAATTGTCTGGGGTGAAAATCAGGGGTTTGAGACTGAGTATTACAACTACAATTTCTCTTACCATCTCCAACTAGCTGCAGCAGGGCAAGATCTAGCGGCCGCTTCCAGCGGGAGTTCTTGTGTAAGGCAATGCCATATCCTGTTGTAGCGAACACTTTACCAGAGCCAATGGTCATTACTTTACAGCCCTCGTCTTTACGAGCCATGTAATTCAGGACAGCCGCATCATATATAAATGCATCCAGTTTGCTGGAGAGAGAAAAAGGAAAATCGGAAACAAAACAACAAGACATAGGGAAATCACTTTAAGAGACTAATTATCACTTTATTGATTGTTATATGTAAAGACAAAAACATCGATGATCTTTAGGAAAATCCCATTCCGAAACGAAATAGTTTGTAATGGGTAATTAGTGAAGCCAATCAAGCACCAAGCACCTACACCATGCCTACAAAATCCTATTTAGGACTTGGATTTTTTTGTATTCCTGTATAGCTACTGGCACCTGCCTTAAAAGACCCATGGATTTCCATTATTTTTCTATTACCATTCTATGAGCTGGAATACAGTATAATGATTTTATTTTTTACTTTTTAAAATAATTTTATAGAGATTTTACTCAAAATATCTCAGAGCAGAGAATAACTATATATGTCACGGTGTGGTGTGTAAGGACGGCAGGCTGAGGCAAAGAGCTCCAACACAAACGATTTAATCTTCAAACAAAACCAGGAACAGGCAGGAAGACAGGCAGGATATTCACCAACACCTATGCATATACAAGTATAAACATACACATTGACAAACTAAGAACCGACACAGACAGAATGAACAGAGAGAACTAAATACAGAAACTAACGAGGTGAGGACAGGTGACACAGATGACTAAGACGATGAACAGGTGGATGATTGAGGGAGTGAATTCAGGTGTGCAGACAAGGAGGATGCTGGGAAGTGAAGTGCAGACAAGGACAGACAGGTGCAGACGAGGACTGTGACATTACTCCCCCCTCCCGGTAGGCGTGACCTCACGCCGTAGAACAGGGGTGGGAGGGTGGGCATCCTGGAGTCCGTGACGGGAAGGCGGACCAGGTGCAGGAGGACGGACTCCAGGATGGAACAGACGGCCAGGGCGGAGCAGGACGTGGGCGCGGCCAGGGCGGAGCAGGACGTGGGCGCGGCCAGGGCGGAGCAGGACGTGGGCGCGGCCAGGGCGGAGCAGACGAACCCTCGGGCGGCCACGGCGGTGAGGACCCCTCGGGCGGCCACGGCGGTGAGGACCCCTCGGGCGGCCACGGCGGTGAGGACCCCTCGGGCGGCCACGGCGGTGAGGACCCCTCGGGCGGCCACGGCGGTGAGGACCCCTCGGGCGGCCACGGCGGTGAGGACCCCTCGGGCGGCCACGGCGGAGCCAGACGAGGCGAAGGCCTATGGCCCCCCCCCCAAAAAATACTTGGGGAAATCCACGGGTTCACTTGACTCGGGATTCGGTTCACTTGACTCGGGATTCGGTTCACTTGACTCGGGATTCGGTTCACTTGACTCGGGATTCGGTTCACTTGACTCGGGATTCGGTTCACTTGACTCGGGATTCGGTTCACTTGACTCGGGATTCGGTTCACTTGACTCGGGATTCGGTTCACTTGACTCGGGATTCGGTTCACTTGACTCGGGATTCGGTTCACTTGACTCGGGATTCGGTTCACTTGACTCGGGATTCGGTTCACTTGACTCGGGATTCGGTTCACTTGACTCGGGGTGGCTGACGTGAAGCCCTGTGCTGGACGGGACCAGCGGCGAAGAGGGCTTGGTGCTGGACGGGACCAGCGGCGAAGAGGGCTTGGTGCTGGACGGGACCAGCGGCGAAGAGGGCTTGGTGCTGGACGGGACCAGCGGCGAAGAGGGCTTGGTGCTGGACGGGACCAGCGGCGAAGAGGGCTTGGTGCTGGACGGGACCAGCGGCGAAGAGGGCTTGGTGCTGGACGGGACCAGCGGCGAAGAGGGCTTGGTGCTGGACGGGACCAGCGGCGAAGAGGGCTTGGTGCTGGACGGGACCAGCGGCGAAGAGGGCTTGGTGCTGGACGGGACCAGCGGCGAAGAGGGCTTGGTGCTGGACGGGACCAGCGGCGAAGGCTCGGCTGGGCTGGTGGCGTGCCCGATGGTAAACGGAGAACCGTTATGCCACAGCACCCACTCGATGAAAGCCTCGAAATTCCCTCGAGGCCCATCTCCAGGCAGGCGTGCTCTGGTCTCATCATTGAGACCTGCCCGGAAAAACCCACAGAGGCTGGTGTCATCGTAATGGACGTGGGGAACCAAGTCCAAAAACCTCTGTGTGTGGGCCTCGAGGGACTGGTCCTCCTGGGCCAGAAGGAGGATGTCCATTGCTGCCCACTCCATCTTTTTAAGGTCGGTTCTTCTGTCACGGTGTGGTGTGTAAGGACGGCAGGCTGAGGCAAAGAGCTCCAACACAAACGATTTAATCTTCAAACAAAACCAGGAACAGGCAGGAAGACAGGCAGGATATTCACCAACACCTATGCATATACAAGTATAAACATACACATTGACAAACTAAGAACCGACACAGACAGAATGAACAGAGAGAACTAAATACAGAAACTAACGAGGTGAGGACAGGTGACACAGATGACTAAGACGATGAACAGGTGGATGATTGAGGGAGTGAATTCAGGTGTGCAGACAAGGAGGATGCTGGGAAGTGAAGTGCAGACAAGGACAGACAGGTGCAGACGAGGACTGTGACAATATAAAACCTCCACTACCACTCAAAAGTTTTTTTAATTTTTTATTTTATTTATGCAATGAATACTTTTATTCAGCAAGGATGCATTCAATTGATTAAAAGTGACAGTAAAGACTTTTGTTGTTAAAAAAATGTAAATTTATTAAAAAACTTGAAACAAAAATGTTACACAAAAATATTGAGCAGCAAACTGGTTTCAACAATTATTATAATAATAAGATGAAATGTTTCTAGATCACCAAATCAGCATATTAGAATGATTTCTGAAGGATTGTGTGATGCTGAAGACTGGAGTAATAACTGCTAAAAATTCAGTATTAAAAATATTTTAAAAAATTTAAAGGTGAAGAAAAGGAAATTATAAGCTCCTATGGAAGCATGAATAAGCCTAAAGTAAAGAGCTACTTCATGCATGCATACTCTTTTTATATACAGGCGGATAATCAAATACCTCAAGTGTTTTCTGAGACACGTCTTGTTTCTTTGCCATAAATGTGATAATATATGCACACAAGTACTTTGCAGAATAGCACCAAAGAATGTTGTTATTGTCGGGCTGTGTGTCTCGCTGAAATGAGGAGCGCATAATAGGATGACTAATTTGTGGAGACACTGGTCTTCAAATAAAAATATCCCACCTGAAATTGGGACCAGATTGGCAGGCTGCAAGTATCACATGATATCTGAGCTGTGGCTGTGCTGTGTTACACAATTTCTACACATTTCTTCCACAGTTTGTAATGTAATGCTCAGTATCACGTGTCATTTGTGCAATTATTTTTCTAAGCAATCAGGCTAAAAACGTCCACCTTGCTGCATGATAAAACAGGCAAAAAAGGGGACATCTACATGCACAGGCACCCCTTGAGTTCTTAAAATAATGCAAAAATCCACTTTAATATTATTACTGCATATTCACAGTGCTAAATAATTTAGCAGGTGAGTCTATTACAGTCAAGACATAAAAGAAAGTTGCAAAAGTCAAGGAAGCATTGTGTCTCCTTATCAGAGTCAGGTGCACCGGTATACCTCTTTTCTTTGATCGTATTTTCCCCACCTTGTAACATGCCAACATCTTTGCAGCAAAAACCCAAATTGACAGCTTATTACTGGCTACTCTTCAAACTCCTGCTAAGCACACCTTGAGGTTATTAACAAGCTCAACTTGGCCCTCTAAGACCAACAAACGCCGCATTCGCATTCAAGGTGGAAGCTTTTGTCAGAAGTGTTGAATCCAACAAAACAGAGCCCTTGGGGGAAAATGAGTCACACATTTCAGTAAGGGTGAAACCAAACGAACAGAACACACACAGACAGGTGTTTGATAGTGCAGAATACTTCCCCACAGTGCAACACTGAAATAGGTAAGCTACTGAGGTAAACAATTGCCTTTGAGAATCAGCTAGCACCTAGATGGAGGCCTGGCTGACAGGCCTGCCTTGAATTGTGGGGCTTGAAAGTGAAAGTCCCACTCTGCAGGCTGCAACTATTATACAAACCAAACGCTGATGAACGACAGATGAAATCTTCACGAGAAATTGCAAAAGGTGGAACATTGTGATTTTATATTCTAGCCTGGAAGCATAACCTTTTTTTGGAATTCGGACGCATTCACACCCTTTGTAAGCATAATGCAGGGACTTGAGTTTTAAGATGCATACACACACACACACACACACACTTGATCAGACTCGAGGCCGTGTTAATACTACATTACTATTTAATAATTGTGGAACTATCATGGCATCTTATGATGCTGAGCAGCAAATTAATAATGCACAAGTTCAGAATTGCTTCTTTTAATGAATAAACACTACCAGAAGAAAATCGAATGACGTAAAATTTCTTTGTATAACAAAGTATGGCAAAGCTTTTTTTTTTTTAAAAAGTTTTGTTTCCTAAACTAGCATCATGCCTCTACACTAAGGCTGCCACAACTGTGGGGACTCTCAATATGACACTAATAAAGCACATTCTGCTATTATAAAGATAACGTCTTTTTATATTATAGATATTATAGATATTATAAAGTCTCGTGTAGCCAGAATTTCAGGCTGACGGCAGAAGGTCTGAACTCCAGTGCAGCTTTCATTGGCCAAGGAACGCTTAGAGGCCGGCTGATTGGTATGTAAAGCAACCAATCACAGTTCGTTTTGTTCAGGAGCGTGAAAATGTACGTTGTGATCCCTACAATAATTGACCGTTGTGTAAAATTCTTGGACGTATTTTAAAGTCTATGCTGCGAACTTCACATATTTTTGAAAATCCAGCATTTAGTTGACCCTGATAAGCGCTCATTGTCACAATTGTAGACACAACGGCTTAAAACCTTGCATTTCAGCCCGAGCCCGACGGGCCCCGACGGGCCCTGACTTATTTACGCCCCTAGGGTCAGGCTTTGGGCCAATTTTCACGTCATAGTTCACACGTGGGCTGGGCCTCGGGCCTGTTTTAGGCTTATCCTTCTTTTTATATAAAGACATTAATTAAAAGAAAATATGAGAAGTTGGCGATGGAAAAACAAACATAGAAAGACATTTTATGACCTATCACACTGAAATATGTCATATGACGAGAAGTGCTGCACTAGTGGAAACAACACGAGACCCTGCTACTGCAACTGTCAAGACTATGTTTAGTGTTTAGCTGTAGAAGCGAGCGTGTCTTCACCGCAGCTGGAAGAGTTATAGAAGAAAGGAGGACTGGATTAAAACCTTCCACTGTGGATGCTGTGCTTTTTCTCCACGGTGCTCTGTAAGAGACTGTTCTTAGCCATGTTAGGAGGCTGTCTTGTTTTTCGTTTGATTGGACTTTATTTTCATTAGTCTAACTGTTGGAAACTATTGGAAATAAGAATGGCCATGTTCTGAAGTGAAACCTTGATTTTTGAGGTAAGATAACCTGCTTGTTTGTTTTTAATGTAGTTTATTTTAGTTTATTTGTGTAGATTGTATAGCTCATTTCGTTTGGGAGCGCTGTTGCGACTGCAAGCAGCAGGGCAGCCTGCCTCAGCTTTTCAAAAATGTCGTTTTACTGTGATTGTGATAATAAACGTTTAAACGAACTGTCTGTGTGATGTGCTTGAAGTGTTTTATATCTATGAATTTTTTTGTAGCCAAGTAAAGTGTTGATTTGAGAGGCTAAATTGATCAGACATGTTTAACTCGCTGTCAGCTGCTTGGTCATCATTTAAAAGAAAAAAAAAGGCTGGGATATAAGTGCTGGGAGAGAGCACATCGTTTAAAAAAAAAGTAGTTATCTAACAAAAACACTAACAAAAAGTGGCCAACTATTGTACATTGAAGCAAGGTAACTAAATATTCCAAAAACAAACTAGATACATTTTTTTAAATAGCTTCTGTAACATGCCACTGTAACATCTGTATGTCAGTGAAAGTCAACTTGAAGATTTTAAACTTTACATTTTGTATAAACTATTACATTTATAACAACCAAAAATACATTAAATTTAAATACAGTACTGTTTGAAATTGAAAGAAATTTCTTATGCTCACTAAGGCTACATTTATGACAAAAACATATTTAATAGATAATAAATAAAAGGTAGTTTTCTATTTTTATATATTTTAAAATGTAATTTACTCCAGTGATTGCAAAACATTATTCTAATATGGTGATTTGGTGTTTTAGAAACATTTCTTATTATTATCAGTATTGAAAACAGTTGCGCTGCTTAATATTTGTGAAAACCGTGATGCTTTTTTATGATTCTTTGAAAAATAGAAAGTTCAAAAGAGCAGCATTTATTTAAAAGAGAATTCTTTCAAAATTAACTGAGAAGACTTTTGCATTGTTTTAAATGATTTAATGCATTTTTGCTGAATAAAATGATTACTTTCTTTAAAAAAAAACTAACTGACTCCAAACTTTTGAATGGTAGTGTAACTAGTTACAGCACAGTTGTAACACATTGCTTGTAATGTTCCTCACTTGTAAGTCACTTTGGATAAAAGTATCTGCTACATGAATAAATGTAAAATATAAATAAATTAAATGAAAATGTAAATAAAATAAATGAAGTTTGACTGGAGTAAGCGAGAGATATATTAAAACCATGCTCGCCCTGCAAGAACTGTAACAAATCAAGTTAAATAAGTAGTATCCTGTGGTGATATTAATGCCAACTGAATGTTTGGTCCTTCCAGTGACATAGCACCAAGGATGAAAGTCAAACTTCACACCCTCCCTGAAAATGGAGAAGAAAAGCGACAGCCAACAAAATAATTAATGCCCCTGTTGTGATCCATCATGTCACCCATATCCCTCAATTACTTGTGAGCACATCTGTTTTCCCACTGCTTCAAAGAATTGATCTTTGTGGTCTGATTTAGGGCAAGGATCAAAACTAGAGTTCCGAGGATTGTTTTATTTGTCAAGCTGGCCATTATAGATACAGTTTATGCATATGGATTAACCTATAGATTCTTCCGAGAGTGTGTGTACACCTTTGAACCTGGATCACCCATCAGATTTTAGAGTCATTCGTATCATTTTTATTTTGTCTATAACACTGGTCGTCATTCACTCACCCGGTTTTAAGGTTGTCGATGGCTTCTTCCACTCCTCTCTGATTGTTCCGCACCATGTACTGATGCATGTTGGGGTAATTGCTCCTTATATTCTCTTCCGTACTCCCGTTTGGGACAGTGCCGAATCGTAAGGGAGGATACTGATCTGTGGGATGTTGAAACTGAAAACGACAGTGGGGGATACTTCATTAGGTTTCTGAAATATGAGATTACAGTTTAGGTCTCTGAGTTTTAGTTAATTAATCATTTGGCTAACTATGAAGGGACACCCAGAGGGGGTAGGGGGTGGGGTGGGGTGGGGGGGGGGCGTTGTGCTCTAATGGGTGTTTAAAAGAATGAAAATCAAATCATTGCTTTATATGATTATAGGCAGATGATTTATTTGCATAATTTGGCCCCAACTCCTCCACACAAACAAATGTCTGGTTCACATTCAAATGAGACCCGTTTCAAAACCTTAATAGTGTGTGACCATATTACAGTGATGTCAGTTATTGTTATAAATCACAATTTCAGCTTATATAAAAAATTCACAGCTCAGTTTAGTACACTTTAGGTCCAGTTAATAGGGATGCACCAATATTAAAATTGTGACCAATACCAAAGTCCCTTTAGGCAAGTTAACTCACTCGGCGGCCATCTTTGAAATGCCTCTCGGACAGCTATTTCAGTCATGCAAGTGCAGCTCCTATCTCTTTGAAATATCTCTATCTCATCAAATTCTCCAAAGCTGTTCACCCAGCTTACGAATATATTTAAGAATTTGAAATCACCAATGAAATCTGAGAACAATGGTCTCATTTCTTATTCTCAAATAGCGTTAAAAAAGCTTATTTTTCAGGCTGGACCAGCCAATGCGCACATGCAGTCCTAAGTCTCAGAACAATGACTGTTCTATAGCAACCAGAGCTTCTAACGCCAGCTGCAGTGAATTTATCAATCAGCGATTGGCTGTTTTATTTAGAAGGCGGGACTTAATCTGCCATATTGCGCGTTGCACTTTCTACCATTCATAGCAATATGACGAGAGCACCGTCTTTCTATGTATAAAGTCTTTGACAATACCAATAATTATTTTTTATTTTATGGCTTAACAACAAGTGTCAAACTATAAAAAAAATGCTTGGGCAACATTTTCTATTAAGTCCATGTTTATAATGAATTATAGCTCCATTTATTCTTATTTATAAGCAAGTATTAATATTTATATTAATCGACCAATATATTTATAAAGACTCATTAAGACCTATAATGCATTATAAGAACAGTTAGTTACATTTATATTATTTTATAATTACTTATTAGTCATGCATTTTCTGTTTCAATGCGCATGCTTCTAATCCATTATACACTGATTTAAAAGTATTAATTAGTCGTATGTCATATGGATCCATTAATGTATTTATAAAGATGCAACCTACATTGCTTTAATGTTGTTATATTATATTTACAATGACTTTTTAATATTAATTATTTATTATTTCTGTCAAATAAGTGAGATATCTTTATTAATAGCAGTGATCTTATAAACACTTATTGTGAGTGATAATACAGTTACTAACCTCTATAAATGCATCATTGATGGCTTTAAGTAAAGTGAAAACAGGATGCAATTTTCCTAAAGCAAATGTTAAGAAATCATGACGATGTGCTTCTTATACATTTTAAGTTGTTTACTTGTAAATGTAACAAATGAAAAATAATAATAAAATCCTATAATATAATCCCTAATCCTATAATAAAATAATGGAAAAAACACAGAAATCATTAATACAAATAGTTGAAAAAAGAAGATTTTTTTTAATGTTACATACTAGCAAAACACTGCAACAATATTTTTTTAAATTATAACTATAAACTTCTAAAAGCAATACTATGCATATGGCTGAGATATAGATTTTAACAAATCAAAATGACCATTCATGACCTCTAATGCAAACATTAGCCATTACAGACATAATTGATAACTAATTGGTACAGAAAACAAGTGTCTCTGGAACTATTTTATATTTGATAATTTATAAATCAGTGTATAATGGATTATGAGCATGCAAATGGAAAAAGCAAATGCATGACTTGAGTAATTATAAAAAATAATATAAATGAAACTATAACTGTTCTTATAAAGCAGTCTAGGTCTTAATGAATCGCTATAAATATATTGATAGAATAGTAATAAATACTTACGTATAAATAAGGTATATAAATAATTATAAGTGGGCTTCATAGAAAGTGTTACCAACTGTTTTAACTGAATTAAAGTTGAAATAAAATAAAATAAAAATTATAAATGACAAACAACATTTAAAAAAAAAAAAAGGTTAACGAAAATTAGAAATGTTGAGTTGGCAACCAACTGAAATAAGTTTAAGTACTAAAATGACTAAAACTGAAAATATACAAATAAGCTAATTCAATAAGTTAATAAATACTGTAGTATATACATAATACTAAAATTACAAGCTGATAACTGATAAATATTTGATTTATACCATACATCGTTAAAACCAAACATTAATAACTAATTTAAAAAAAAAATTATTTAGGCATCACAAAATTAGGCATTACAATAATCTATGAATATAAGTCAGTGCTAAATGGTAATCTAAACCTTAAAAAAGGGAGAAACAATTAAATATTCAATTGTGGTAGATACATTATGATGATTATAAATGATACATACTTATACAATTATACGCTGAAAACACCTCAATATAACAATGATCTAATTTGCAAACAAGATTTATTATTAAACAAATATAAAACATATCTAATCATAATTATTCCCCCGGTTTCACAGACAAGTCTTAAGCCTAGTCTCAGACTAAAATGCATGTTTGAGCTGTTTTAACTGAAAGCAATTTTCTCTGACACATCTTAAAATATGTCAGTGCCTTTGATTTGTCTTAAGATACACACCAGTAATGTTTTTTTCTACGGAACGTTTATAAAAGCTACATAATTGTTCTAATTGAACTATGGTCTAATCCTGGCTTAACCTAAGTCGTCTGTGAAAACAGGCCATTATTTTTCAACGTAATAGCTAAAAAGAGGGACATTTGGTACTAATTAAACTCATATTACTGTCTACCTTCTTATCACTGAGGCCCGACACAGTGTCGATGTACTCTTCTTGGATCATGAAAGCAGCCAGGTTAGCAGTGTAGCTGGCTAGGAAGATGACAGCAAAGAAAGCCCAGACCAGCACCATTATCTTACTGGTGGTGCCTCTCGGGTTTTCCACCGGAACAGAGTTATTAAACACCAGAGCCCATAGCAGCCAAATAGACTTCCCTATGGTGAACTTTGAACCTCCTAACTCTGGGAGAAGAAAAACACAGGAAGGCCAAATGAGACATGTCTTCTTATGACATGGTGATAACAGGAAGTGTAAAGAGAGACAACAGTAAGACAAATGAGAGAAGAGGGAAGATAGCTCGAGGTGAATTGTGGAACATGCTTACAATGATAATAACAATCTGTAAACAAATCTTTCATTGCTGATTACATTCAAGAAATGCCTAGAGCGAAACCTTATAATATAGAAATAACATACTCTTCCCGCTCTGTAAGCTTCGGTTATATCCAACAGGGCTGAGGAACTCGAATATAAAAACGGTCACAGCCACCACAGACAGGCACATGACGAACATCATAACCCACACAGCTGGGCTGTACGGCTCTACAATAGTGGAAAAAAAACAAATGAATAGATGAGATTCAAAAAACGATCATGTTAGCAAAGTTTTTGTATTTTGTGACAATAAATCTATAGCAGGGGTCGGCAACCCATAGCACACGTGGATAATCACTGGCACGTGACAATAGCTAAAGAGGTTTGCATTTAATTAAAATAAAGTGCTTGTTGAACTTTATTAAAATAAAATTGCATGTGAATGTAAATTTTGAGGTAATCATTCCTCATAGTCACACAGCCTGTTTTAAGTTAGGTGCTATAATACATGCTATTAAAGTGTAACATTTTAACCTGCGCTTGCGCGCAGATTCGACTATTCATTCGCGTGACCGGAGGTGCGTGCTTCTGTGATTATCCCTCCTTGTGCAATAAGGTTCTCTTTATTTAATTGCCTTCATTTAATCTAAATTTAATTGACCAGTCTAAATGACTTAGAATAAAACAGCCATTTAACAGCCTCTTTGCAAACTTAAAAGAAAAGAAAATCTGCACAAACGCAGAGCAGTAGGTGCTACACCTAGCCGGGAACAACACAAGACTTAAATGAACTTTCTCACATATCACCATTCTTCTTGTTTAGGAATAATAGCATGTATCATATTTTCTCCTTTTTATCTCAAGCTTCAAATCACCCAATAGATTTCATTGATATGTAATTTGTTAATGCATTTATCTGTATACAAAATTAGTTGTCAAAGAAAATTTTATTCCTTAAGCCGGCTTAACATTTAAAAAAAAAAAATTTGTTAGGAAGAAGCCCAGTTGGTTTGCAAAGAACACGATTATTTAAAGATTTATAAAAAATTGCTCATTTGGCAGTGTGCATTAAAAGAATCAGCAAAAAAAAAAAAAAAAAAATATTGTAAATCTTCAACATGACACAACACTAAACCTGAAGTAATATGAAGCCTGTAGCTCAATTGCTAGAGCACGGTGCTGGAAAATCCAATGTCAAGGGTTTGACTCCCAAGGAAACAGATACTGTCTGTCAAATGCCTAAATGGAAAAATGAAGTCTGATGCTCCTTCCTACTTTCTTACCGAGGAAAGCAGATGGTGACACAGTGCCATTGCTACGCGAGACCATGACACTGATGCCAGTCTCCACAAACGGAACAGAGAACTCCACAACCTCTGACCTCTCTTCATTAATAGTCAGGGAGCCGATCGCCATGTCGGCCCGCTTGGACACCACCTGGTGGGGAAAGAGGCTAATAACATTACGAACAGAGAAAGTGGATTAAAAGTGAACAGGTTTGTCAAGATAGTAACTAACTTTTATTATCTGATTGTTGCATAATTTGGACATTTACAAAAAGTGAAATGATATGTTTATAATTTATATTCAAGAACATTAGCTTGCATATTTAGCCTGGTGCTTCATCTGTCACAATTCAAGAAAAAAAAACTTTTGCACCTGAATTCAGTGGACTTTGTGATAATAAAATCAGGGTCAATAAATAGTCAAGAGATAAGATGAGGGCCTGACCTCCCCAACCATTCCATTCCACTCTCCATCTATGTTCTTTCCATGCCTGCCATTGGTCACCAGATAGAGGTCATAGGTGAAGCCCACTATTTTAGCCAGACGCTTGAGAACATCAATACAGAAGCCTTTGCAGCAGTGCTTCATGGATTGAATGCCCTCAACAACCATGCTGTAATTGAAAAGAAGAAGAAGAGAAAGACATAGAAAAGGGAAAAAGAAACAGAAAGGGGACAGTGACAAAAGAAAGAAATAATGTAGAGAAACCAAGCCAAAGAAACTAAATGAACATCCCTGCTTAGAATTCAGTGCTGTGTCACCTAAGGCAAACACACATGATCTGAGGTCTATCAGCATAAAGCATTAAGATTCTTAAAATGGTTATGCGGTTTTAAAAACCAGCACTACTCAACAGAAACTGGGGTTGTGATCAAATAGAAATAGGTTATTTATCTAAATATTATATTCCATATTTCAACCAAAAATATAATACAACAAATATTTATTAAGATTATTTGAAGACAATTTAAGTTTTCTTTTAGATTGTGACTTTATTGCACATTAAAGAGGTTCTATTATGCTTTTTCCCCAATTTTAGTTAGCGTGTAATGTTGCTATTTGAGCATAAAAAAGATCTGCAAGGTTACAAAGCTCAAAAACCACTCCAAAGGGAGATATTTTATTGAACAAAATCTACTTTACAAGACCTACAAAGGAAACGGCTCATTTGGACTACAACGCGTTTTTTCCGTATCTTATGAAGTCATAATGTTCCTCATTTAAATAATCTCCATTATTTGAGATATGTTGCTCGTTAACATTGTCAGTGTCTGAATCGGGCTCCAATCGCCATCAGTAAGATTTACATCTCAGAGCTCGCGGTTATGGAGGGGCGGAACATTTCTCGTACATGCACTAAGCGGTGCCAATCATGACACACACTGGGCCAGCTAACCAATCACAGCACATTTCGCATTTTGGAAGGAGGGGCTTCATCGAAAACGACGCATTAAACCAGACTGGGGAAAGAGGAGCTGTAATAATGTTAAATGTTTGAAAAAATAAGGTGTTTTTTGAACAATCAAGCATTAAAAAATATTCTAGAACACCCCCAAAAACAAAATCAATACTTCGTAAAAGGGCATAATAGGACACCTTTAAGTACATTTAAGTACTTTTGAGTATTTAGTAATTCTCATTAAGAATCAAATGAGATCTTTACAAAAATGAGAACGAGAAATTATTAAGAAAGGCAATAGAAATTAGATTTTAATGAATTAGATTATGATTTTGTTTAACCAACTACAGTTTTTTCATGACATTTTCATTATAATTAAGCATATTTACGGTAACTATGCTTAATTATAAAGAAAATGTCATGAAAAAAATGAAAAAAATGAGTTGGTTAAACAAAATCATAATCTAATTAATTAAAATCTAATTTACACTATCTTTCTTAATTTTGAGGAGAGATATCACCTGGGCATGTTATTCTTACAGTTTTTCTGCTATTCACCTAGGTGCTGTATGCTAGACCAGGAAGAGTTTTGAGAAATTCTCCATTTAAATAAGGTAAATGAAGTAAAGTGCTCTAACACAGAACAATCATTGATCAACCTCTTCTATTTCTACGTGAATTTCTAATTTATTCAAATTCCATCAGTGCTAGCGACAGGAAGGGGAATTAATGCCCCTGGGGTAATGTGAATGTAATTTGCAACACCTGCATATTCCCTGCCACATTTGCTAAAGTGATAACCTAAAATGTTGAACATTTCTAGTCTAAAAATCCACAGACTGAACCTTGACCTGTTGTTGAGTGGCAGACGGCACGGAACAGAGTCTCTGATGCAGGAGCCTGTTCCAGGATCAGCAGGCTCTACGATGACGAAGGGCCTCTCCTCCAAAGTCACAACGCGCAAGTGCTGGGAATCATCCAGAGGTTTGAGGAAGGGGCCGTACCGGGACCAGGGCGGGTAACGCAGACGCAGGACTCCATTCTCCCACCAACCCACCTACAACAATAGCAAGATGCCATTAAAATGGTACAAACAAGTTTTTGAGACCTAAGACAGATGCAAAATGTTTCATAATGGTGCTTTGATGAAGTTAAATATGATTGGTATTGGCAGGTCTGTTTCCTTTCTGACATTCTTTGCATCGTTAGTAGATGTAGTCCCGAGTTTATTAAGTTAGATACTTGAAGCTAAAGAACATATAAAATGCCAGTCTTCCCAGTGACAGCTATTTTACCTTTCAACAAGATCCGTAAAACCCAAACCTTTCAAAGCTACTGCAGCATGACACCTTTGTAAGTACACATGATTCCCAATCTCAAGTGTTAACCATCTGTCAGTGAACATGGCAATTAAATGTAAAAAAAAAGAAAAAGAAAAGAAAGACTTTTGTACTAGTTCAACAATGAATGATTTAAGGTTTCGGCAGCTCCTTTGGCAGTTCTGAAACCAGCCGCTTCAAACTGTCAAAAACTGCATGAATAACTAATACCAAAAACTGTCCTGCAAAAATAACATTTTCCCATGGCTTATTGACATGAATGTGCAAAAAAGCTATATGTGCGATCATTTGCAATTTCCACTCAATTGCATTCAAGTGAACTCCCGGTTAACAATTTCCCTTTTGAGAGTAATTTAAAATAAGAGACAAGTTATTGAAAAACAGGAACATTGCGAATTATACAGTAAAACATTAGCAGGTATGAACTGCAGTGCAGATTTATTTTTAGAATTCTTTTTTTTTTTACCCTGAATTTAAAGTTTTTAATAAGGGAGAGAGATTACAAACTAAGTGTCCAGTAGGTTGACCATTTTGCTGCATGATATGTAGAAGTATATACTAAAAGTACTGAATATGAAAATACTGGTTAATATGGTCATGTACAAAGACAAAAAAGAACACAATAAAATGATAAAGATAGTTATGTTTATAAACACAAATTTCAATGCAGTAAAAATGACAATTCAAATGAAAAAGCACCACATAACCTCGACTTCCTTGATTTGATTTGCTTTGCACAAAATACATTGTATAAAATGTGAATGTGCATATATTTATTCTTTCGTGTACTTCAGTCCCTTCTGTATGCGACACATGCTTAATTTCAAATGCGTTCTTAACATTTCAATTATATTGCATTTAAATGGCAAGGCAAAATGTGAACTCGCTAGGAAGCTGCATGTAAAACAGTTCAGTTATAACCATGAATATCTGAACACATTTAAGCATAATAATGGCTCCGCCCCTACCTCCTCCCAGCTTCTTCCTGCAGTGTAGGAGATAACATCCAGAAGCGGATTTGCCAGATAACCGTCATTATTAAAGGAATAGTCCCGTCCAGATAGAGTTATGTTACTGAAGAACCTGCAGGAGGAAAAGGGGGGAAAAGAGAAGGGTGATAAAGGAAGAGTCTGAGTGAAAGTGATAAAGAGAAGGAGAGCGAGCAACGAGAGATAAAGAGTGATAGATGGGAGTTCCATTAGTCACCTCTCCACTTGGGGTGGTGTGTGTGATTTGTGCTGAATGCTTAAGGGACTTAAGGAAACCTTCTCTGCTGAACATTAAACAGAAATGACAACACTAAATCTCAAAGAACATATACAAGAAATTCATTTACAGAATGACAGAAAACTGAAGGTATAACTGCTCAACCAAATGAATGAATCAATTAATTAATACAGAGTAATTTAGTGTGTGTGTGTGTGTGTGTGTGTATATATATATATATATATATATACACACACACATACACATATATACACACACACATGTACAGTATATATATATATATATATATATATATATATATATATATATATATATATATATATATATAAACACACACACACACACACACGCACACACACACACACACACACACACACACATTAATTACGTTACTTTTCATGGAAAGTAAAGTGTTATTTTACTTTTCTATTACTTTTTCTCACCTGGACTAGACTTGCTTAAATTGTTTTATAATTAGAAAAATGTATGACATGAAAAGATCCTTTCACACCAAATGGTTGGTTGAATTGGATCATCAAACGTCAGCAGCAAAGACATTGGTTAATAAAGTGTGATGAAATACATAAAGAATATTTATATTAATTAACAAATCTAATTATTGCAGGTTTGCATAATATTCTGAGTTCCCTTTCGAACGGTCACTTCGTATTGCATAGCTATACGCAGTGGGAAAACGACTCGGTTACTAACGTAACCTCGGTTCCCTGAGAGGAGGGAACGAGTATTGCGTAAGTAGCTTACGCTATGGGAAAACTCCTTTTCTCGAGAATATTGAAGTCTTTATGTAAAACGCATTGCAGCTGCACAGCTGACAGCAATGAAAGAAGGCAGCTCGGTCATTGGCTGTGCTGCGGCAACTTGCTCGAACCAATGACGGGGCGACTCTGAATGCGCGACCAATGAGCGCGCTTCGCGCCCGCGCACGTCAGAGCCCGCCAAGATGGGCGTGGCCAAGAGCTATATATCGGGCGCCCCGTCATGAGAGTTCTTTAGATTAAAACGACTGAAGCGAACTAACCAAGCACAAGCACGGCAGCTTACGCAATACTCGTTCCCTCCTCTCAGGTCTCTCCTCAGGACTCCTCTCAGGACCCCCCTTTCGAGAGGTCTCTCCTATTGCGTAAGAAGCTTACGCTATGGGAACACCATGCAAAACGCTGTGCGTGCTGAACTTCACCTTATGACAGCCAGAGGCAGGTGCCTGAGCTGAAAAGCAAAGTTATCATCCAACTAGCCAGCAGAGGCGAGCTTTATATGTGGGAAAACAATACAGAGCGGCTAGAAGGTGCTCAGTGTGACACAAGCATATACATAATCTAGATACGAATTCGTAGTTCAACTAGCATCATGCTGATAGTACATTGGAATGCAATGTCGGGACCGGTAGGTTGTAGAACCTAATAAATGTGGACGGTGAGGCCCAGCCTGCCGCCGCACAAATATCCTCGATCGGTATCCCGCTCGACCATGCCCAGGAAGAAGCCACACTCCTGGTGGAGTGTGCTTTGACTCCCCAGGGGCATTGAAGTCCCTTAGCTTCATAAGCCAGCGCTATAGCCTCAACTATTCAGTGAGAGATTCTCTGCTTTGAAACGGCAGAACCTTTCGTACGGCCGCCAAAGCATACAAACAGCTGTTCTGTTTGTCTGAATAGGGCAGAACGCTCCAAATACACTCTGAGAGCCCTAACGGGGCAGAGTAGATTAGCGTCGCGTTCGTCTGCTGGAGACGATAGCGCAGTTAGGGAGATAACCTGTGCTCTGAAGGGAGTGGTGAGCACTTTAGGAATATACCCATGTTTTGGCCTAAGGACGACCCTGCAGTCGTTAGGTCCGAATTCTAGGCAGGCAGCGCTTGTCGAAAGTGCGCGCAGGTCGCCCACTCTCTTGACCGAGGCGAGTGCCAGCAATAGCACAGTCTTGAGCGAGAGCTGTTTAAGGTGCACGGTTCGGAGTGGTTCGAACGGGGGCCCTTTAAGAGCGTCTAGGACAGTAGCTAGGTCCCAGATCGGCACTGAGGGGGGGCGTGAAGGGTTCATCCTCCTAGTGCCCCTTAGGAAACGAATAATTAGGTCGTTTCTCCCCAATGGACGTTCCATTACAGGGTCGTGTGACGCTGTGATGGGCGCCACATATACTTTGAGCGTGGAGGGGGTGCGGCCCGCCTCCAGAAGCCCTTGTAGAAAAGCGAGTACGTTCGTGATCTCGCATGTTTCAGGGTTCAGGCCCGTGGCATTACACCAGTCACTGAACACTTTCCATTTCTGGGCATATAAGCGTCTAGTGGAGGGCGCCTGCGCCTCAGCGATGGTTTTTAGTGCTCCGCTCATGAGGTTCCTGGGAACCCGTTGAGGGGCCATGCATGAAGGGCCCACAGATCGGGGCGGGGATGAAATATCATCCCGCTGGCCTGACTGAGGAGGTCTGGCCTCAGTGGAATCGGCCGTGGTGCAGATTGCATTTGCATCAGATCTGGAAACCATGTTTGGTTCTTCCACAGTGGGGCTATCAGAAGCACTGCGTTTTTCTCCTCTCTGACCCGACTGATGACCTGTGGCAGCATCGCGATCGGGGGAAAAGAGAGCATTGACTGCTGTATGGACATATCCAGCAACCTGTAAGGGGACTCCGTAATGTTTGAGCTTTTGCAGAGAGAGTGGTCCGGCTTTTGCGAGACACGCCCTCTCTCTTCTCATTCCTGTGGCTAGGACGGCTTTCGAGACTCAGGGTTCAGCACAATCTTGGGCCGAGGACCCCGTCGCTCAGGAGGCGGCTTGCGGTTGTGAGAGCGCGAGCGGCGTCGAGCGTCAGCCTGAGGCGCGGGCTGAGAGGCAGTGGGGGCTGTTTTAGCCCGCTGCGGCTGTGGCGGTCTCTGTCTGCTCTGCGATGAGCTGGAGCGCTTGGGCAGGAAATGGCGCATAGCTTGTGAAGCGTTCTGGGCCTCAGTGAAGCGTTCGGCGAAACCCTTAACCGCCGGCCCAAATAGCCCGCTGGTGGAGATAGGAGCGTCGAGAAATGGCGCCTTATCCGCGTCCTTCATCTCCGTCAGAGTTAACCACAGATGGCGCTCGAGAACAGTCAAATTAGCCATGGCACGCCAATAGACTAGGCGGTGGCCTTAGTGGCTCGCAGAGCTATATCAGTTGCGCTACGTAGGTCCCTAAAGGCTTCGGGTTCGGGGCCAGACTCGTCCATTGAGCGGAGAAGCTTGGCTTGGAACACTTGAAGTACCGCCATTGAGTGAAGCGCTGATGCAGCTTGGCCGGCGGCGGCGTAGGCGCGACCGGCGAGAGCAGAAGTAGTGCGGCAGGGCTTCGAGGGGTGGGAAGCTTTGGCTTTCCATCCGGTGGTGGAGGGCGGGCAGAGATGATTGGCCACGGCCTCCTCGAGGGGCGGCGTTCCCTCGTAGCCTCTTTCCTTCGTGCCGTCCACAGAGGAGAGCGAAGAAGAAAAAGAAGGCTTTAGGCGCGCAGAGTGGGGGGCTTTCCACGACTTGGTGAGTTCGTCGTGAACTTCCGGGAAGAAGGCAGAAGGCCTTTGCCGAGGGGCCTGCTGGCGCCCCTGCAGAAACCACTCATCCAGTCGGCTCCGGGTTGGTTCTTCGGGAGAAGACCAATCGAGCCAGAGGTCTTCCACGGCCTTAGAGAGGACACGGACAATCTCGGTATCCATGGTGGAGCCCCCGCTCGAGCTAGCTAGCGTCGACGGGGCGGGGTCGAGAGTGGAGCCCAGCCAGTCGTCCGATGCAGCGTTGATGGACAAGCTGTCATCCACTCCCCCGTCATCCTCGGACGCGCCGAAAGTCACAAGGCCCACCGCTCTGCTAGAGGGGTGTTGGTCCGGCTGGGTGAATTGAACCGGCGGTGGGGAAGGCAAGAGCGGCGGTGAAGCACCTGGAGACTGGTTCGGCGTGACGTCACTGAGCTCAGGTTCAGGAAGCCTCTGTGAGCTGCGCTTTTTCTTAGTGCGCGGCTCAAACAGAGGGGAGGCGGCGATGGGCTCGCTCGCGGCGAAAGCGGTGAGACGAGCCCGCAGTGTGGAGAGACCCAGGTCATCACATTCTGGGCATCCGCCCTTGGTCAAAGCAGCTTCTGCGTGGTCCCGGCCCTGGCAGCGAGCGCAGATGATATGACGATCCCCGTCCGGGAGAAGGTCTCTGCACGACGCGGAGGAAGGCATTTGAAACAACGCCTCAGAAGATTGCTCTTTTACAAATGTCGCGGGGCGAACAGATGTAAATACTTGCGTGTGTGTGGCACGCCGGATGGCTCAGTAGGATGGCGTTCGAAGGCGGCTGAAGGTGCCGACGTCCTCGTAGCAATCCCGCTGGTATGCTTTTCGACGGCGGCGAAGGCTTTCAATAATCCGGAGGATCCAGCGAAGAAGGTGTTCGCTGAAGGAGATTAAATCTAAAGAACTCTCATGATGGGGCGCCCAATATATAGCTCTTGGCCACGCCCATCTTGGCGGGCTCTGACGCGCGCGGGCGCGAAGCGCGCTCATTGTTCGCGCATTCAGAGTCGCCCCGTCATTGGTTCGAGCAAGCTGCCGCAGCAGAGCCAGTGACCGAGCTGCCTTCTTTCATTGCTGTCAGCTGTGCAGCTGCAATGCGTTTTACATAAAGACTTCAATATTCTCGAGAAAAGGAGTTTTCCCATAGCGTAAGCTACTTACGCAATAGGAGAGACCTCTCGAAAGGGAACTCCTTTTCCTCGATTTTACTGAACCTCGATTTTACTGAACCCCACACGGGTTCTAGCCTGGCAAGCTATCCCCGGCGTGTCGAGTTGGGTCATAAACATTATAAAGCGAGGCTACTCGCTCCAATTCACTCGCAGACCCCCAAAGTTTCAGGCGGTCATCGAGACCTCGGTGAGAAGCGACGTGGGTCACGTGCTTCGCACCGAAGTGCAGAAATTATTGGCAAAAGGGGCGATAGAATTAGTCCCCCCTGCATTGAAGCAAGCGGGTTTTTACAGCCGTTATTTTCTAGTTCCGAAGAAAGACGGCGGTCTCAGACCCATACTAGATTTGAGACATTTGAAAAGGGCGCTCATGCGACGTCCCTTCAAAATGTTAACTACCAAACAGATCCTCGCGCAAATTCGCCCCGGGGGATTGGTTTGTTGCGATGGATCTGAAAGATGCTTACTTTCATATTCAAATAAACCCTCGTCACAGGCCATTCTTGAGATTCGCCTTCGAGGGACAGGCTTATCAGTACACAGTTCTGCCGTTCGGTCTGTCTCTGGCACCCCGCACTTTCACGAAGTGTGTGGATGCAGCGCTCTCTCCTCTGAGACAGAGGAGTGCGTGTGCTGAATTATCTCGACGACTGGCTGGTGCTAGCGCAGTCGAGAGGTGAACTATTAGCTCACAGGGATCTGATTCTCGGCCATTTGGAATACTTGGGTCTCACGATCAATGTTTCAAAGAGCAAACTATTCCCCTGTCAGATTGTGATGTTTCTGGGCATAGTTTTAGACTCGGTGTCAATGAGAGCGCGGCTCACACCGGAGCGTGCGCGCTCAGTGCGAGCGCTGGCATCCTCGTTCAGAGAGTGAGAGCGCGCGCCTCTGAAGAAATTTCAGAAACTACTGGGTCTTATGGCAGCAGCATCATCAGTGCTCCGCATGGGACTACAGCGCATGCGCCCGCTGCAGCACTGGCTGAAACGCCGGGTGCCAACATATGCATAGCAGTCAGGCAGCTTAAGCATCAGGGTGAATCACGGTTGTTTAAGAACCCTGGTTCCCTGGCGGGCTCAGGACTAGTACCAAGAGGGTGTGATAATGGGGACAATTTCCAGAAGGAAAGTGGTCTTTACAGATGGATCCAACCTGGGTTGGGGGGCATTGCACGAGGGCGTGCCAGGGGGGCGTCAGGTCAGGTGGCCTGCATGCTATGGCAAATTACTAAAAGTAATTTTAGTACAGTAGTTACAGTAGCTTGTAATTTGTGAACCCAACACTGTCTGTGTGTGTGTGTGTGTGTGTGTGTGTGTGTGTGTGTGTGTGTGTGTGTGTGTGTGTGTGTGTGTGAATAAACAAATAAAATAAATAAATATATAAATAAATAAATAGGGACAATATTTGAAGAAAGGGTAGATGGATTCATGGATGAAAAGAATAAAAAATGAAGGCTTCTGAAGGATCAACTTCATGAATGTATAAATAAAAGAATGAAAGAACGAATAAATAGAGGAAAAGGAGGAGGAATAGACAGATAAAATATGAAGGAGGGTAAAGATGAACAATTTCATGTTTAAAGGGTAAAATAATGAATGAAACAGTGAATGAGTAGCTAAATAGAGAGGACAAATTGACTAAGAATGGATTCATGGATTGAAATTATAGAACAAAAAGATAAATGAAAACAAGAATAAATACATGAAAATTGTATTTATGGAGACAAAATTGTAATGGATGGATGAATGAAAAAAAAACCATGGGTCGCAAAGTATAAACTTCAGAGAGAATGAATCGATGAATCTTAAAAAAAGGAACTCTTGGATGGAGGATGAATGACATTCCCTAAAGCACTGCAGCCCAGCTCCAGCTGTACTTTTATCACACTTCCAGATCGGCGGCAGGACACGGCAGTCATCTCGCCAGTGGCTTGTTTTCAATATTCAGTGTTTGGAGCTCTTAGGATGCTGCTGAGATGCTCTTGTTAGTCACCATGACAACTAGGAACTAGGAGCATGAGAGTAGCATTGAAACTCTGGAACAGAGGGACGCGAAACATGAACATCACAACAGTATCTTTCTCCCCTCCGCATGTGTAAACTGCATCTCTCATCAGGCATTTGTCAGCAGTTTTCTTTTCACTGGTGATGCGGTAATGGCCAGAGAAAATGACTCTTTCAACCAGCTTGTTTTTATTTATTTTTTATTTTAGCCCGTCATTGCATTGGACGCTCTGCTCTTTTTTTATGAGACATGTCTCATAAGTCTTTCCATTTCTGTCTTTGGGAGAAATTGCATTTGATATCAAATGATGCCAAACTTTATTCCTCCATCTTGAAATGCCACACTAAACACTTTTAAGAATACGGAATGAAGATTATGAATGACACTGCTCATTTTTCATGCACACGTAAATCTAGCACAAGGGAAACATAATCGAGTTTACAAATCACTCTCAAACCTCTTCGATCCGTCACACACGATATCTGCTCCAGATCGGCAATTAAAGAAAACGTCCGATCCGGTGTAATTCATTTATCTCTCAATCATTACGAGAGTGCAATGGAGAGCGTGACAATCTTAACAACCTCGAGTCTGCAATGCCAGCACTCGCACTTTCCTCGTTCCCTCGCTCTAGACCCCTGCATGGTTGTCATAGCGACGCAGCCATTGACATTACATGTGTTCCGCTAATGCCTTACATTGTGGGGTGAACAAACAACCTAAAGCACAGCACGTAGCAGAATACAGATGTCACTTGTGTCATCACGATGAAGACAAGAAAGAGAGAGGAAGGAAAAAGAGAGCGTGAGCCTGACACAAAATAGAAACGTAGCAGTGATGTACTGTCACACAGAATGTGAAGTGAAAAGGCCTGGAGACACAAGGAAGAGAAAGCAGGGGGGAAAAGTGAGCACGCACACACACTAGGACAGGATAAGGAGAAATGTTGAATGTTTAAACATCACAAGGGTGTTTAAACATCAGAAACATTCCAGGGGTTTTAATGTGTCCATTAAAGCGGCATTAGTATGGTGATGAGCAGATGCACTGCCCTCTGCAGCTGTGTGTCTCTCTGTGTGTGTGTGTGTGTAGGTGTGTGTGTGTGTGTGTGTGTGTGTGTGTGTGTGTGTGTGTGTGTGTGTGTGTGTGTGTGTGTGTGTGTGTGTGTGTGTGTGTGTGTGTGACAGTTTCTCAAAGCATTTTCAATATGACTTTATACACTGGCAATATGGTTGCCCTATAAGTGAAAGTCATAAAAGAGAGAGGGTGTTCCAAAGCCTGAGCCATAAGCCGCATTTTCCAATACAGATTTTTGTAAAACATTTGCAATATTGTCGATAAAAAACTATTGCGAAATTATGGTGTTTCCATTAACTGATGTTATGCGACTAAAACATAATTTTTTTCCTCACAATAAGTAATTCCAAAAATCATGGCAATGGATGTTGGTAGGTTTACGCATATCTCAGCCACCGCACTAGCCATTATTTTTAATATACTTGGGAGCGGCACATATCTGCTTCAAGGTCTTGATATATTGTGACATTTCTTTGTTGTTTAGAATCCAGTGTCTTTTATGAGTTTAATGAATAACTTTCTCATCTTCGATCCAAACATACCACGCCATCTATGTCAGGTGACCAGTAAATGCGCAAAAACGGTTTCAATTGCAGTGTTGCAAAATATTCCTTTTTTAAATTGCCTGAAAAACCACCTCATGCGAGGGTAAAAACCTTTTTTGCGATATATAGGAGTTCCCTTTCGAGGGAACTCTACACTGCGTCAAGAATCGACACTTTGGGGATGCTCCCTTAGCGTGCGCCTCTGAAGTATGAATGAAACTAATCCAATCCTGATTGGTGTTGCGTCGTGACGTAACGTGACGGCATAACCGGAAGTATAAAAGTGACGCTTTCACAACACACACTAGCTTTCGCTCTTCAGCAAGCGGTCTCTGTGAAACTGTCTGTCTTATTTGGTGTTGTTTGTCTGTGACAAAGCTCTACATATGGCGAGTGAACATTACACTAGTGTGTGTACCCCTGCCCTGTATATCTCACAGGCGGGGACACGCATCAGTTGTGTGTGTATAGTTATAGGAGCGCAGCACACATAGGCAGCTCTCGAGAGGGCTGCCTGTGAACACTGTGAAGCACTTCCTACTAGAGTGCTGCGCTCCCGCTCGGCCATAGTATTTTCTTATGATGGCCAGGCTCGCGATCCCTGCGATTCGGCTCCCGCGTCTGTTGAGGCGGCGCGGCGGCTTGGATCGCGGGGATCGCAGAAGGATCTCAGGGATGAGAAACGAGACTAGTGAGGCACTTTTTCGTTCATCATCTGCTGATTCTATAACACTCGTTCATGACGCAGAAGCCCGCGATGCGGTTTCTTCTGCCCGTGACGAGTGGCTGTTGCTCGAGCTATCTGTTTCTGAGGATATAGATTATGCTCAGCATCGGGAACGAGCAACATGAGTCACACTCGCCGGCTCATGTTTCTGCTTATGTAGAGCTTGTGGAGGTTGTGATGCATACTGTGGAGTCCAGTCTTAAAATAAAATAAGCAGGATGATCCTTGTCAAAGCAAGAAGAGCTAGACGAGAGATTCCTGTAGCACTATTCACAACCTCAGCGCCAGGCTAACTGTGTTTTTCCCCAAATCTAAGAGACATCAGTGGCTAAATTTGTCTTGTACAAAAAAAGGGAAAGACAAATATTTTCTGCTGAACGCTCCGCTATCACCTTGTAGCCTGTTCTCCGACGCTGTAACTTCAATCGTCGACAGGTTTATAAATAAATAAAATAAAAAATATATATATATATAAAAACTAAATAATGTTGTCCCGCCGTTTTGAACGTTTCGGGCTACATCGATTTCCAGCGAACGCACACCGTGGCGTTCACCCCAAGAGCTTGCAACCGGGCACCGACTATGGTCACAAAATTTTTCTAGACTTTCCTGCCGGTCATCTGCTTCAGGAAGTCGAGAATAGTGCTCGAGAAACACCCGAGGCCGGTCTCAAGGGGCTGGTTCCCTTAATAGATTTTGTAGAATGGCAGCGCCTTCCAATTATCTATATGGGTCCTGAATATTTTTAAATATGGGTACAGACTGCAGTGCGGTTACTGACCTCCCAAGTTTGTTGGGGTCGTACCGACCGCAGTGGTTCCAGAACAGGCTCGGGTTATGGAACAAGAGGTACAGACTCTAATGGAGTTAAGGGGCCATAGAGAGTGTTCCCCGACCAGACGGGAAGTCCAGGTTTTACAGCCGGTACTTTTTAGTTCCAAAGGAGGATGGTGGACTGAGGCCAATTTTAGATCTAAGGCTATTGACTTGTTCTTTGAGGAGATCCAGGTTCAAAATGCTTACAATTTCCATTATAGGAAACCAAATCAGATCCGAGGACCGGTTTGACATGGTAGATCTAAAAGTTGGGGCTGTCCACTCAGTTGTAGGGCAACCAATGTTGTTCTTGCAGCGGGGCCCGGAAACGATGTGTATTGCCCGCCGTCTATGCCGCTTCGGGCCGCATCATTTTCCAGCGAACGCACTCTGCGTCGTTTTTCCTCGAAAAATAAAAAAACGAGCATCAGTTATGGTCACGAAAACCGTATCGACTACAGCCTGCCGGTATTCCGCTTCAGGGAGTCGAGAAAGATGCTCGAAAAACACCAGAGGCCAGTCTCGAGAGGCTGGTACCCCAAGTAGATTTTGTAGAGGCATGGTATCATCTTCCCAACATATCTGCGTGGGTCCTGCATATGATAAAATTAGGGTACAGACTACAGTTCGCGCACCGCCCCCCCCAAGTTTTCTGGGGTGGTGCAAACTACAGTGGTTCCAGGGCAGGCTCAGGTGATGGAACAAGAAGTACAGACTCTGCTGCTAAAGGAAGCCATAGAACATGTTCATCCTTTAGACAGGGGGTCCGGGTTTTACAGCCGGTACTTTATAGTTCCAAAGAAGGATGGGGGGTTAAGGCCAATTCTAGATCTCAGGGTTTTGAACCGATCTCTGAGGAGGTTCAGGTTCAAAATGTTAACCATTCCTGCAATCATGAGTCAGATCAGATCCGAGGACTGGTTTGTGGCCAGTGTTGGGAGTGTCATGTCGCAGGAAATCCGTTTCGACAGACGCTTCCCTCACTGGCTGGGGCGCGGTCATGGACTGCCGCTTTGCCAGGGGTCTGTGGCAGGACCATCATCATTCTTGGCATATAAACTGCCTAGAGATGATGGCTGTGTTCAGGGCTTTGAGGAGCTTCCTCCCAGACATCAAAGGTTACCATGTCTTAGTACGATCAGACAATACGTCGGTGGTAGCCTATCTGAACCGACAAGGGGGACTCAGATCGCGCTCAGATTTTCAGACATAATATCACTCCTGATAGCTCCGCCATGGCAGATTCCTCTGAGGAGGGATCTGTTGTCTCAGGCGGAGGGCACAATCTTCCACCCTCAGCCAGAGCTGTGGAAGCTGTGGGTCTGGCCTCTGAGGGGGTTCAGTACCTAAATGCTGGTCTATCAGCTGGAGTGGTTGAAACCATACTTAGCTCTAGAGCTCCATCTACTAGAGTATATGGCCTCAAGTGGAATGTGTTTGTCACTTGGTGTAGAGAACATGAGTTAGATCCAGTAAACTGCCCGGTGGCTTCAGTTCTGGAATTTCTTCAAAATCGTTTCTCTGCGGGTCTCTCCCCTTCCACGCTTAAGGTGTACGTGGCAGCCATTGCGGCTTTCCACGCACCATTAGGTGATGGGCCTCTGGGGAGGCACCAGTTGGTCATTCGGTTTCTCCGCGGTACTTGGAGGATGAGGCCGGCAACCAGGTCTAGGGTTCCTGCCTGGGACCTGGCGATAGTTCTGGAAGGGTTATCCCTGGCCCCCTTCGAACCTCTAGAGTCGGCCTCGCCTAAGGATTTAACGCTGAAAATGGTTTTTCTCTTGGCTATTACCTTACTTAAGAGGGTGGGAGATCTCCAAGCCCTGGCAGTAACACCAGCTTGCTTGGAGTTTGCCCCTGGCAGAGTAAAAGCTTTTTTGCACCCGAGTCCGGGCTACGTGCCTAAAGTTCCATCGAATACGGCTCGGTCTACAGTCCTTCAGGCATTCCATCCTCCACCTCATGTGTCGGCAGAAGAAGAGAAGCTTCATTTGCTCTGCCCCGTCAGAGCTTTAAGCGTGTACCTTGAGAGGTCCTCTTCTTGGAGAAGGTCGGACCAGTTATTAGTATGTTTTGGGTCACCTAAGAAGGGGCTCCCGGCATCCAAGCAAACTGTTAGTAATTGGATTGTTCAGGCTATTACTGAGGCTTACAAGGTGCGTGATTTGCCTTCACCTTTAGCCGTAAGGGCTCACTCAACTAGAAGCATGGCTTCTTCTAGGGCCCTTCTTTCGGGAGTACCTCTACAGGAGATCTGTGAGGCAGCCGGTTGGGCTACTCCACATACTTTTATTAGGTTCTACAGTCTCCACCTTCCTAGTACGCCTGGCGCACACGTGCTCAGTCCTTGACGAGTGCCTAGACAGTTTCACTCCGGGACAGGCCTATTCGGCGCGTGGCCTAGTGGGCACTCGTTCCCCAAAGTGTCGATTCTCGACGCAGTGTAGAGTTCCCTCGAAAGGGAACGTCTCGGGTTATGACTATAACCCTTGTTCCCTGAGAAGGGAACGAGACACTGCGTCGTTCTGCCACGCCCCTTGAGGCCTTGGAGCGTCTTGCTTCCTCGCGAGGCTAGTGTGTGTTGTGACAGCGTCACTTTTATACTTCCGGGTATGCCGTCACATGTTACGTCACGACGCAACACCAATCAGGATTGGATTAGTTTCATTCATACTTCAGAGGCGCACGCTAAGGGAGCGTCCCCAAAGTGTCGATTCTCGACGCAGTGTATGATCCCCAAAAAGTTTAATGCTGTTTAATGTTTCAAGTTTAAGTACATTCGAAGAACACATGCACAGTAGAAATGCAGTATGATATTGTAGATTTTACAAGAAATTTCCAAGAGTGCCGTTAGATGCAAGGGAAGTCCTACTGTGGAATTACTGTGAAATTAATGCAATTATTAACCTGGAATATACTGTAATTACAAAATTTTTAACAGTGTAGATCTAAATGCCCAGAAAGGTCTATGTAAGAATGTTTGAAAGAACCCATGATGGAACACTTTCACTTGTCTAATTCTTAAAAACGCTGTTTAGGAGCATTTAAACGTACCCATGATCCCCCAAAATGGTTTCCCTACTCTTTTCAGCAATCATTTTACAGGACTTTCAGGACATTTTTAATTTTACTATGACAGGAATAAAGGACAAAGATCACGCCCTGAAGTATATATTTCTCTCACCATAAGTCTTATTTAATATCGACTTGGTACCAAAGTATCAGTACATTTGACATCAATCAGAACTAAATAAAACAGACTGTGTGACTGCTTTAGTTAGAAAAGATACTGAATTAGGTGCTTACCAGTCAACATTCGCTGCATATATTTGAGCAGTTAATAACATTAGCTAATGGCTGCAAGTGGCAACACATGATTAAACATCATTCAAAATACTTCTCTTACATGTCAAAACTCAGCATCCCTGAACATAGCACTTTCTGCAACTGACATTAATTATTTGGGCCAGAAATCTACTCTTTTGTTAAAAAAAAATTCCATGAGTCGAGGTAGAGCCGTTCAAATGTGTATGATTCCCCAAAAAGGATTATATAGGACTATAGTACTGTATGATGCCTGAAAATTAAGCCTATGCAGTGAAGTTCACACACATCAATAATGCACAAAAATGCAACAAAAGTAGAAATGTTCCTATATGCTATATGCCTGTGATGTCTAAAAAATGAGAGAGAGAGAGAGAGAGAGAGAGAGAGAGAGAGAGAGAGAGAGAGAGAGAGAGAGAGAGAGAGAGAGAGAGAGAGAGAGAGGCAAAGTTGGCTGAAGACGTCAATACTGCACAGACAGCATGAGTTAATAAGAGGAAGTGGGTGTAAGAGTGAGCGAATGAGGCATGGAGCAGACCATGGGTGAATGAATGAGTGAGAGTAAGATTGAGTTTGAGTGTGTGTGGGTGAAGCTGTATGGCTGCAAGATCAGTTCCAATGGTGACAGTCTGTGATATTTCCTACACTCAGCGCACCATAACCAATTATCCTATTTACATGCAAAACGACACTGCATGTATGCCTCTTTATAGCCGCCCGCAGGGGCAAGCCGAGAGCGGAGAGGAAAAATGAAGGTATGAGACAGTGGGGGCCAACAAAACGGTGGGAGAAAAGGAGGGGGACAGGAAAGAATGAGTGCAAGAAAGAGCGAAGAGTATGAGATAAAGAGATGGAATTAGAGTGGAGGGGAAGTAATGTTGACATGATGAGAGAGGAGAGTTATTATGAAAGAGTGCAGGGACTGAGAAACGCATGGCCATGAAAGAGTAGGAGGACGTGAAAAAGAGGGGAAAAGAATGACAGAACAAGAATGAGAAGAGAAAAAACAACCCAAAAAGAGAGTGAAAAAGTTGAAAGGAGATGAAGGGTGAATAATAGTGGGCAGGAGTGCAGGTGAGCATTCATCACACTCTATTAGCTTAGGCAGTAACAAAAAGTTAGCAGTAGGGGGCAACAGGTCTGTTGTAATATGCTTACTTATAGTAAAGCCAGCGCTCTTGTCTCCTGCACCAGCCTCTAATGACTGATTTAGGAACAGCTCGCGGCACATCTGCCACCATATTTAAACTTGAGTATCTGGCATATACTGTTCCCAGAGTAGATGGCCGTACATGCGATGGTCAGAGACAAAATCTCAATATAAATTCAGTAACCGTGCCTGTAAATCTGCGAACTTGTGTCGTTGATTGGACTGCAGATCATGCTGGAATATTGAGGTCAAAGAATCAAAGTGATTTCATTATTTCGTCAACTCAAATGTGGACTTTAGATGAATCATATTAATACTAGATTCTATATTATCCAACTGACCACTATTATACTAATCAATTTAACTTCACTAAAATGACCACAAGCTCAAATATCAAACATGGGTGCTTCATAGGTCAGAAAGCTTGGTCAATAACATGATCATAAACCACAAGAGACTACATGAATTTCACCATACCTGTCATGAAACATTTTCAGGTCATATTTCATTTGAAAATTTTTCATTTCAGCTCAGTCAGCGACAAACAGCGGAGGGACCCAATAAAATCACAAGTCCCACCTCAGCTAGCGAACAGAACCAATCACAGTTTAGGCTGCTCCGAGAACAGTTGAAGTTAGAAGTAAAGTTTCATTGTAAGGGAGACTGACTGAAACTGTCAGGGGGGGGAATCTGGGTAACAGTAACATCATGAAAAGGAGAGGAAGGCCAGGAAAACGGCTTAATCAGCCTATCAAAACGTTCTTTAACAAGACAGGTTAGTGCAGTCAGTGTAGGGATGTCAATGTGATGGGATGCCGTGCCCTGATCATTTTGCGGGAATAGGATACCTAATAAGAGCTGCTGCCTGCGCCCTCCTGCCTGTATATCTCATTACTGTACTGTAGTTTGTTGGTTTGTATAACATGCAGAAAAATGGATATGTGTGTCATATTGATCACAGACCTGCCGGCTGCTGATGAGAAATGTTTAAGATAATACTGTCAAGAAAACGCGAATACAACTCACTGCTCTTGATGGATAATCAAATTATTTAATCAAATAGCAGTACATTATCTTCATCAAAAAGGAAGACAATGAGAAACATAAGTGGTTTTATTTTACATTTGACTGCACTCTTTTTAATTTCTGAATATTTATCTCAGCTGTTAGACATGAGACTGCCTGGAAATACATTTTGGTAACACTTTACAAGGTTCATTAGTTAACTTGAACTAAGAATGAACAATACTTCTACAGCATTTATTTATCTTAGTTAAAATTAATTTCAACATTTACTAATACATTATTAAAATCAAAGGTTGTATTTGTTAACATTAAAACACATGAACAAACAATAATGAACAGCTGTATATTTATTAACTAACATTAACAAAGATTAATAAGCACTATAATAAATGTATTTCTCGTTGTTAGTTTATACATTAACTAATGTTAACTAATGAACCTTATTGTAAAGTGTTACCGACATTTTATAGGCCTATTATATTGCTGGTATGCCTACTTAAAAAAAGTTTATTTTATCATTTTATTAATTTCTTGTCTTTTGTTGTTATTTTATTATTTTGTCTTGCATAATTGCTTGATGACTTTAAAAATTTAAGTAGTTATTAATCGCTAAATGCCACTGTTTTGATATAATATTTATAATCAACTTTGTATATAAATGTATATAAAATAAGTAAAAGCAAAAACCTGTATTTGCATTTATTTATTTGTCTGTTTTGTTATTTTGTAAATCTTTATTAGGTGCATGGCACCTGATGTGAGCCTCCATGCCCATATATTATAGGCCTACAGTTACGGTACATGACATGAGTGGAGGACGTTGGGGGCCCGCATCAATGTTTTTTTATGGGGGCCCAGGATTCAATAGCTATGACCCTGATTGTGACATTATTTTTATGACAATGTGCCGCCAAAAAAAAAAAAGTCTTGCTCATTGCCATATAATGAAACAAATAATGGTATAGTATTTTAATGGGGAGTCATTTAATAAGAACCTTATGAGAATCACATTTGAAAATAATGAGAGTAACAAATAAACTTGAAAGTAAAATATCCTGATATATTGCCGTAATGAAATGTGGAAGGAAAAATATGCTTATTTCTCATTAAAATAATGTTGCAGTGTCACAATGGTCCTAAAAGCAGGCAATAGGCAAAGTATAACTTATATTTGTATTTGTTTTATTTTAGAAATGTGACACGGACATGTGCTTTGGAGACTCATCCATCCATTTTTGAAAATTAATTAGAGAACAAAAAAATGTACTCAGTGACTCCACTGCTTAAACCCACATGAAGATCGAATAAGAGTTCATTCAAATGCAGGTTGCAATGATTTCAAAATAAGGAAGAAATTATGGGGGGAAAGCCTGTATGAAAACACTTGCACAGGATCTATAGATGTGATTCCGTGCTCAGCACTAATGAACAGAGATCAATGGGAAAACCTTGAGTAAAAAACAGCAGCAAATTCTAAAGTGTACAGATTGTTAATTGGCTCCCCTAAAGGAATAGATGTTGCAGTACTTTGACGTAGAGAAGCAAATCCCTTCTCAGGCAAAAATATTAACTTTAAAACGTGAACAACTTGGTTAAACCTAATATGCAGATGTCACATTAAACAAAATCTGATGATGAATAACCGTGCTGGTAAAGTGGGCTAGAGAAAAGGCTCAAAATGGAAATGAACTGGCCAGGTCAGCTAACCTAAACTGATGGCATGTTTAAGTGATTGACTTGAAGGTGCTTAAAATATTTATGATTCCCTCAGTTCATGCCTGAGTGACACAAACACTTCCAATAGAGCTCCCCCCACCATAAAAGACAAGTCAACAGTGCTGTTTGAAGCCAGATTTTTTTTTTTTTTTGAGTGATTTATGAGAAGCATGACTGACAGGCAGCAAATCCCTGCAGTATGGGCTGTCAAACACAAATCAAATGCAGGTTAAGGGCTTGTGTGTGTGACTGAACACATGTGGCCTCACTGGGGTTATGGGTGAAAAGAGACCCAGGTAACACACAACTCAATGTTTTGATTCAGTCATCACAGTCGCACTAGAATATGAATTTTGCACGGCAAGAGATGAAACATGAACTCGTTAGATTCTTTTTTGTTTTGCTTTGCCGCCCATGACGTTCCCGGTTTAGGGCCATTTCCTCTAACAGTGCAAAGTCAATGTAGTGTTCATACATAATTAACACCAGTTATGCACAGCTTGAAATAAAGAGTTTCTGTTTGTGTTAGGAGACTGTAGGGAGAAATATTACAACCAAAATGTAATACATATTTATCAAATGAAAGCTTGAACAATTTTAAATGGAACGGTCTGGAATGGTCAGTATTCTTTTAAATGCAGCTGGATCATGTGGTTAAAAAATAAAAGACTTGTTCATGATTATCTGAAGACCTCATACATGTTTTGTAGATTCAAGTTTTAGCTTGCATGCCATTGTTATGCTAGTGTACTCTTAAACATTGACAGAATCTGCTTTTAGTGAATATTTGCATTTATTTACAGTCTTTATCTACAAAAAAAGGGACCAAAAGGTGATGACTCACCCTGCACTTCACAGATTTTCAACCAATGAAATTCATATCAGAATGAGAAAATGCCTCCAAATACACTCAAGTTATTTTATGAGATCTTGAAAAGATTCCATTATAAAGTTTGGGAACAGTAAGGTAAATATTAAAATAAATTAATACTTTTATTCAGCAAGAACATATAAAATTGATAAAAAGTGATAATATTACTATCTATTTTCAAATTTCAGTTCTTTAACAATCCGTGGTTTCCACAAATAAATTAAGCAGCATAATGCTTTTCAACCATCATAATAATAAGAAATGTTTCTTTAAAACCAAATCTGCATAATAGAATGATTTCTGAAGGATCATGTGACACTGAAGACTGGCTGCTGAAAATTCAACTTTGCCATTACAGGAATAAATTATATTTTAAACAATATTCAAATAGAAAACCATCCTTTTAAATTGCAATAATTTCACAATTTTTGGTAACAAATAAATACAGCCTTGGTGAGCATAAGAGACTGTAAAAAAAAAAAAAAAAAAACTGCACTGACCCAAAACTTTTGACCGGTATATTGGTTTTCTTTCTTCTTGTTTTTGTAAGAGACATGGATGTACATCAAACAAAGCTGTGAACCTATCAGCAATCAAGTAGATTTTCTTACCTGATCCTATCTGGCACCCTCTGGGTTTGATTTCCATCCATCATGCAGTTCCCAGCGAAGCTCGTCCCTCGAGCCCCAGCATACTCCCTACGCAAAGCCATAGCACCGTGCGTCAGTACCGACACACCCTTTGCGATTCGCCGTCGTGGCTCATCCCTCCATCCCTGTGGCCTCACAGCAAACACAGCCTTGGGTAGACCCTCAAGACCAAGTCCTGCCAGACCCGGGCCCACCGCAAACCACATATGTGAGGGAGTAGCCTGCCCTGATGCCCATGCAGCCTTAAAAATGTGCCCTGCCTCTTCCTGTGAGCAATAAAGGAGTCGCACCTGTAAAGAGTGTTAGAGCGAGAATAGAATAAGTATTCAAATGGACCACTTTTTCCTTTTCAAGCCATCATAAAATCAAAATGCATTTACTTAAAGAGAAAGTTCACTTACTCACCCTCATGTTGTTCCAAACCTGTGTGAGTTTCTTTCTTCTGCTGAACACAAAAGTATATATTTTGAAGAATGTTGGTAACCAGACAGTTGATGGTAGCCATTGACTTCTTTTTTTTTATTTTTCTGCTATGGAAGCCAATGGCTAACGTCAGATGTTGATTACCAACATTCTTTAAAATATCTTCTTTTGTGTTCAACAAAAGAAAGAAACTCAAAAAGGTTTAGACACAACTTGAGGGCGAGTAAGTGATGACAAAATTTTCATTTTGGGTGAACAATCCCTTTAACGCTCATTCCTGGTTTTATTGCGCACAACAATCATTGATGTAAATAATTGCAAAGAAAAAAAGTATTTGTAATGTTTAATAAATGAACTTGATCCACCTCAAAAATGCTCTCATTCAATACTCGGATTTATTCTGAAACATGTCACATTATGGAAGAAAAAGAAAGTATGGAGTTAATAAAAACATCATTGGTCCTGCTAAGGATACCAAAGAACACGGATATCATTGGAACATGAATATCATGTCGACTTTAACTTAACGAGTCTCAAAATAAACATTTTACAGTCATCAAGCTCAATAAGCTCTTTCTGGCTGCTCATGATACTTCTTAGATTTCAGAATATTTCCCATCGGAACAGAGTGATCCGGTCAGCTTGTTATCCATGCGCTAGCACGTGTTCTTCAGTATCTTTAGCACGACCAATGGGTGTTTTCATAAAACTCAAACACGGGAAGTGATGTACGAGGGCTTTTTACACACACATTTAGAAAAAAGGTTAGAGATGTCAGACATCTTCAAATTACTTTGATACGGGTTTTGTTTTTCTTGCTGGAGATGTATTGCTTATCCCACTTGTTGACATGTAGCCACAGGCTTCTCACAGGGAGATAAAACTACTCTTGAGGGTTGTTGACTGGTGACCTGCAATCCGCCAAAAATCCAAACAGTATAACAACTGTAGCGAAAATAGTGTGGAATTAATAGACCTTCCAGCAGGGGCAAGACCAGGCCCTGGCTATTGGACTACACCCCTAAATGTTTTTTTTTTTTTTTAAATGTCTGTGGGTCTTATTTTCTGCTTTTTGGGGTATTTTTCGTGTATATAAAAAAAAAATTGGGCAGTTAAAATAAACTTGCAGTTGATGAGAATTCTGTCACATGGCACTGGTTCCAATTATTCTGCCCATTTTAACCTCATAAACCCAAGCATTGACATTCATGATGTGATGTTTTTCACCTTTCAGTGTGTCTTTAGACAGGGCTCGACATTAAGCCTTGTTATGTGCTTGTCCAAATCCTGTCTGAAAAGAATGGTGTAATTAATGTAATTCTGAAACAATATTCTCATCAGTGTTCTATCAGTGCTTACTTGCTTAAATCTGCAGATTTGTTTTGTGATATTAGTACCCCTGATTTCCACGGAATGTTGTAGCTTTATTAATAGCATTTTTTCTTAATATTTTAAATATGCGTCATCTTGTGTGTCAAATTCTTACATTTTATCAATACATTAAATTATAATATAAGACCCTGAAAGGCTGTTAAAAATTAAATGAAATCAGTATTAACAAAATCCATATTTTCACTGCAGAGGAAAGCTGCATTTAAAGTGGTATTTAGATGTATTTACACAGACTGTTTAATGAAGCTTGGAGGTGGCATGGATGCATTTAAACTGCATAAATAATGTTATGAGATTATTGTTTTAAATTACATTTTCTAAATATCCAAATATAAAATATTGGAAAAAAATGGATTCAATGGATTCATTCAAACGGCTGATTCATTCAAGAATAAAACAAGTGACTGTCTGTCTTTATGAACAAGTGACTGTCTGTCGTTGAATCACAGACTCACCCGATTTTGTTGTTTGGACACACACAACAGTTCTGCTTTGGCTTTGTTTGGAACTACTTTGGTTGACAAAAACAAAAATCAATATTGTGTCTAAATGGTAACTCATGTACTATTAACTACTTGTTTCTTGAACTGTTCTATAAAATCAACATCACATTTGCAATCATGCTGATATTCGTGAAAACAGCACTCTTGTGCATGTGATGTTGCTTAACAGCTCTCCAAACAAGCTGATGATCTGTGTCTGGTGTGGTAAAAAAGGACATACAAAATGTGCAGAGCAGTGGGTCCATAGGAACAAATTTATTGTTATAAGTTATAGTTATAAATATAAAAACTCAAAAAAAAATGTAAAAGTTAAAATTTAAAGTAAAAAGTTTAAAAAAAAATACCACATCAAAAAGCTGCTTCTTTTGTGTTTTTTATTGTTTGTTTTTTTGTGCTGTTTGATTTCTCCACCCAGAGTCCTTTCATACACAGACATGCTGTGCGAGCCTCAACTAGTGCAACCCTGTTAAAGGAGTGGTATAATGCCTCTTTTTACAATATGTAAAATAAGACTGTTGTTCCCAGAGTGTATTTGTGAAGGTTTAGCTCAAAATACCCCACAGATAAAATTGTCCATTTTTGAGAGTCAGTAAAAATGTGTTGTTTCGTGTGTGTCCCTTTAAATGCAAATGAGCTGCTGCTCCCGGCACAGAGCGCGGAGCTTCAAGAGCTTGTGAGTAAGCATCTCAGATTACCTCAAGCACTGAAATGTCAGAAACTGTTCTGCCTTTTATGTTTAAACTGGAGTCGGAAAATGATGGAGAGACTCAAGAAGAAGTGACAACGTAGAATGGAACAGGACATTTCTGAATGGTTAGTTGGTGAATTTATGCTGCTGATGTGGAGTTAACTATCTTCAAGTCTTTGATTGGTATATTCTGTCATTATAATCTATAAATCGCTTGTTTGGGAACTGTTGTAAGATGTCTACAGAGTGACATGCTATTGCGTTTGTGTTACGTACTGTATTGCATGTGAAAAGACGGATGCGATAGCTTGAGCAGACTAACAAATGTGCTCTACTACAACAAATCATACTCCTCTCCACATGGACTGCGTGTTCCCGGGGGCAGGGTTTATGTAAATTTTAGGGTTAGTGATGTCACTAACCCGGGAGGAATGTCATATAGTCCCTACCAGCTGTTTGTTGTAGTTCTTAAAAAACTATTTCTTTAAAACCAAATATCTTTCTTTGCTTTAAACTTTGAGCGTTGTAACTTTGCAGATGTTGTTTATGCTCAAACAGCAACATTACAAACTAACTAAAGTTAGAAAAGTGAAATCATAATCAACCACCCCTTTAAAGTCATCTATCGCCATTTACACTGGATGTAATCAAATCAATCCTCAGTGCTTCCCTAGTGATGTTTTATTAATCACATTTTAATCAGGCTACTTTTACTTGCCCCTTCAAAAAAGCATTTATGTGGAGCACTGCTCTAGGAAGCCATTAGTTGTAAAAAAAAAAAAAAAATACAAATAAACAGATAAATTTGCACCATGGTATCATTTGGAAAAGCATTGCAAAATTGCAACACTGGGCATTTAAGGCCCCGGTATACTTCTTGTGAAATCGAAGAGTGGACTGATGCGACATCATTTTGAACAAAATCAGGACAAAACGAAGTATGTTTGGAGTTCAAAACAGCTTGCCATGCTTCGGCTGGTAAACACCTTCGTAATTGAATTTGTCCTTGGCGATGATGTAATAGGTAGGTGTGCTCTGAGCCGCTTTTGACATGGAGCCCTTCTCTGGTTTATTTCCTGTTCAGTTTGTCGAGGTCGGACATCCGTGAGTAAAAACATGAACACACTGAAGAGCCACTTAAGTGGAAAATAGTAATTTTACTAAAGTAATTTTACGAAACTGTCATTATTTTTATTATTATTATTTAATTATGTAAAGCTGCTTGATTTAAAGCAATCTATTGTATAAAGTGCTATAAATAACCATGACATGACTTATCAGGAGAGCCAAATTGAGCAGAGCTTGTGCAATCATATCCACATTGTTATAGTATAATCGTCCCGGGTTACGTATGTAACCCTAGTTCCCCGAAGGGACGGACGCTGCGTGTAATCGCAGTGGGAACGCCCTCCAGCGTGACGCGTCTGAAGCATGAATGAAATCAGTCAATGGAGAGGATAAGCGTACGGCGTGTGACGTCATCGACCAGGAAGCTATGAATATCCCCTAAGCACACAATACGTCAGCTTAAAAGTTACTGAAGCAAGCGACCCAAGGGGATGCCGGGAGTATGGCAGGACACGCAGCGTCCGTCCCTATCGGGGAACTAGGGTTACATACGTAACCCGGGACGTTCCCCTTCAGGGACTACCGCTGCGTGTAATCGCAGTGGGAACGCAATACCCACATCCCCATACGACCAAATCCCCATCGTGTGTCATTAGAGACACAAACCGACGAGAGAACCTGAGCCCCGGGAGTGGAGCTGAGATCAAGGGAATAAAATCGAACAAAAGTGTGCGGTGAGGACCAGCCTGCCGCATCACAAACGTCCTGAAGAGAAGCTCCTGAAAGAAGAGCTGTAGAGGCAGCCATACTCCTGGTGGAATGAGCCCTTACAGCCAAAGGTGAAGGCTGATGGGCCGAACCGTAAGCAAGTGAGATGGCCTCGACCACCCACTTGCTCATCCTTTGCTTAGATGCAGGACACCCTTTCTTAGGTGACCCAAAACAGACAAACAGTTGTTCCGATCTCCTCCACAGGGCAGCTCTGTGGACATAAGCATCTAAAGCCCTAACGGGGCACAGCAAATTAAGTTTCTCCTGGTCTGACGTCAGAAAAGGCGGAGGACAGAAAGCCTGCAGAACTATAGGTCTAACAAAAGTAGTTGGTACCTTAGGAACATAACCTGGTCTGGGACAGAGAAAAGCTTTAACCATACCAGGAGCAAATTCCAGGCACGAGGGAGCCACCGAAATTGCTTGAATATCTCCAATTCTTTTTAGAGATGAGATAGCGAGAAGAAGGATAGTCTTTAGAGTAAGAAACTTTTCCGAAACTTCCTCGATGGGCTCGAAAGGAGCAAGGGAGAGACCTCCCTGGAGTGGGATAACCCTGTGGAGAGACGGTCCTGCAGGAAATCCAGCACTGTACCAACCGGGCAGTTAACTGGGTCCTGCTGGCGCTCTCCACACCAAGAGGTGAAAAGTTTCCACCTCGCGGCATATAACTTCCTCGTGGAGGGGGCTCTGGATTGGAGGATGTTCTCAACGACCTCAGCCGAAAGACGAGAATCTATGAGCTGGGCCCCCTCAGAGGCCAAGCCCACAGCCTCCATAGCTCTGGGCGGGGGTGAAGGATCGACCCGCTCGCCTGAGAGAGCAGATCTCTCCTGATAGGTATCTCCAGGGGAGAGCCGTCTAGGAGAGACACTAGGTCCGCAAACCATACTCGGGCCGGCCAGAACGGGGCTATTAGCAGGAGACTGAGCCTGTCCTGGCGAACCCTCTCCAGAACTCCCTGGAGCAGAGCGATCGGGGGGAAAGCGTACAGGCGTGACCTCGGCCACGGATGTACCATTGCGTCCAACCCCAGTGGGGCTGGCTGGCTGAGAGAGAACCACAGTGGACAGTGTGATGTCTCTCGGGACGCAAATAGGTCTACCTCGGCACGACCGAAATGTTCCCATAGGAGCTCCACCACCTCGGGGTGAAGACTCCATTTCCCGGGCCTCGGCCCCTGCCTCGACAGGATGTCTGCCCCCTGGTTCAAATACCCCGGGAGATAAATAGCTCTGAGAGAGAGAATTTTCCCTTGGGAAAATAGAAGGATCTGACGTGCCAGTTTGTAAAGCGGGCGAGAACGCAGACCCCCCTGATGGTTGATATAAGAGACCACCGATGTGTTGTCTGTCCAGAAAAGAACATGGTGGCCCCTTAATTCTGGGAGGAAGTGTTTCAGAGCCTGAAACACCGCCAACATCTCGAGGCAATTTATGTGCCATAGATGGTCCTCCCACAGACCCTGAGCCGGGCGACCATTCATGATCGCCCCCCAACCCGTGAGAGAGGCATCTGTTGTTAGCATAACACGACGACAAGGAGCTCCCAACACAGGGCCTTGGGACAGAAACCAAGGATCTCTCCACACAATCAAGGCGCGATGACACCGTCGCGAACTCATGATCATGCGAAGCGGATTTCCCCTCGGGGAGAATCCCTTGGTTCTGAGCCACCACTGTAATGGTCTCATGTGCAGGAGGCCAAAAGGTATCACGTTGGACGCAGCTGCCATGAGGCCTAACAGTCTCTGGAACTGTTTCACAGTGAATGACCGGCCTAGCTTGACTTGATCTACTGCGGCAAGAATCGAAGCAACACGAGCAGGTGACAATTGTGCCTGCATCGTCGTCGAATCCCACGCTACACCGAGAAAAGTGGTTCTCTGTAATGGAGAAAGAACACTCTTCTTGGCGTTGAGTCTCAACCCCAACCTCTTGATGTGAGCAAGAACGACATCTCGATGCCGAACCGCCTGTTGTTCCGATTGAGCTAGAATTAACCAATCGTCTATATAGTTCAGAATACGGATGCCCTGCAGCCTGAGCGGAGCTATAGCTGCATCCATACACTTCGTGAACATGCGGGGTGACAGTGCTAGGCCAAACGGAAGAACCCGATATTGGTACGCTTCGCCCCCGAAAGCGAACCTCAGGAACGTCCTGTGTTGAGGGAGGATAGATACATGGAAGTAAGCGTCCTTTAGATCTATCGTGACAAACCAGTCCTCGGATCTGATTTGTGACAAGATCTGCTTGAGAGTGAGCATCTTGAATTTGAGCTTCCCTACAGCGCGGTTTAAGAGGCGCAGATCTAGAATGGGACGCAGCCCTTCATCTTTCTTTGGCACGATGAAGTACCGGCTGTAGTATCCTAACTCCCTGCTAGGTAGAGGAACCCGCTCTATAGCCCCTTTCAGCAACAGAGTTTTTACCTCCTGTTCTAATACCAGAGCCTGCTGCTAGCGCCCTGTAACGTACTGGCAGGGAACAGCTGGTCTGAGCACTCCACAACCCTCCTCGGAGGGGGCGAGAGTCCCTCGGGAAGTCGCTCGCCGGGCCTCTCTACGCCCTGTATAGGCAGGGTTAGTAGAGCAGACCCCTGAGGGCACCGGGAAAGACAGGGCACCGTGTTGTTGTGCAGTGAACTCAAGTCTTCCCCGATGGGGACCACCCTCAGAGTCCTGATGTCAGCACGTCAGGATTTTTTCGACACGGCCTTCTTGGCGATAATGACTGTCCTCAGATCAGCCCTACCCCGAGAAGGTCGCGCCGGAGAGCGTCCCGCCTCGTCCCTCCAGTTTCTCTGCGGGGGGGCACGAGACGCGACACTCCGTTTCTGCTGCGCTCTTTTTGAGGTACTCGGCTGCTGGGACTGCCCTCGCTCAGCAGCCCCAGCGAAACGCACTTTAAGGGGCATACATTTTTGAAAAGCAGCCGCCTGTTTCTTCTCTTCCTGGAACCTCTCCGTGACAGAGAGAAGGGCGTCACCGAAGAGGCCCGCAGGCGAAACTGGAGCATTTAAAAGAAAAGTCTTGTCCTTCTCCTTCATAGAGGTCTGACTCAGCCACAAATGTCTTTCTGTGGCCACCATGGCTGCCAATGGACTTAGCGGTCTCCCTGGTGGCCCGGAGAGTGAGATCAGCCGTCTGCCTAAGTTCATTAATCATGTCAGCAGAAATTTCACCCCCTTCAAATGCGTCTTTAAGCAAGTCGGCCTGATAAGCCTGCATAATGGCCATAGTATGTAAACATGCAGCCGCTTGCCCCGCTGCCGAGTAAGCCTTCCCAACCAGTGCAGAAGTATCTTTTAATGGTTTTGAAGGAAGAGCCGGTGCTTTAAGCGAAGATGACGAAGCAGGAGAGAGATAGCTAGCGAGCGTCTCCTCTGCCTTCGGCAACGTCACATACCCTGCAGTTTTTGCACCAAAAATATTACCATAGGCATTAGATTGGTTAGTATAGATTCTACTCGAAACCGGTCTAACCCAGGTCTTTGAAACCTCAGCATGGAGATCTGGGAAGAACGATAAGCACCGGCGAGAAGGTTGAGGTCGTGCAGACAGAAATCTATCATCTAGTTTGCTTTTATTTCTGGACTCCTGTCTATCAGCTGGCCACTCGATACTGAGCTTTTCAACAGCCCGAGATAACACATCCATCAAACCTTCTTCATTTGCAGTATAATGTGATAAAATAGTTTGCTGTGATGTAACACTTTCGACATCCAGCTCCTCAGAACTGGATAATCTCAATTCAACATCATCATGTGCCTCCACCCGGGCGGAAGTAACCGCCGAAGCGTGTGCTTCCAGAGCCGGGTGAGAGGCACTGGATCCCGCCGGAGAAAGCTGAGATAGGGCGGGGCCCGTCTCAACGTCGCCGGTGAGATCCATCTGCGAACCCCAAGACAAGCGCCGCCGCTCTGCCTCAACAGAAGCGGGACCCGAGCCTTGGGGAGCTCGCAGCAAACCACTCTCCTCAAAGAGCGATCGGCGCGAGCGCAGAGTTCTCAGAGGAAAGCGCTCGCAATGCTCACAATCAACTCCCTCGAGAGCCGACTGGGCATGCTGCACTCCCAAACAAGCCACACATAGCTCGTGTGAATCCCCACCCGTGATGTATCGTGTACAGGGGGGAACACACTTCCTATACTGCTCGCTCATTTTGTTTTTTATATATATAATATATATATATATAGTGATAAACTCCTGTCTAAAACAGACAAACACAATCGATAGATTTCAGACACACACAGAGCTTGCTGAAGTAACAAAAGCTGACGTATTGTGTGCTTAGGGGATATTTATAGCTTCCTGGTCGATGACGTCACTCGCCGTACGCTCATTCTCTCCATTGACTGATTTCATTCATGCTTCAGACGCGTCACGCTGGAGGGCGTTCCCACTGCGATTACACGCAGCGGTAGTCCCTGAAGGGGAACAGATGATTCTCACCTGCAAAATATCCAGTGTTGTTTAGAGTTGTTTTATGGTGTTAATTTACCATAGTTAAAAAGTGTTGATTTATATAACATCAACGCTTGCGAAGTTAGTGTAATTACAGTGAGTTTACATAATTGACACTGATCTTATTTCTTATTGATCTTATAGTTGACTGGATCTTATTTCTGGTCCTTGCAAATTATTTCCTCTTTGATTAATGGCTGACAACCATGAGAGTACAGATATAATTCCAACAGACATAATATATTTATAACTGCTTAATGTAGATGTTATCATTTGTGCTGGCAAATTTTGGCAATAAAATGCATTTTATGTCTCATACTTTAGTATAGCCGTGCATTGTGTTCCACAAATAATAGTGAGCACCAATCAGTAGTGTGCAAATAGTTTTTTTGTTGTTGTTTTTTTTACGTTCACCCCTACGTACTCAGCCTTGGATAATCAGGAATTTACATTAAACGCATTGCGGTTACACCCTTCTCCAAAACTAAGACAGAAAAATTATCATTCAATCCAGCAAGAAACTTTTTATTTTCTGGCTGCGCATGAAAAGAACCGTTTATTTTCACTTATCATATGAGACGTGTCTGACATGCACGCTTCATCTGCAATCATTTGTTTACATTCAAGTAAATGCAAATTAACTTGCTGCAATTTCACTTTAATGTAACATTTGTGAGATGACAAATGGAGCTTCTGACTGCAACGACTTGCTGGACTAATTTATCATTGACGACGTTATAATTTGCATTTTTCTTGACCAAAAGCTTTCATCGTGCTGGTGAAAGTTCAATATCAAGGTGTGAAGACGTGTGAAACTGCTTAACGATTGTACATTCCAAGATTTTCTCAATGTAGGCAAGTTAATGTGCTACTGCTTAGAGAATGTGCTAATTAAAGCAATCATGCTTAAAGCATAAGCTGAAATTAGAAAGTCCACAGGGCTTGTTTCCAGGTTTCAAAGCTTTGCTGTTTGCTGTCAATTAAGTTTTACTTAAATATGAAAAACCCAGAAATGTCTATATTCATGCTATTGTTAAAATGACTTTTCAGTGAAAAGCAAATTCGAGTAGCAAGAACTGCAGCCCGCCTGCCACAGACACCAATTTAGAAGAGGACATCTTCCATGAATTGAAGGCAGTCTACATTTAAACATTCTTTCAAGGCCTCGTACTTCTGAAATGATAGTTTAAAGGGTTTATTTGTGCCCTGTTTGAAATAATGTTTTGCTCTTAGAGTCTCCCACAAGATCCTCAACCCCCAGCACATGCACTGATACTCTTTCACTCTCTTCAACTGACCATAAAGAGACAAAGAGAGAGCAGTGCAAAATCAATCAGTCAGGGCCAGCAACAGCTTTAGCTTAGATGCTGATAAGGCAACACAGCTATGTATGCATGTGTTTTTCTTAATGATTAATTTGTCCATTTAATTATTCCCTTCCAGTATTTTATTGAGTTGTCACCTGTACAAAGAAGGCCCCTCAAAGCAATAGCCTGCCTCAGACCTCGAGCATGTTTAATCAGATTGGAAAAACAGTCTGGTGGTGAGGAAGTGCTTCAGGGAAGGAGACTAAGATCAGTCCAACAGAGGCTGTTGACAGACTTGTACAATTCCATAAAGGTAAAACTCACAATTCTGTTTGATTTTTTTAAAATTATGATCATGGTTGTAAATACCATATTACAGTGGTTTTCAATCCTGGCAATAAGCCCGCCCCCCCAAAAAAACTGCAACATAGAGCGACTTGCAATACAGATGTTGTCTTATTTACAACATGAAAAAGTATAGCCACCATGCTGAACTACTACATCTTCTGAGGCAGCAAAAATGTTACCATTATATTATAAATTTCTGTCTGACTGGCACTTTGCATAAACACAATCCTGTTTCTGCAGTGACTTTCAGAATGTTTCCTATAACAACGTTGGACATGTTTAAGTTTTACTTTTGTGTGAGAAAGTGGCATAATCATGTGAAATCCGAATAGAGTGGCCAGACTGAAATAGACTTCCAGAAATGCCATTTAAATAGGATTTCAAACCACATTTCATCGCATTTCTTGTGATCTTTTTTTTGCCATTCACACTTGCTAAATATGATCGGATTCCAATCAGATATGCACAAGCACTCGATTTGGAGTGAGTCTGAACATAGACTAAATTAACCTTTTGGACTCTCAAAGTGATTTCACATGTTCACTTGCGTTCTATTGACCTAGAGCTCAGATTTCCTTAAACAATTCTTCATTGCGTTTTAATGAAGAAAGTAAGTCGTTAAGTTTTGGGTGAAATATTCCTTTAATGAAGTTGTCCTGTCACAGTAATAAGCAAAGCATACCAACTGGTTTTATTTTGCACATATTGGGTTTTTATTTGTTGTTGTTAATTGTATGATTAAAGGGTGCTCTCGTGTCGATCTAAACCTGTAATACTTTCGTTCACCTTCAAAACACAAATGAAGATTTTTTAATTAAATCTGAGAGCTTTCTTTCTGCTTTCAGTTTTTACTGTTGTGTGTATTTATTTTATTTTTGATAGGAAAGCATGCAGCATATATTTACATATTCACCTAAACTCTCTCAGCAGTGTTGACAGCGTCCGGATGTTTGCTAACGATACACCACTAGTCATGCATTTCAAACTTATTTTTACCCCTAACGAAGAACGAGAAAAAATTTCACCAAAATTTTGATACACTAAGTGAAAGTTTTGAATTCAATTGAGATTGAGATTGTTGTGCATTATTTCATTGCTTTATACAAACTTTGCAATTCTGCTACACTGGGTCTCTGAGGGTTAAACACACATGTGAAGAGGGAATGGATTATTTAGACTTATAGCAGCTTTGACAATAGAACCCTTTACAATTTATCATCATGCTGCTCTTTCTTGTCAAGCTTATTAAAATAAAATATAGCGACTCGAGTAAGCTTATGCTTTAAAGCGAATCACTGTAGGCAGAGTTTTTACATTTATAACAAAGCTTGCTGATAAAATCTGCACTTTCATGTAATGTGTGTCTGTTGAGCCCTTCCAAAAACCGAACTGATGTTTAATAATTCTGAGGAGGAAAAAAAAAAAGGAAAAGTTTCTATCGCATAGCATCAAGCTGACCCCAATTTTTTCCTCATTCTTTTCCATGCGGGAAACGTGACAGGCACTTTGGATGTGCTCCTGTATCAGTCACTGATTAGGGGCTGAAAGTCTGGGTACTTGGACACTGTGGAGAATTAATCAGTCAAGTTGTTGAACGTAGAGGATGTCTGCTGGCGTGGCCAGTCCTGTGGGGAATTGAGTTGGCCACCTTTGGGTCAGATGGAAACTGTCATTTAATGTCATGCTGCTCTATAACATTACAGATGCCATCTCCCCTTTCGTAGGTCACACGACCTCCTTCTCTTTTGGAGCCTTCACGTAAAGGCCAAAGTATGCAGGAGAGTAAGAGAGAGAGAGAAGAAAAAGAAAGAGTGGAACGAATACACGAGCGATGAGAGGGAAGGTTAATCGAGAAATCAAGTTGGGAATATGGAGGAAGTCACTTCCAGAATGCATGAGGAGCTTTACCATATTTTTCTTATTTTGAATTCCTGTAGAATAATTGCTCTGGGGCATTAGAGCTGGCTTCTCTCTTTTCTTTGTCATATTCATACTTCTATAATTAACCAAGACTGATTTTGTAATACAATTGTTAATTGTGCTGCCAGTGATGCCACTTTGAATTAAAATGGGACAAAATGATCTAGGAGCTGGTGGAGTGAGAACGCTAGTTCAATGAAAGGAAAAGAAACTGTGGAAGAGTATGAACGTACAGTCGCAATTGAGAAAAAGAGCTGCAGTGCAGTTCACAAAAGGGATTGATTTACATGAAGATAAATGAACAGAAAAATTAACAGATTAAACAAAAACGTTGATTGTGAACCCTTTGAAAATACCAAGATTTAGGATATTTAATGTGAGCTGTCATAATTATTTATTTATTAATCTGTGCTTTAACCCTGGAATAAATCATTTTAGATTTTATATTTGTAAAATTACTTAATAATTGATAATGAATAAAAAAAGTGGGACAAAAATCTGGGCTATGAAACTTACATTTTAGAATGTAAACAAATTATTGATATACAATAAAATGACATTAAAATAAATAAATAAATACAATCTGGAAATTAAACATTTCAAATGTTTCTAATCAAATAAAAAAAAAATAAAAAAAATAATAATGTATGGAAGCTTGTTTCTTCCACTGGCTAAAAATGAAAAAGGTAATTGAGACTTTTTAATCTTACAATTCTGATGTTTTTTCTCAGAATTGCGTGATATAAACTCGCAATTGCGAATTATAAAGTCTGAATTGCAAGTTATAAAGCCGCGTTTATTATAAAAAAGTTATAAAGAGAGAATTGTGAGATATAAACATGCAATTCCTGAGAAAAAAAGTTTTCCCACAGAATTGGACGTTATAACTCGCAATTGCGAGTTTATATCTCACAATTCTGAGAAAAGAAGTCCGAATTGTGAGATATAAACTCGCAATTAAGAAAGAAAGTCAGGATAGTGAGAAAAAAACGTTGCAATTATCTTTTAAATTGTTTTATTCCATGGCAGAAACAAGCTTCCATAATAATGATATGGGAAGAAGAAAAAAATACTACCCTGCACTATTTCTATATCACTAATCACATGTAAATAAATTTGTAGCATTGATCATGTGACTTCTTTGTACAGGCAGTCAGATGTTCTTGCTTCCATTGAAGCTCAAGATGCTCTTTGATCATGCTGGAGAACATGATCATCAGGTTTTACACAAACTTGTTGAGTTCAAGCAGCTTCTTGAGTGCTGCTGTCATTAAAGCAGAAGAGAGACGAACCAAATACTTAGACATTCTGAAATTCAGGTTAGTTTTTAAATGATACTTTCACTACAATTTTTATATGCTGATAATATAATGTGTATATTCTATAAAGAAGCATTTTTTCCATTCCCACTCCTGACCTGTGCTTCATTCTCCTTCAGTAGCCTGCGGGTACGAGCCCCTCCCGGGTCATCGGTCAGGTTGAGCATCACCACACTCTTTCTCTCCCAACCGATGAAGGAGCCATCTATCATGCCTTCTACCATGGCCAGGAAATCCTCATAGCCGTGGTGGCGTGTGGTAACCACAGAGAACGCCGTCCAATCAAACTCCTCCAGGACTTCAAAAATGACATCCAGCTGCAGGCTAGTGGAGCACAAGAATTGCAAGTAGACAGAGCCGCTCTCCTGTAAGAATAAGACAATTTAGGACATAGTCAAACTTTCCAACATAATATTTTTCATAAAGAGGGGCACTTCTGAAAGGTCTAGGGCATCATAGCCAGATTCCACTTCGCTGTGAAAAATGAATCATGGTTCTTGTAATTTTCATTAAAAAAATTAAGGTGATCATTAAAAATATTGTGTATATTTTATTAGGAAAATTGTGGTTCAGTGTTGTATAGAAAATATTGAGAGCATTTCACTAATAAAACCAAGAGATACAATTTCCTACTTTTTCCTAATGTTTTGAGGCTTGAATTGAGGAACCGATTAGAGACACCATTGTTAGTTCCCAGCATGCTTTGGACATGGCTGGAAATGGAGAGTAAATATTGAAATTAAGAGTTATTTTAAGTATTTTTGAGTAAAGGGAAACATCTGTTAATATTTAATGTTCAGTTATGTTTGACATTTGAAAGAGTTTCTATTATGTTAAAGTTTTGATCGTTATTATTGTGCAGAAGAGTAGGGCTTATGGTTAGGTTGTGAATAACTGCATGTATTGATACTCTGAAGCATGTTGCTTTGTTCATTGAGCAATAACATTGCTATAATGCTAGTGCAGTGACAAGTTTGTTTCTGTCCTGAGAAGCATACAGTCTTTAACTATACAATATAACTCAGTCAAATATAAACAGGTCATTTCCATTCACTCTAATTCACACAGTTTTGAGCTTTAACTTAAAATAAAAAAGTATATTTCACTAAAAATATTAAATTCATTGTCATTGTAACGGAGCAGGCTCCCGCACCACCTCCTCTTCACCACCGGAGGGAACCGTCTCCGGAATATTAACCATACCCTTCGAACTCCATTTCCCATCATGCCTCATACCTGGGACTGATTGCACTCACACCTGCACCTCATTCACACACACTCATATAAGCCTCATTCACACACTCATTCAGTGCGAAGTCTTGATCTGCCCCGGCCATCATTTCTGAGCGTTATTTCCCTGAGTTTGTTTCCTGTGTTTGATCTTGGATTATTTATCGTTGCTGACCCTTCTCTGCCTGCCCTGACCTCGGATTGTTTACTGGACTCTGATTCCCTCTGCCTGCCTCGACCCTTTGCCTGGTTACCTGGTTTGTCTCCGCCTTGCCTTCTCTGTTCTGTTTGCCACTGTTTGACCTTGCCTGTTTTGACTATTCTAATAAATGCTGCAAATGGATTCTCCTGACTCCGCCTCTTCACAACAGTCATAGACGTAAAATCCCTGAAATTATTTAATGATTTATTCAAGTAGATTACATGAAAGAAATCAAGCCTTAACTACTCAAAAAAAAATCACGTGTATGAAGTAAATGTTTTTAAGTAGGCTAAATAGCAATAATATTTTTTGCAGTGTTCCCTTCCCAGCCTAGCTTTCTGTTTGTAGTTCTAGATTTCAGCATTTCTCATTCATCAGGTATTTTTTCCTTCTGTCCATTTACTCTCCGCTTACTCATTCAGATCAATACAGTTATTCTTAATACCCACACAGCATGACGTAAAGGATTCATTGCTATTCATAAGCCTGTGTTTCAGGAGACATTAGTGTCCTTGGCTGCTTTAGGATTCTAAACAGTCCGTTCGGCTTCAGCTCACCTCACTGTTTTTTTTTTTTCAACACCCCGGAAGGTGACCATTCCACTGTACAGTCGAGGAGATTTATGACCCTGACATAAAGCCGTATTTCTGATAGTGAAAAATAGCAACGCTTAGTTTGACACTTGCTAATGCATCATAATCATGATCAAATATTTCATGAATGTGGCATGACACCTGTTTTGTGCCTGCTGGCGACACTGGTCATTAAATGAGAAGTGTGCTGCCTTTATAATTGTCTATTTTTTTTAAAGGCAAGCTGAGCATGACCTCTGTAAATCTTTGAAGAATTATTTGTGGGCAGATGTTTTGTGTAGGCCTATCCAGCATTTGCTAAAACAATACATTAGAGTCAGTATTTTAATGCACCGATGCATACAAACAGCATGATCTGGGTGGGAAAAAAGCTTATAGAAAAGCTTACAGCATATTAAAAACACTTACGTCTTAAGAAAAGTTTACATACAGAAATGTTAGTGTGAAATGCTCAGCGAGAACGAGGGGTTTGTGTCTGTACACTCTAAAAACTGGTTAGTTTAAAACACCTGCTTTATTTGCACCAAAATATAATTGTAAGTCTCAGAATACCTATTTGTTGCTTAACATCACTTTAGTTTGCACTAATTTCATTTGCTAGGGTTGTTCATGTAATCGTTCCTACTTGACCCGCTCCAAGCGGGATTCGAAACCTCCGGCGTGGGAGGCAGACGCGCTAAAAAGGACGCTAAAGACCACAGCCTCTACTCTTATTGACCTACCTTACACTAGGTTTGCACAAACAAACATCCACCATGTCAGAGCAATTGAAGAAATATGACCATACAAGATGGCACCAATTATAATCAACAAAGCTGTCACTGCACACAGGTACAGTGGTGCAGGTATGACGTCACTTTGTAGGCCAACCAGGAGTTAGCATTACACTGGTTCCCTCAACAAAAACCCAATAGGATTTATTCATAGGCTTTTGGATAATCGCAAAAAAAAGCTCTGTGATCAACAAAAGTTTATGATACTTGCATGTTTTGTCCATCAAGACAATTTGTCACAGTTGAACAACTTTTCTAACTAAAAAAGTTAAAGGTAGGTTATAAAAGAACTACACCACGGCCCCTCGACTTCAACGTCCCTCAACGTCGTTTAACAACGTTTCATCTAAAAACATTTTTCAAGAACATTTGAGTTAGACTAGTTTATAAGAGCATAATAAGCATAATGTGGCTGTAAAATCAGACTGAGCTTACCTTTTTGGCGTGACGATTTTGAATGTCCCCGACTGCCGGTGTAGTCCCATTTAGCCACTTGTTAGCAACAGTCTTTTTTAAAACAGCTTAATAAAATCACGAGTGTGATAATACTGATGTATTTTATGTCGTAGAATAAAAAGTGTCTTGAGCTTGTGTTCACCACAGACCTTATTTCAGCCATTTAACCAAAATCCCATTCAAAAAACCCAATGACTTCAGGACGATGGAACCGGAAGTGCTAAAATGTTAACTCTTTTCCGCGTTTTGGCCTACAAAGTGATGTCATACCTGCACCACTGTATGGAGGTGTCTGACAGAGGACATTACACAAGGACAACTTTTTTTATTTAATTTTTTCCATTGACATCCCTTTGTAAATATGAAAATTATCTTAGGATTTCATACACTGAATTGTATTTAATCACATCTTTGCAGATCTATAATATTTTGAGTCCATGTTGCATTTCCACAGTTTTACTGGCTCAGCTCCTTAAAGCCCTACATTTAAAAAAGGGTATTATTATTTATGGATTTTAATAAATGACATGCTGTTGAAATAAAAAGCTGACAATTTTATTTAAATTGAATCTATTCATGATTCCATAATTTTGTGTCAGCCAAAATTTCCTATTCAAGTTTATTGGTAACCAATATCTTTATAGATCTATATTATATAAATATTAAAATAAACATTTTACGATGTTGCTGGGTAAAATCAACCCAGAATTTCAATTTGTTTCAAAATAAGCAACCATCTGTGCTAAATTTGTAACCTAGCACGCTGGGTTAAACGAGCAACCTAACTTGTCAGATAAGATTAACACAGCATGTCTTCTGACTATTATTTACCCAACAGTGTGTTTGAAGACTAAGCTACTCATTTTGGCTTGTTTTAACCCAGAGTATAGACCCCTAATATAATGATCATAACAAAATAGCGATCATGACAACCACTAACAACTTGCGGTTGAACTCACTGATAAGTTTTTCTTCCTCTAGAACAGCTTTTTCATGTTACAAACACTTCATATGCAAATAGTCTCAATTAACTCCACAGTACTTTCCCGTATGAATAATTTCCCCCTAGGCATTACTTTGGCAATCTGGCAGTTTTTTTTGTGTGTGTGTGTGTGTGTGTGTGTGTCATAATTACACTTTGACTGTTAGTATAGTCATAATGCATACCTGTAAAATGTAAGCAGAGGAATGTTTAGCATCTCTGTCAAAATTCAAGGAAATCAGCACGTATTCCAACAGGCTCATTAGAATACAACCGCCTCAAACATGCAAAACAAGTGTTCATACTGTGTGACCAAAGGATAAAGCCAGGCTATTATACTGAGTCTTTCAAATAATAACCAGACAGAGGAGCCGCAAACCTGATGAGCACAAGAATGTCACGACTGCAGAGAAGCATTAACCAAGCATAAAGGCTCACCTCCTGCTCTATATTTAAATGAAGACCAGCTTGTAAAAGCTGAAAGAGCTTACAGTTGTACAGTAACTTGCAGCAGTGAAGCACTTAAATGGGTCAGGTTACATTTTCCACAGGACTACATTTCTCCATGTCCTTCAACTCCGTATTGGAATCAAATACCTTGATAAATTTGATGCACTAAAATTGGAGCAAGTATATATATATTTTATTATATTTTACTGAGAGCAAGACGAAGGGAGAGTCAGATCTTGACATGCATATGAAAAATGGAAAAGATACATAAATTAAATTGTAATTATACATTAATGATTTTATTTGTTTTAAATGATTTATAAGAATATATTCTAATAATAACCATATTCAATTAGCTTAAAACTGGGAAAATATGAAATTCTGCATTTCTTTTTCATTCTTTTATGGAAGGAGAACGAGTGCCCGAGGTGTTTGTGTTTTCAAAAGAATCCCAGTACTAACAGGCTTCAGTTTCTTCTGATGCTGCAGCTTTGATTCGGCAAAAAAACCACTCGACACTGAACACTTGAAACTAGATTTGCTGCATGCATCAAATGCATTGCAAGTGGGAAGGTTGAGATTAAATTGCAAAACAATATACAGTAAATTAAACACTACTAAATCAATTTCTGCTCTAAATGACCTCAGATGTAAATCTGTATGCGCTAATGAAGTACCTTCTGTTAGCGATTACATTCTGTACATAGAGAAATGGAACAGCCTGCTCTGCATCCTCTCAGCGACCAAACCAATCACATCACAATTTTGGAAACGTATAGATCAAGTCTGTTGGTAAGAAAATATCTAAATCAATTTTCATTTTTTCCCCCTTAAAAATGACCTATTTAAAAGAGACAGGAAACATTTTTTATTTGGATACTATTGTTTTAGGAGTAGACGTCCCAATTTCTCACACATATCATATAGATAATTGAAGAGTCCAGCGATCTAAGTGGCCTGCCTTCCTTTAGGAACACTTCAACAGCTATTAATATAATCCTTTTAACATTTGCCCACTTATAATCAGAGGTCACAGCCTTTGAAATTACTGGAATCCACAATGACACACTTAGTGCTGTTGCTGGGGAGATTTGAAAGACTTCAGGATGTATTGAAGTGTTGCATGAATGTCATACATTTTATAGCATTGCATAGCTCTGCAACATAATTAAATAGCATCCATATTCTGCTGGTTTCATATGCGTCGCACTAGAGTTGAACCAGAAGTTGTGCATGTGCTAGCTTGTGCCCCTGAGACGCCAATAATCATATGTATTGCATTATGTGCCATATTGAGGTCCAGATGGACTAAGTGATGCATTTTATTTTATTTTATTCAAAAGCTTTCAGAGAATAAAATGGACCCTGGAAGGCTATGTTTACCAAAATCTGAAGAAATATGCAATTCCATGTATCTTTTTCATTGTTTTGGGGGGAGTGAGTGCTTGAAGTGTTTGTGTTTCAAAAGAATCCAAGTATTAACAGACTTCAGTGTCTTCTGAGTCCGCAGCTTTGATTCGGCTGAAATCAATCTACATTGAACACTTGAAAATGGATTTTCAGAATCAGATTTCGAAGCTCATGCAGAGGGTGCAAAATAGTGGCTGAAAAATCTCACACCAGAATATTTAACCACATAATGTAATTAATTACTGTCCTAATTAAACCAGTTGTGACTCCTCCGTGCCGTGCTCTGGTTGGCGGTTTGTGAAGAGGTAAAGGAAGTCTCTGGAGACTTGCTCTTCGAGACAGAGTTAACTCCATGACTCCAAACCCACCCTCACACCAATCCACAACACATGAGCCTTTCTAAATGTAGTTATTTAAAGCCTAAGCAAGCAAATGAAAAAGTAATGTAATATTTTTCCACAGGAGAGAAATATGCTGGCGGAGAGGATGTCTCCTGAGAGTGAGTAAAACAACACAGGTAGTCTGAAACTTATTCGGGTTTAATTGGTCACCTTAATTATGCTGAAATCTTATTAAGTGGTACGACACAGTGAATTTTTAGTCCACCGTCACATGCGAGAGGCAGATATTGGTTGCTGCAGAATGAATAATTTAAGTAGGGATTTTTACAAACAAGCCTAGACTGTGTTTGTTCAAAGGATGGAGAAAAGTACGAAAGAGACAAAGATTTGAAATATTGTAAATCCAGGGCATGTGCAGACAGCATGAGGCTTATGTGACAAAAGAGACCTTCAAAAGGCCTCTGACTGAATCATTTCTGAACATAATAGTTGTACCGGATGTGTTTGTGTATCACAGAGCGGGTACAAAACACTACATACATCACATGATTTTCAGTTGATGATGGCACCTTATTATAAAAACACAATGTCATTTTACTAGTTTACATTTAGATTAAAGGGGCTTTAAGCTGTTTTCTTTGGAATCCATTGAATCAAATCCTGACAATCACTTAAATGTGTCCTGAAATATCCCACCTGTCTCTGTGACAGCCCTAGGCTCTATAAACATCTGGGAGTGGCCCACACTTTTTCAGTCAATCAGAAATGCTTTCATGCATCTGACATTCTGACATTTCTTTGGAGGGAAAACCATAACTTTGGAGGGCAATTTTCTCAACTTATGGTCAAATGATGGAGCATTACTTTTGCAAACCCTTGTATTTTTTCCTCTTTGCCAATACGTAAATTCTAGTGTGTATAGGCACCGTAACTCAAAAAGTAAATATAGCTGCGAGCAGCGATTGCGGGCCCAAGCCGGTGGCACCGCCACCCCGGTGCCTTTAGGGTTATTGTGCACGACGTGCAAAAACTTAACCCCGCTTTGACTGTTGAAAAGAAGTGTGATGTAGAGCTTGCATCAGTGTGGCCTCTGCAAAAGTGCACATCGAGGGCACATATCAACCACAAAGTATGCGTGAGCAACCTTCTGAAACCTAAAATGAAAAATGAGACAGCCTACGGTCTCATTGATTTAACAGACACATGAAATAAGTACACAAGACCGAAAAATCATATGAAGTGTGCCATTTGGGGACAGGGCCTATGATCGTGAACCACAATAGCCACATATATGAGATCATTTAAATTTAGAATAATTTTTAGGTCAATATGTTTTGCAGCACTTAAATATGTAAATCCAGAAGCCCAGTATTTATCTGGAGGTCTTTGTCCTTTGCCTGTCAACCTGGTTTGTCTCTGCCTTTTCTGTTCTGCCCTGTTTGCCATTGTTCACCCTGCCTGTCTTGACCATTCTTAATAAAAAGCTGCAAATGGATTCCCCTGGCCTGACCCTGCCTCGATACAACACATATGCTGCATCTGCTCGCTATCTGCCGAACGGCTCTGGTAGTTCCGCTTCAGCACTGATGATGTTGTAGGAATAGTGCGCTCTGATTGGTCTGGATTATTCGGGATCTTTTATTTTATACAGAAATAAGTTATTTATAATTCATATATATATATATAGATAGATATAGATAGATAGATAGATAGATAGATAGATAGATAGATAGATAGATAGATAGATAGATAGATATACATATATAAAGACACAGAGAATATTACTTGCCTTACCTGTTTAGTAAAATGAAAAAATAAAAATAAATAACTAGGGAAACCGAGATAATTATTCTGATTTGATGATACACTCAAAATATTACACAAGCAATCGTTTAAATGTAATGATATTCAGAACAGAACAAGAATTTTTAAAAACTATAAACAAGAAGTAACCGAAATAATGTAAAGCGAAAGTCAAAGTAAGTGGTGTTGGGCTCACGTAACTCTCTCATTAGAATCAAACTGTTTCAACATTTGTGATGTATTTGGATGCTAATTTTTTCTTTATTATAGGCTTTGTACTTCACTCACGTTCCAATATGTGTGTGAGTGTGTGTGTGTGTATGTGTGTGTGTGTGTGTTTGGTGTGTGTGTGTGGTTGAGGTGTGGGTGCGATTGAACTGTTACACATGAAAACATACTCCGTCATTTTGTTCATCGAGGACGTAAATTCAAACTGCAAAGTGTTTACTTATATTTATGTACACTCACAATAAAACACAAAGTGCTTTTGTCAAACTATAAACTCAAACTGTAACCTACAACTGTCCCCCAACCAAAATCTCACCCACACACACCAACACCCACACACACAGTTTAAAAGCAAAAAATATTTATCCAACCTCGTTTAAAAACAGTCTGTGAGTGCCATCTTTTGGACATTCATCATATTGCATTGGTTTTAATTTCTTGTCCTCAAACAGAGCACTGATCTGTTTATTTTTAAGTTACACATTATACATTGATTAAAATAGAAAATCAAATGTGTTTTTTTTAATGGTAGTATTATTTTATACAATAATTTATAAATCTGATGAGAATAAATGTAGTGTGCATAAAATTATTAAGGAAAACATTGATAGCACATTAGAGAGAGAGAGACGGAGGAGCGGGCGCGATCGAACTGTGTGTGTGTGTGTGTGCGTGTGTGTGAAAGGGGCGCGATCGAACTGTGTGTGTGTGTGGGAGAGAGAATAAAATTTTTAAGGAAAACATATTGATCTAATATAGCACATTATTGATCTAATATAGCACATTAGAGAGATAGAGAGAGAGAGAGAGAGAGAGAGAGAGAGAGAGAGAGAGAGAGAGAGAGAGAGAGGCGCGGGCGCGATCGAACTGTGTGTGTGTGTGTGTGCGTGTGTGTGAGAGAGAGGCGCGGGCGCGATCGAACTGTGTGTGTGTGTGCGTGTGTGGGAGAGAGAGAGAGGCGCGGGCGCGATCAAACTGTGTGTGTGCGTGAGACAGAGAGAGAGGCGCGGGAGCGATCGAACTGTGTGTGTGTCTGTGTGTCTGTGTGTGTGTGTGTGTGTGTGAGAGAGAGAGAGAGAGAGAGAGAGAGAGAGAGAGAGAGAGAGAGAGAGAGAGAGAGAGAGAGAGGGAGAGAGAGAGAGAGAGAGAGAGAGAGAGAGAGAGAGAGGCGCGGGTGCGATCGAACTGTGTGTGTGTGTGTAATACAGGTAATAAATGAATAAAAGTGCGTATAAATACAATTTTGGACACAAGAGGGCAGTATGGCCCCATGAATGACTTTGTGTTTAAACTATCGCCCGAGGATACCCCCTCCCCCTCCCCCTCCTCACACAGACACACACACACACACACACACACATACAGAATGCCAGGGTGCATTCTCTCTGTCAGAGAGAGGGAGAGAAAATTCTCAGAATCCACATTCAAACTACAATATCTGACTTTCTGTTTGTCTGAGCTAATGACAATAAATTAGAAAGTTGTTCGGCTTGACGAGAACAATATACACGCAGAGTTTTGTAACTGTAGGTAAAATTAACTAAGTTATAACACACTTTATGTGTCCTTTTTTAGTCATAAATTCATTTCCTCGCCACGGCCAAACCGTTCGAGATATCAAAAATCCGTTCGCAATTTAGCATCCTCAATGTCTTGACTTCACGCTGACCGAGTTTCGTGGTGTTTGGATTAATTCTCTAGGAGAAGTATATCAAAAATAAAAGCATGCATTTTCCAAACAACCCATAATAGCTGACTTCCTTTTGAGCTGTCGTAAAACTTAGAGCACGAAAGTTGTTCGGCCCGATGAGATCTATAAGTGTACCGAGTTTCATATTATTACATGCAAGCATGTTTGATCTATGGACAAGTGTTCGAATCCCGTTCCAGGGGGCGCTGTCGAGCCCCCCTGCCACGCCCGGGTACCATCTTCAGCCCGGCCCTGATGGCCGCGGGTTCTGACCTGTGTGCAAAGTTTCAAGAGTTTTCGAGCACGTTAAGGGCCCCAAAACCTTGAAAAACTAAAATAAAAGCATTCTCACTCAGCAGACAAACCCCCCTCCCCTCAAACACACGGAGAGACGTAGGGTCAGAGAGAGTGGAAGAGAAAATTCTCCAAAACATCCACATTCAAACCAAAATATCTGACTTCCTGTTGGTCTGAGCTAATAAGTGTAAATTAGAAAGTTGTCCAGCTCGATATGAACATTATACATGCTGAGTTTTAAGATTGTAGATAAAAGTATAGACCTAACTCCCCCTCTTTTGTCAAAAGGTGGCGCTACTGAGCCCCGGCACCACGCCCGTTTCTGAAACTTTGCACATGTCTACTGGCTAATAAATGTGATGTGTCTGTCGAGTTTCATGCAATTTCAAGTATGCTAAGGGTCTCAAAAGCATAAAAAAAGAATCTTAAAGTTTGATGCGTTGCCACGGCAACAGTATCTAAGATATCAATAATCCTTTCACAGGTCTAAATCTGCCGTGTGTTTACATTACACACATAAAGTTTGAAGCAAATCGGGTAAAAATAAGAGGGTGATTTCAAAGCATTTTGAAAGTGACACACTTCCTGCTGCCAGTTGGTGGCGCTATAACTTTGACTGACAATAGTCACATCCATGTGATCGGCCTCTTACAGCGAACACACTGCTGAAGTTTCATCAAGATCAGTCAATGTATGCAGAAGTTATAACACACTTCCTGTTTCCATTATTCGCCATAATTTCGTTTCCTCGCCACGGCCAAACCGTTCGAGATATCAAAAATCCCCTGGCAATTTTTCATCCTCAATGTCTTGACTTCATGCACACCGAGTTTGGTGACGATCGGGTGAATTCCCTAGGAGGAGTATATCGAATTCCTGAACATGAGTTTCCAAACAACCCATAATAGCCGACTTCCTGTTGGGCTGGCGTAAAAAGTAAGAGTGCAAAGGATATATGAAACGATGAGATCTATATGTGTACCGATTTTCAGATTAATTCATGCAAGCGTGTTTGATATACGGACATGTTTTCAAATCCCGTTCCAGGGGGCGCTGTCGAGCCCCCCTGCCACGCCCGGGTACCATCTTCAGCCCGGCCCTGATGGCCGCGGGTTCTGACCCGTGTGCAAAGTTTCAAGAGTTTTCGAGCACATTAAGGGCCCCAAAAGTGCCCAAAAGGTAGTAAAATAATAATAATAATAATAATAAATAATCCTAAGGAAAACAATAGGGCCTTCGCCTTTTCAAGGCTTGGGCCCTAATTACCATAACTTTGGTCAAATATTTTTACTATTGTATACCATTGCCTCTTACACAACATTTTACCCTGTTTACTGACCATTCAAACCCTGGCTGACCTGTATTGTTGACTAATGCGTAATACTTTGAATCATTATTTTGGTCACTGTTTTTGCTAAAATTAGAAGAGGCATATCTAGGAGACAGCTCAGTGCTTTTCCAGGCCGCTGAGAGCAGTGTACACAGAGAGAACAACTGAGGTCATGGCTGAAAAATGACCAAATACCATTACATCTCTGGGGAAAGTGTTATTGTGCATTCCAGGAAAAAAAAGAATTAGGTCTAAAGAAAATGATAATGAGCTTTAGTTTATTTTCAATTAGATTGCTAGATACAAAAAGCATCTTTGTTCATTCATGCCACTTTTTTTGCAAGCAACATAAACAAATAAATTATAGAAGTTTTACCCATGACCAATATATTTTCAAAGGGCCCTTAAAATCTTCAAATTGACATTTATTTTCCATGTCAGAGCTCAGAATAGTCGCTAACGAATAGCTTGTGACTGTGCATTCTCGTTTACTGTCATCATACACTTTGACTGTTAGTATAGTCATAATGCATACCTGTAAAATGTAAGCAGAGGAATTTTTAGCATCTCTGTCAAAATTCAAGGAAATCAGCACGTATTCCAACAGGCTCATTAGAATACAACCGCCTCAAACATGCAAAACAAGTGGTCATAGTGTCATATAGTGTCATATTTACGGCTCTAAGATACTGGAAGTAGAACTGACGGCCACACCAATGGACTCTTTTCACAGATTGTGATCATAGGTTTCCACAATGATTAACATTGTAAATATATCACTTTTTAAAAAAAATGTAATGCTAAAGGCCAATTTCTCAAGATGTGGAAATGACGTCATTACGGTGTAAAATTAGTTCCACTATGGGTCTGCGACCATTACATTAGTACTCTCTTTTCTTAAATATCGCTTCTTAACTTTTCTGTTTTGCCTGTTTTCCAAGTAACTGTTATAAAATGTACAAATAAATTAGTTTGTAGCTAAACAGCCACTCTCTGTTTTTTAATTCACCGGCTGGCATGTCACCGAAATATGTACTTATATCACCAAATGATGAACATTTATTTATAATATATATATCTTATGTCTTGGTTTCACCATTCTGTCAGATTTATCACAACATAATATCCCGCATTCAAGCATATGTTATTTCTAATCCTGACAGATTAAAATAATGAAACTAAAACATACTTTATTTTCATGACCAGATTGTATACAACTTACCTTAAATCACAGTCTTTTCATTAATCTATAAACAGAGCAACTATTCAATGCAATGTGTAACAGTAACAATACTGCTTCTAATGGGTTTGTTAAGTCTGTACATAATTACAGATTTTAAGATGATGGCAACTGGAGCATATGTGAGTGAAGGAGATGAAATATAATTTAAAAATGACAGAAGTGTTGCAGTTTATGATAAATATGTCCAGAAATGTATACTGTCCTGGGTGCAAGCAGCCCTGCTCTTATTATGAATCAGCAGATCAGGTCTGTGCGAGAAGGGAGCTGCCAGCCGATGATTTCCCCAGCACATTGCAAAAAACAGTGTGATCATGCACAGTCCCACCAAACAGACACAGAGAATGATAAAACCAATTAGTGCCGTCATTTCGAATTAGTTCTTAAATTTAGCTTTTAATTAGAGCTTTGTAGTCTCACCAAAAAAAATCATCAAGACAGTTCAAACATTTTTATGGTATTTAATTCGTACAATTCCTGATATAGTTCTATTTAGGCTCAGCCATTGCTGTTACCGCAAAAAAAGCTACCCAGCGTGGGCCAATCGGGAAGTCAAAAACCCGGAATGAAATTGGCCTATTGTGGATTTTTTCATTTGCCATTGGTGCAAATGGGAACACGTTAAAGGATCTAATGGATCCTTCAATTTGTTGTAGTTTCGGTTCACCACTATAGAAGTTGACCTAACTATGACTAACTTCTGCTTCTGAGACCCTGGAAATGTCAGTTTTGCATAATTTCTTTTCCCTAAGCAGTTAAGTGCGAACACCACAGCCGATTCCATTCTCTCAAATTCATAAAGAACCATTATATCTAAGAATCTTATGAATGAATCTTAACTCTTACCTGTGGCTCCCTCCCCAAACCAGCCCCTCCTCCCACAGCAATGATAGGCACTCCTGTCTGGGCCGAGACAAATTCCAGCATAGGTGCTAACGGTGCCCGGTTGGGCGGTGGTGGCTTCTCTTCCTCAAACACAAGGCCTTGTAGTGGAGTGGTAGCCAATAACTCGCATAACTGTAGCAAGAGGCTACCAGGACTGCTCTCGTTCACGGCTAGCCAGATCACGTTCGCAGGACCCCACGGTGTCATCACACTTTCACCCACCTGTCCTGACCAGGCCCGACTTAGAAAACCCGTCCCCGAGTTGCTGCTGCTGCTGCTTGGCCCGGCACCGGAGCCGGAGCCCGCTAAAGAGGCCCCGCCCACGCCCCCCACCCCAGCGCTTGTTTCCGGGAGGTGGGAGGAGCCGGAGTGAACCACAGCGATGTTGACTCCGCCTGAAGCCCCTCCTGAGTCCCTCTCTCTCTCCCGGGGGCGGAGCAGCAGTGGGGGGGAGGGCTGGGCCGGCCCAGTGCACGCCAGCACAGCCAATAGAAACGAAAGGGCGGGCCTCGCCGCCATAACACGGGCAGAGAGTCACTTGGGTGGGTAGCGCTTTATGCTGGAACGAGACCTTGAGGGAGAAAAGAAAGAAGGACTGTTAAAAACAACGTACCTGAACCAAGGGAAAACATGAAAGGCAAGCCATCAGCTTACAGTCCATCAACATCAATTAGGACGCCACCAGACACCAAGATACATTAACCTGGCAGAAGTAGTTAAGTCCCTGCATGGGAATTGGAGAAGAACGCTGACACATCTCACCTCCCTGAACCTCACCATTCCCCGGGGAACGTGGGAAATCATTACCTCTTCTACATTGATTCATGCATTAGATCCTTTAATGCAGGACAGTGTCTCGAATCTCCGCTATAAATCTGCCTGGTCGTAAAGCGCCCATCTCTGCCTGGGTGGATCCAGAGCAGACGGAGTAAATAAAAGTGAAAATAAAGAAGAACAGAGGGGATGAGGCCGCCCTCTGTGCCTTTTGTTTGTGTTCCTCATACAATGAGAGAAAAAAGCGAGAGCGCACGAGAACGAGAGAGGGAGGGAGAGACGGCGTGCTTGTGCTGATACAAATGGCAGGCCATGTAAGCGCCAGCAACACCATGAATCATTTTCAAGTCACTTTGTACGCCAGCCATCAAAACCTACCCACCCATCCCTCCGCCTTTGCAGTAGATATGCACATACACACTCTCTTTAATTAACCTCCCACTAAACACACTTATTTATACACAAACAACGTGTACGCAAGTGCACAGACAAGCAATTGTGCGATATTGTGTGATGTATAGCACAAACGTACCTATACTTGCACTAACATGTGTATTAAGTAACGCACTGACTCAGGGTCTGGCAGCACATTCACACACCCACATGAACACACAAAAGCAAATGAACATTTATCTCTCCGTCATACTGGCTACGTTTCAGAGCTGGAGCTGCTAATGTCATAGCTTTGAACCAGAAGGCACGGTGACGTCATAATTTCTTCTCATTTTCCTCCTTCTCTCTCCCCCATTAATTCTCCTTGCAGTTCTTTTGACACTGGGAAAAAGACACAGAATGGGGGATTAAGACTTGGGAAAGCAAGATCCGTTTGGGAAAGACCAATAGGCAGAGGAGAGGGGGTGAAAAAAAATTAAAGAGAAGTGGACGTTTGAATGGAAGCAAAGAGTGGAAGTGGGAAGAAAGAGAGAGGGGGGGGGGGTGGAAATGATGGGAGCAAAGGAGGTAAAAAGAGAAATATTTAAGAGTGAGTTCAATAACGTAAAGGACAGATGCCTATAAGGGAGTTTTGAGTAAAGGCAAAAGGGACTATCAGAGGGTCTGCTGCATAATTCAGGATATCATTACTAAGGGCCTATGGGCAAAAACTGCAGTGGCGAGTAGGGAAAAAATACTGCGGAGTGCGGACTAAACGGAAGAACACAAACACAATTTATTTAACTGTGTTATGTCTAGTGTACAGTACTTCAAGTGGACATCAGGCTTTTAAAAAGGGCTATACGTTGAAATCCAAAGGGATTGAAGACACTAGAAGGTGACTTTGTGCATCAAGCATAAAAATCCATTAAAATTATAAAATCCGCCTCAAAGAAATACATAGTAACGGTGAAGAAGAAAACAATGACCCGTACAGTAGACCGAGTCTAGATAGGAACATCTGTTCTGGATAGCTAAGTATGATTATAAATGAAACTGTGGAGGTATAAAGCTCCTTATGTTTGATCCAAATGGGTTATTAGTAAGAAAATGTATTAGTGGAAAAAAGGTTCTTTAAAACACAGTAGAGTAGGAAGCCCAGCACACACCTCATTAGACTTCAAAATCATTAGACTTGCATCTAAACATGCAGTGAATTGCAAATGAAGTTAAGTCTTTGAGAGGTGAAAACATCTAATGTCACTATATTTCCTAAAGTAATTATGGGCCCCACTAAAACCCAAAGGAGCAGGCATCACAATTTTTCAGACTTTTGAAGTCCGGTTTGGTAGTTTGTTGAAAGGTGTTTTTTTTTTTTATTTGTTTATTTTTTTAAATGAAGAAATACAAGGAACTGCATTTCTTGTGACAAAGAGGTTGAGGGTTCTTGTCATCAAGGCCAGTGGTTAAGTTTTGCTAATAGGTGTACCACAATTTAAAGTGCCAAAACTGAGGTGATTGACAAAACAGCAAGATATTGTTTTTGCCCTTAAACTCTTTGAGCTTGACTTTCTGAAGGCAAGCTTAAACAGTGAGCTATAAAACCAGACAGAGAAGTTCAGGCACTTCTAAACAGAAGGGAGAATCAAGACACACCACACGCTCCAAATTCATAAATATACAAATTTATTGGATATGAATTATTAATAATAAATAATAATAAATTAGCAAAACCGAAAAGGTGAAGCAAACATTGATGAGCATTTAAAAGCTTGTTGCCACATGTTGATGACAGAAGCAGTTCGGCACATCGGGAAAAAAGTGTGAAAGCAGAACAGAGGGGAACAAATGAAATTGGGTATGGACTGAAGCAATCGTATAAAGTGTGAAAACACTCTAAGTCAGGCAATTTGGCCAGTCATTGCCTCTGTGAGTAGCCGTCTGGTGATTAAGACTGGGCTGATAACACAGACGTCACAAATGTGATCCAAGGCAGGGCTGACACATAAACTGGGGAGTTTCTAAGTGAAGCCTAACACAATCAAGTCTTTCATCAAGGCACTTAATATCATGTTGCTCTAGGGGAAACAGCTCCTGCCATTTGTGTACTAGTAGAAAGCGTCTGTTAAATGACAAGTAACCTTCATGAAACCACACTTCTGAATGAACTTGCCCACAGAAATAAAAATGGCACCAAGCAATAACTTCACAATCATTTGGTAAACATTTTGATTACATGCTTGATCTTGTGACAAAGCAGCTGCTGAATTTTTTTTTTTTTAAATAACTTAATGCTGCTATTACAGGGTTTAAATGAGTCATACCACAGCCTCGGAATAACCCACAGGTCTAAAATAAATCGACTACCACCCCACAACTTAACTTGTCTTATTCAAATTCTGCTATTGTTGATTAGAGAATGTAAATGGTATGTAGAACTCTAAATGGATAGTAAACATATTAGTAAATATTGTTGTGTGAGTTCATGCTGTTTCCCCAAGAGTCTGATGGCAATACATTTTTAAGTTTCCATTCAGGGCTGATAAGCATAATCGACTCATTCTGGGACGAGTGACCCCATGATGAAATAAGTCAAAGAGAAAATGTCTTGAGATTTCTGTGGTGCACTGTAAAGGCAAAATACTTGTTCTGCTTTGTGACCACATCTTAGCACATCACTGCTCTCCAATATGTACTGTACAGACAGTTTTTGATGCTCAAGAAGCTGAACCAATAATCTTAAGCAAAGTAATCTTAAGCAAAATGATCCAAACTAGCATTTTAACAAAAAGTGGTTTCATGTATTTTAGTTATAGACATTCATGAAAGAAGTAGCAATATGAATGGGCATCAATAGCCTACAGGTTTGCCAGTTGATTAGATTCCGGTTCACAAGCTTTTAATTTCGTTCGAGTAGACTATATTTTAAGTCTTTTTTGTTTACATATGAAAAATCATTTAGCCACTGACAATATAGGGAATAAATTGAGATTGTCACCTTTTGTGTTCCACTTGAAATTGTCAAGTTAACTGAGGGGCGAAAATCAAATAAGTGCTGCTCGCTGCTCAACAAGCAAGTTCTTTTCAGCGTGGTTCAGCTTGAGGTACTAGCATGCGCGGCAGTAAATTTCTGGAGCTCTGTATCCGACTGAATGACTCTGAGAAATTGACTGGCTTGGAATCTGTTCCTCATGACTTTCTAGCATGCGTATGACTTGGCATATCCTGGCAAAAAGGGTCTATTCACAAAGATAACAAGAATGTATTGCTCTTATAGTCACAGGTATTCTACATCTGAAATTGCCCTACTTTCAAAACAGAAATTTGTGCAGAAATTTGACAAGTACTGGTTGTGCTTTTGTAATCTGTAGAGCAATATCCATTTTCTCCCCCTCAAAAAACTCTTTACTCCAAACCTTTGGAAAATGCTGGCTCTTCAGGACATCTTCATGTTAATAATGCACATTTAAATAACATTCTGTCTCTAAATGACATCTCTGGGATCATTCACTTTTCAGCTGCTCCCCAACCCTCCACCTCACAAGGATTTTGCTGCAGGTACATTTACAGCAGCGCACTTTCATCAGACTTCAATGACTGCAAAAATCTTTCAGTGTTCCTCAATGAACCCCTTTAAATATTCCGGTGTGGCACTGTAAGATCTATGTGGGGAGTTTTGAGTAGCTTGCAGATTTCTTCAATCAAGTTCAAGTTGCTTTTTGGAAGAACAATGGAGGCCTGAACAGATGGTCACTTGTTCAGATCATAGGTCTGCAGTGCATTGCTGTGCTTCCCAGAGAGAAGCACTTATCCAAAATGACTCTCTCTTGGGGGGGGGGGGAAACGGAAATAAACGCTTTCCCAAACGGAAATAAATAAATATAGAGATAGGGATGCTAATGTGGGTATGTCATGCATCTGAAAAAGCCCATCATGGAACTCTTCCTTGCCATTTCATATGTCTGGGCAGTATTGACTTCACTATCAAAGCATCTTTTTTGTGAAAGACCTGGATGCTGAGTAAGCCGCCAGCCCTGCAGGTCTTTTTTGTTGTTTTTGCTGCGAGGGATGTGGGTAGATCACCGTCTCTGCGTTGTGCAGTGCTGTTATGCATGCAGTCGTCTGTGATTCTTATATGGAGATGAGCTATAGTGGAGTCTGCCGTGTTTCATATAACAGCATGAGCCCTTCATCATTCACTCATGGTGCAGGTTTTACAAAGACTTCTCTGGGTGGATTCAACATTCCTATTGCTTAAAAAAGTCAACATTTACAGTAAACATCAAAACGATTGTCATAACCTGTTTATTTTATGGTGAAATGGGATATTCAACAAGAGAAAAAGTAAATTTTTAGAAACAAATGTTGTGCCAGGAAAAATCAAAAGGGGATTTTAAGAGGAACCATTTTTGGTACTCCAAAGAAACTTTCAGTGAGGAAGAACTATTTTCTTTCACTTTGCCACTTTTAAAAATAAAGGCTCTTTATTGGCATTATGGTTCCATGAAGAACCTTTAACATCAATGAAGTAGAAAAAAAGTTCACACTAAGAAAAAAATGGTTTTTTTAAGAATATTTTACTGACAGGTTCATTGGGGAATGATAAATTGTTATTTTATGGTATTGCTATGAAACAACTTCATGAAGGAATGCTTTCCAACAAAGTAGGTTAAGTTTTTGTTAGTCTAGGGCAGGACTTGTTGTTGTTGCATATCAGAATGGGTCCAGGTGGAAGCGATTGAAAAATGAGAGGAATTGTTGACTTGTTTCAGAGGAGAGCAAATTATTACATTATGATGAAAGATTACAAAGACTTTTTGTTGTTGCTTGTTTCAGAGGTGGAGCAAGTTAATATATTTTGATAAAAGAATATAAAGACAAAGAAAATAGAAAATATGAATACAAAAAAAAAATATTTTGAATAATGTGCATCAATGTAAAATATGAGCAGGACTGTGTATATCAAGCAAGTAAATAAGGTCAATTTTGATTTCATGTTGACTTTAACAAAGACAGATCCCACTGCCCTTTGCAACCTATTTCACAGCATAAGCCTACGGTATGTGTGGTTGTAACAGATTTCAGAGTGATATTATTGTACAATGCAATGCTTGAGAAAATATCCACCCACGCCCCAAGGTCACTTCAGAGTTCATGCAGTCCACCACTGACTCCCACACTCCTCCTCAAAGGACAGTTTTAATAACATAATGATATGCAATACCTTGAAAACCTGCTGTTAATTACTTTGGATAATTAGCAGAGCAGAGACCCCATTCATTGAATACATTACAGCGAGGAACCTTGACGTAAGCCACCATCCCCTCGGTCTTGCTAGTGCAAATGAACACACACACAAGTGCTCTCAGTGCAGTGCAATAACCTTCTCTGTGGAAAAGGATTCTATAGTGAGGTGTTATCTCTGGATTCACAATCAAACTGAAGATTCCCTCCCAACAAAAAACATCCTCTTAGCAACATATTGCACAGCCTCAACCCAAAAGAAAGGCGGAGAAAAGTGAAGAAAAACAAATTAAATTCTGTCAAGATCGAACTGCTTTTCACACCACTGCAGGGCCCCGGCTCTGACAGAGATGGAATTTCATGCAGCTAAAGATGGCTTCCTTTCACTCAGGCCCAGCCGTGTCCCGTGCAACAGGGGCGATGCTCCGTGTGCTACACGCACCTACATTTTTTTTTATTCATATGCTGATGTGCTGGTCTGCTTCAGGGCACCTCCATCCCCAGTGCAACAGGCACTCATTTCAGCGTGCCTCGACACACAAGCCCATCTTTACAGCATTAAATGAATATTTAATCGCATATTTGTTTTGCGTTCGATAATGCCATCATTAGTCCCTGGGTGCAAATTACCATTTTCATTTCACAGACCCACCTGGCAAAATCAGTACTGTCATTTTATGAAACAACATATTCATTCGGCCTTCCACGCAGTTTGGCACGCGTCCACTAGCATGAGGAGCACGGAATTGCAATTTATTGCACCATAGATGCATTACTTCATGCATATTCTTCAAGAGCGTGTCGCTGCGAGAGAGCAGATTGTACCTGAGAACTAGCAAGCCCCGAAGCACAGTGAAGTTAAAGGAGGGTAAAAGAACATCAGTTGATTGGTCACTGGTGCAATCTTTTGTTTGCACGGACGACATGATGAAAATGTTGTTGTAAATGAGGTGTTAAAAAAACTGAAAAAAAAGGGTGTTACGGTATCTGTGAGGCTCCAAGCATCCAAGTATATGAATCAACACATGCCGTCCGGCTCTGCTGCATTCTGCAACAAGGGGAAAGTAATCAACAGGCATCGCTGTGACCTTGTTTCCAGTGTTCTTAACAATAATTTAATTAATTAAATTTGAAAGAGGCTTGGGAACATGAGGGCGAAATTCAGCATGGCTGAATATTCCAGGAAATTACAGACCACAAAAGGTGAAAGAGGTTGCGAGCAGATAGAAGAAGTGTGAGCAAAAGATATAGGCCACAGACAGGGCGGAACAGACATTCCAAAATAAGAAAAATCAGGGAGCGAGAGGGGGATAGAAACAGAGAGGGGAGGAACAAGAAATATGAGGACAGACCAAGGACAGTAGCAAGAAGGTCTGAAACAGGGGAGAAAAAAAAACAAACAAAAAATATGGGACGAATGCTAACAAAACTGATTTCTACCCTTTCCCTCTTATTTTGTTTCATGTTTCCTGTGCTTCTCACCAGGGCTTAAATGGATTCAGTATTCTTTCTTTTCCCTTTCCGTTTTTTATTTATTTATATACTGCAGTCCCATTTGCCTGAGCTAATGAGTTGATATTTAGCTGGCTCAGACACAGGCTCTTAAAGACAGCTGCTGGGAATTGCAGGCCGGCCGGGGGCCTCAGGGCCCACTCCACCATGCAGATGGAACTCTCACACTTAAATAGGGTCAGTCATAGGTTTACAAACACAAGGCCATTTAAAATGTAACAAAAATATGCAATAAAGAAGAACCACAAACAGCAAGTGTTGAGTTTCCTTGCACAGCTGACTTTATATCTAAAAGACAAAAACAATGTGACAGATTTACTAATAACCATTAGGCCTATAACTTTTCTTTTTTGTCAATTTGCAACCTTTAATTAAAACTGGATGAATTTCACAAAATCTAAAACATGTTCTGTTATAAAAACAATCCTCTGCCTAATTCTTCATCTCATGCAAAAAAATATAACAAATATGTACAGTATGTATACACACACACAGAAGAATTAATTTTTTATTTTAAAAAAATTAAAAATAATAATTGTTACAAATATATTGTATATTTAATAATAAATTAATAGACATAATTATTAAATATACAATATATAATAATTATCCACAATAAATTATATCATTGAATAGAGTATAATCTACTAATATATGTGGTATTTATAAAGAAATCAATATAGGATAAGAAAAATTCCAACACTGATGAAAAGGAAATCGTTGAGTGAGTACTCACAATTTTGGCCATAAATTGTAGATTTTCAGTTAATAGATGCAAGCATAGTAGCAACAAATGTGGCAATACTCTGTTGGTAATGAAGGATTCAACAAAGCAAGCTATAAAATGACATGCACAAGGCATGTAGCCTGATGCATTTACCACATCAGGACACATCACTGCAATCTCCAAGGCTGCAGTTGATCATGGACCTGTCGAGTATTTCTAACAGAACTGTCCCTGATGGCATCTACTAGCTATCTGTGTGTGGGTCATACTGTGCCATTCATTTTTCTAATGTGAGAAAAAAAAATACAAATATAGATTGTGTGTGTGTGTGTGTGTGTGTGTGTGTGTGTGTGTGTGTGTGTGTGTGTGTGTGTGTGTGTGTGTGTGTGTGTGTGTGTGTGTGTGTGTGTGTGTGTGTGTGTGTGTGTGTGTGTGTGAGAGTGTGTGAGTGTGTGAGTGTGAGTGTGAGTGTGAGAGCGAGAGATACTTTACTGCAGAGCAACTGACTCAATACATTTTCAGGTTAAACTGTACAATATACATGCTAGTCTCCCTGTTTTTGGATTATGGATTGACACAATAACAACATTTCAGTAGTTAAAGTACCACACTGAAATTACAGAATTCTACAAACAGTTTTCACAGCAAAAACTAGTCATATTAAACACGACTTAATAAATTAATATTTAAATCTAGTTGAATTAAAAGAAAATTGGGCCTTTAAGCATTTCTAATAATTGAACAAGAGAGAAATAAATGAATAACAGTAACTGGTCTTCTCATCAAAATATTGTTGTTTAACAACATTAATTAACGTTATATGCTACATTCACAAAACCCGCTGTGTTCACATTTATATATTGCCAAGACTGCATTTTCAAGTAGTGCATCGCACACATTGCAGCAGTATTCACACGAGATGTAAGCACTCTTCACAGATCATTCACATATACGCACATGACGAGGACTTGAACTTGGTCAAACTTTTGACATCCCTAATCCCTACTGTACTATGATCTATTAAATCTGTTGTCTTCATTTGGATGCCTAATGAGTCTTATATTGAATAATATCACAATTTTAAAACTATGCCTCATCATGAGCAATCTGCACTGCTGCTTTTAACGCCTTGCTCTTCATCCATCCACTAATACATACTAAATGTATGCATGCTTTATAGATAACTATGCCTGCATCATTAATATTTTAACCATACCCAGTTATGGGATTTGCAGCTAGATTAGAGATGCCACTGAATCTGTATCAGTGCCATCAATGAGTGTTATATCTGTTATGTTTGGCTGTAACATTAAATTTACTGAAGGCCTGCCAGTAGCCAACCATCGCGGTTCGGCGACCTGAAGCGATAACTTTCCCGGCATCAGCGGAGCGGGTTGTCTTGCTCACTGGTGTATGAAACTGGCAGCTGCTCAGCTAGAATTCCTACAAATTGAGATTTGCACAAATTCAACATTGTAGTGAGTGTTAGCTCTGTGAAAAAAAAAAAAGACAAAATGGTCAGATTCACCACAAATATTTGCTTGTAAACTAAAGAGCTTTTTGACATAAGTAGACACACATTATCCAAATCTAAAAACCTACATCACAAAAGCATTTGCTACATTTACAGAAGAGAATCTGCTTCGGACTTTAGTGATTGATGTGCTCTCCACTTTAAGCCTTGATTGACTGATGGTATTAGAGCTAGTAATGCATATTAAGTTAAAGCCAACGGGGTTCAATCAATAAAATTCCAGCTGATGTCTCTGAATTCCTTGCAACTTTACTTTTGCTGTTGATCTAATATACATTGCCCTAAATTTAACTTTCATAGTTCATCCCAATCTCTATTTTCATCCCGCAATCACATATTGCATATGCTCCAAAATGCAGCAACTAGAGTTGGTACTAGAAACAGGAAGTACAATACATATAAGGTTCATGTCTACAGTACATGGTTTATCTCCTCACAGGGCTTGACGATTACTGTTTTCCCCAAGCAGCACGTGCTCCTGAGTTGAAATATTTAAGAGCGCATTTAAAAACGTTGATAAATGCACATTTATAAAATAATGAGTTTTGCCTTATTAAATGGATAAAATGAGATATTTACAAGCAAATATATAAATTATATATATATTAGACATGTCACAATATTTGCTGAAGCTTTCATCACAGTATATGGTATTACCACTGTACTGAATTAAGTTTAAAAAAAAGTGTTGTCCTCCTAACAGGTTTAATAACTTTTTTATTATTAAAAAAAAGTATAAAAGTAAATAAATGTTTCAATTAGATTAATATAAATAATAACACTTTACAATAAGGTCTCGTTAGTCAACATTAATTTGTTACAGTAGTTAATTATTCTTTGATAATGCTGGTTAATAGAAATACGATGGTTCATTGTTAGTTCATGTTAGCTCAAGTGCATTAAATAATATTAACAGATACCAGTTTTGATTTAAATAATGTGGTAAATGTCGAAACTAATGTCAACTAAAGTGTTACCGAACAGTTTAAGGAATCAGAACATTTTCGATCAATATCTATAGGGCATGTTTTAGTCCAATGTAAATGACTATCTATTAAATCGTAACACCATTGCGAATAGATAAATCTGACTGCCTGTTTGAAACATTTAAATACTGTTCAGAAACAGAAAGAAGCAGCTGCTTTGTTTACAGGGTTACCATGGTAACGGCTGAATTTCTGCAGTTCCATAAGTGGCATCTACTGTCAGAGAATGAATGTGCATTTTCATTCAGCGCATCTTCACTCTTTCTGCCTTGTTTTTCATCTGTGTTATTTTTTTAATTTTAATAATTACATTAGGATGTATAGCTGTTTTCCATTAAAAAAATATAAGATCTTGAAATGATAATGAAGGCATTTGTTATACCAATTAAGATATTTAAGACATTTTATTTGCACTCACGCTCCTATACATTTTACAGTTTGCACACAGTTATTTAGTCGCAAATGCGAGTGAAACTCTTGCACGGTCAAGCCCTGCCTCAGTACTTGAGCGAGCTCTTCACGCATTATAGTCCTTCACGTCTATTGTGGTCTAAAAGTTCTTGCCAGTTGATAATACCTAGAATGACAAAATGACTAAACTCTGGAATCTAAAGTCTTCCTAGTGTTGTTCGGGAAGCAGACACACTCTGTCAGTTTAAATCTAGTCTAAAAACATCTCTTTCACCTGGCATACACCTAACACATAATCAATTTCTATTTTTCAAATCAGTTAAATAATTGTTAGGCTGCATATATTAGGTCAACCGGAACCAGGATCACTTCCTATAACACCCGATGTACTTGTTACATCGTCAGAGGAAAGGCATCTATGCTAATATTAGTCTGTCTCTCTCATCCTTATCCAGAGGTTAACTTAGTCAGCCGGATCCGGTCAGTATCCATATCAGATTGTGGACCTGCACCTAGACATGACCAGAACGTTCCCTGAATGTCAGCAGAGACCATGTCAACTAGATGAGCCCTAGAAACGGATCCCCCGTCGACACGACAGCCATCAGCACAGATCCTCAGCAAAGACCACAAGAACCAGATCCTCTGGAGTCCTCTGCACAGACCCCTTATGCCAGCTTCGTCTCAATACTGGCGTGATGAATCCCGATTTTCAAGCAAAAGGGACTGGATGAAATATTATAAATGATGCCCTGAAATCATAATTACACCATTTCATTTGTTGGCAAGCCAGAGAAGAACTGGCCCCCAGACTGAGCCTGGATTCTCCCAAGGTTTATTCTCCATTTTGGTCATTTGGGTTCCTTGCCACTGTTGCCTTTGGCTTGCTTAGTTGGGGACACTCAATATTCAACACTATTATTTATTCAATAATAAACAATAATATTGATTTCATTGCACTGATTCTATTGGATGAAAACTGAACTGAGATGGATGATGACATCACTGTTTTCTGCAGAGCTGCTTTATAGCTGAATAGAACTAATTTTATAATTGGTGGTCTTTACAGTTTTTGAACGGAACTGAATCAACCGAACTGACTTCAGCTGAACAATGACACTATCTGAAGAAAATTGGACTGAGCTAGACGATGACATCACCGTTTTCTGCAGAGTTGCTTTATAGCCGAACTGAACTAATTAAAAAATTTAAAATTTAAAACTGACTTTAGCTAAACAATGACACTATTTTTCTTTTTAAATGAACCCAGTTTGCATCATTGAATCATTATTTTCATGTTGATCACTGTAAAGCTCCTTTGAAGCAATCTGTTTTGTATAAAGGCCTATAGAAATGAAGGTGACTTGACTTAATATTTTTTTAAGTCTCATATGTTGTTTTCTCTTTCTGAAAAATGCACGGACAATATTTCTTGGAGATGCATCTACTAAAACCAGCATAGTCCAGTTACATGCCATTTGGCATGTTATGAAGATAACATTGAGGCGTTGAACTAAAAAATTGCACACAAAGGTCAGATTCTGGCCATGTCCAGAACGACAGTGCTGTTGCCCTGCTTGCCAATGCACTTAAATAAAGATGATGAGTAATGGAGTGGGCAGAAACATCTGGCTGTGATGCTCTACTCCGAAAGCATTGTTACGACTAGGGGCATTGTTAGTGTGAAGAGGACTAAAGTAATAAAATGGGGGATGATAAATAATAAACAGAAAAGCATTGACAACACACCTGAAGGCTTATTTCATTACACAAGAACCCTGCACTTTATTAGAGATAATGAGAAACAATCCCAGGGTGAGTGTTACAGTTGAATGCTTCATAGTCACTCCTCTCGTCCTTTGATAGTGATGTCATTGGATTTATCCGTCAAATGGGCTTCTTCATCTTCAATACAATCACTTTAAGTGTGGCTCTGATGAGAAAACCGTGTGGCTTCTGAATGCCAGCCTGACATATGTTTCAAGCTATAACAGGTTTAGAGAAATAGCCAGTAAGAAAAAAATAAAAATAAAAAGAGACCTCTCAATTGTTTAATACTATGTTTCTCCAGCAGTGTGATTAAATCCACAAGCTATCCACGTACATTTTATAGGTAATAATTTTATATAAAATTTCCTGTTTGCCAACAATTATCTCATTTTATTTCATTTTTATACATCCTAAGGAATTGTAACTGAAACATCTGAGGGAAATGAGCAAAAGTCTGGGTTACAGTGAGGCACTGACAATGGTGAATGGGGGCAATTCATAAGTGTTAAAATTCTCTGTGTTAATTGTATACAGCTATAAGATGTAAACTGTGTTAACCTGATTTTAGTACAAGAAAAGAAAAAAAATACTTTGTAAAGTTATATTCAATTTTTACAACTTTACACATTTTTATCACCTAAATGACAGTAAAAAATACTTAAAAAGCTTTACAACTTTAATAATACACAAACAGATCAAACGAGTTAATGTAAGCTTCACATTTCTAAAAATTAGCCTCATTCACTTATTGTAAATGCCTTACTGCATCCTTGATTGTTGCTTTTTTGTTCTTTCTCTTTTTCTTATAAAAACGACTGCAATTAAAAACTGACCGCGTCTGCTTAATTCAGTGTGAGCAGAAGTCAGATTTCATTTATCATGTGATGAGAGTGAGTGAGGCGAGCTGATGGTGGCAGAAGATTTGGTTTAAAGATTTCGGAGGTAATTTCTCATTCATAAGAGATTTCAAAGCGAGGTGAAAAAAAGGGAAAAACTCCAACGCCCACCCCCGGTGATACCGTTACAATACTTGAGTACATTTTTCACATTTTTCTACTTTGAGGATAATTAAATTGTGGTACTTTTACTTGGGTTGAAAAAAAATTATTCAACTTCATTTGGCAGGGCGTTCAAAACCCGCTTTGACATTCAATCACTGGCGCACACATTTTGAATCAGTATTGCTTATGTTTTAATATATGGGTCATAGCCTACCATTGATATTACCAAAGCACTGAGAAGTTGAAGTAAATTGAAAACTCAGCTCAAAGAAGGATGCGGTTATTGCATGTATGGAGCAAGAACAATGTAAGAGTCTAAAATGTATGCACACAGTTGAGTTTAATGGTAAATTTTGCCCTCTTTAACAATACAGTTAAACTAAATGTATGAAGCAAACTTTGTACAAAGCTGAAATAGGGCTGAAATATGACAAAAAAAATTATATCTCGAAATTTTCTGGGATTTTCTCGTTGACAAGTGTGTTTATTGTGTTGGTACTTTGGCAGGTTTAGGACTGTCGTGGATAGCCGACTCCTAAAGTTTTAACAAAAGTTAAAACAAGAAAAGATACTTTAAATGTGAAATTGAAACTGCCAGTAAGTGGCAGCAAGGCACTGTTAATGAGCGAATCATCGAGATTCAACCGATTCATTCAAATGGCTGATTCATTCAAGGAAAGAAGCATTTGACTATCTTAATCTATCCAAGTCAACTGATTCGTTCAAAAAGCTTATTCACTCAGTAATGAAACACCGGCGTATGTGACTTTGTTTTGAACTATTTTCATTGGTGAAATAGAGCAAAAACAGGCAATATGTTGTCTAAAATGTAAGTCACTTAATATTAATATTAACTTCTTGTTTATTAAACTTGTATAAAATCAATATAACATTTGTTATCATGCTGATACTCTTCTTAAAACAGTGAGACAGAATATAGGCTATAATTTTGTATACAATTCTATGATACAGGCCATGTCTATTAGCATTGCATTATAGATATACATAATTCTTATGAAAATGCCTGAGATGGTTTGAAGAACACAGATATCACCGCAATTGTGTTTGTCTTCATGTTTCATAAGTCAAAATGTCTCTATTTGCATGTTATTATATCCATATAAGGGATTTCCTGAAACGTCATAAGTTTAATACTTCTATGAATCTCACTTTCGGACTTTGTGTGAGGGCACCCTCTGGCTTCCAGTATGAATGAAACAGAAATTACATGAGAGTGTTCAACGCTCCATATTGCTGTCATCACCTCATTTAGGGTAAAAAGAGAAAAATAATACTTTGTACTTTGTAATAGGTCTACTTTGTAATGTAGTAGCCTAACTTGAATAGTTTTTAAGCAAACTACTTAAAGACTCTTACTTGAGTCAAATTATTATTTAGTACTTCTAATTGTATTCAAGTAAATTACTACTTACGTAGCAGTAAAATTTTTTAGTGTTCTTTCCACCACTGGTTGTCACACATCGATTAACCAGTGGGAAAATACCCTCACCGTCACATCCTCCATTCAAGAAAAATGTCCTATGGAAGTCTTTCTTTGGATGTATATCAAACAACATATTTTTTATCAATTGGTGAAACATCAGAAAACAGCACTGTCCAAAACAAAGATGCCTCAAGCCATAATGAATACCTCCTCCTTGAGGTACAAAATGAAGAAAAAGCTGAAAAACTCATTCACCTCATCAAACATAGAGCCGTATTCCAGTCAGGAGACAAAAAAAAAAAAATTTGCAAAGGTGAGGAGCTTAATTTGAATCATATCCCAAAGCCCAGTGGGAGGGAGGAGAGAGTGGAGCACCAAAGAGTAAAAGTGACAGAGGCAGCAGCAAGCCATATTGCCCTGCGTTGAAAATCACATCTGTGGAGGCCCCTGAGATTTAATTTCGGATGCTCGCAGGGAGCCGGTTTCTGTCTCTCTCACACAGGGGAAAGAGAAGGAGGGAATCCCTGCAAACTCCACCCTACCATCCGCCCGCGCCCACAAGACATCATGTCAGATTAAATCGAACCCGGGATGAGCTTGGCTAGCTTTAGTTTCAGAGGCTCTGGACTCCGCAGCTCAGACTTCAAGTGCACAGATAAAATGTCGGTTTACATTGGAACAAAGAGGGATTTCCAATCAATGGCCTGAGAGAGAGAGAGAGAGAGAAAGAGAGAGAGAGAGAGAGAGAGAGAGAGAGAGAGAGAAAGAGAGAGAGAAAGAAAGAAAGAAAAAAAGAAAGAAAGAAAGAAAAACATTCACGCCTGCCCGATAAGTAAGGGTAATTTACAGCTGATTTCAAGCCCCTATGTTAACAGAGTGCGAAATAGCGGTTCACCCTAGTTCCCTTTTCACTATGGTACTTATTTAGATGAGCAATCAAGCGGCTGAAAGACAAAGACATCATCAAAGACACACCACCACATACCACTTGAGAAGGGGGGGATGCAACTTGACCAAAAGGCTACACAAGGACAAAACTCAACGGGCATCAAGTTCACACTAATTCAGCACATGAGGGTAGTGAGCTTGCTGCAATCGAACTGAAAATCAGATGAATAAATACATATGGGGAGTCTCTGCTGGTATCAAGAAGAAAGTGTGGAGTTATTAATTCACAGTGATCAGAGCGCATCTGGGTTTGGGTGAGATTCTTCAGGGGGTGGAGAAAAGACCGGCGGGAGAGAGCATGTGGAACGATGCTGGCTGCCAGGCAGCCTAGTGCAGGACCATTAGACAGAAAATGTCTGTTGCGCATTGGGAGAGATTGTGTTTAAATATCATGTCACTCTGTCACGGTATAAGCAGGGGGTCTGAGTGTTTTCACAGCCAAATAATGCAAAAGGAGGAGATCGAAAAGCTAGAAGGAAAGCAGAAATAGTAGTCATAATTGATGATAAATTGAACAAAAAGGGTTAGATCATATGCTCACTTCCTCATAAAATGTTTAATTTCCTATTTTCAGTTCAATAATCATGGGTTTGATTAAATGTTATTCTATATGCTGATATGCACTTTCTGTGGTAATCAGAAGATTGTCACTCAGAGAGTAACGTAAAAATGATGGAAGGCTTAAGCTATTTGGAATTGTGGCTTTCGTTGCATCATTGACTTCCTGTCACATGCCTTTGAGGTCGACCTTGCGGAAGAGCCAAACCCTGTTTTGACATGAAGTTGGATCGAAAGTCGAATCTATTGTTTTCTGAGAGTATCCTGGGAGTTTGAGCAGCACTACAATTGTCTGGGGACAGGAGTTTATAAACAAAGGTAAAAATAAAAGAGAAGGTGAAACCGTGTCTAGAATTGTCATTGAAACAGTGGCTTCCATTATTTAAACGCTACACATGCAAAATGAGGACTCCCAAAAGAGTTTGATTCATCACACTGAACAGAATATCACTGACTTAACTATTTATTCTCATTAGCTGCAAATGGTCAATGTCTGCTCTCCTTGGTGCCTCATAATGCTGAAATCATATGAAAGAAAGACAAATCTCCTCAATTTCTTAATGGGCCGGCCCTAGGCATCAATATCTAGGTAAAAATATACCACAAACATAAATAAATTTCTCGCGCACAAAGCATACGCCTTTATGTGCTTCAAAGCTAGCAGTTTTGCTGCTTCAGCGTCTTCCCCGGTAGCATACATAGTTTTTTAAAAAGTAAAATGCCTGCTATTTCTAGATGCAGCCAGCGTCTGAGTTGCTCCTCTCAGTGATCTCACTGCCGAGCAGTGAAAAGACAACATCAACAAATACGAACCATCAAGGAGTAGAACAGGAAAAGCAGGATGCGGAGCTGTTGAAAATCATTAGCACTCTAGTTCTCAGAGAAGCTACACTGTCAAGATTATAAGTCTCACTTTGCATAGTGATGTTGACAAATCCTATGGTACCATGGGAAAGTAACGGCGGCTGCTACAATCCTCTTCGTTTAGATTCAGTTCCATCCCTATGAGCTTCAGACAGCAGGAACAGAAGGCATAGGGGTTATTTAAACTGTACCGTGGTAAAGGGGTTTGATGAACCGTTAACAGCTCTGGTTAGTAAAGTCATTTGCCTGTCTCATCCCACCGGTTAAATTATATAGAAATATTCAGTGTCTGTCGATTTTAGGAGCCCATTTTTGGACACCTGTTGAGATATGTTTTGGAATATAGAGAGGCTTATTGCTTCTATATCTCTTTTTTGACATTTAATTAAGTTTAAAGGGCAAGGAAAGTCCTTCTGGTGGGTTTTCAGGTATAACAATCTAGGCAAATGCAGGTGCGTTCTGTATAAAAGGGCCTTGAAATTTAGTATCCACACCCTAGCCTAATCCAGCACAACACTTCATCACACAATTGAATTAATTTGAATACATTTTTGTTCTAATATGCAAAAAATATGTCATCCTCATTCAGCACAGACTCTACTTCAGATTTGGATATCGCCCAACCGCAAACAATAAAGCAATCATTTTATGACATTAGATAATGTAGTAAAATTACAACTTCTCTGAAGTCTTGTGAAAAATATCTCAGTCTTGTACATGGGGTGATGTAACACAGCTCGGATGCATAGATATGATAGGGTTGGACGTAGGAGGTGGCTCCTCAGAACAGCTGGGGTCTGGCAAGCACTGAATCCCGTAGGGAGGGGGCTTGAAAAGGCGAGGGGAAACAGAACGCAATTTGGCTTCTCTCTTGCTTTCTCCATGGGATGTGCCTTTTCAAGACCTCTAGGCCGGCTTCCTGTTGGGCAGTCATCCCAAAATGCCATCAAGCTGCGCTGCTTCAACTGAAGCAAGTGAGGGTTTTTTTTTTGTATTTGTGTATGTGTGTGTTTATATGGTGGGTGGTTCTTGGAGTCAACAACTGTAACCCGGGGAGGACTTTGAAGCAGCAGCAATCTCTGAGACAGCCCAAACTGTGCACCATCACCAGCTCCTTTCTGCCACCTTCTGACCTGTCAGATGAGCCTTTAGGTGGCTCCAGCAAAAACCTGGCTTTCCCATAGGAAATCATCTAAGACTGTCAAACTAACTCTAATGTCTCAGGCAGGTTACCTGCACAACTTCAACATTTAGCTAGGAGATGGCTGAAGGCTTAGTGAAGTGCTGTCAAATACACTGAGCAGCCTACCCTATAATAAAACCTTGGCATTGAGAGCTGGCCGAAGACGATAAGAGAAACAAGTAGATGGGCAGCCACACCAAAAGTAATTGAATCTACAACTTAAATATGTAATTCATAGCATCCAAAGCATTCTGACATTTGCAGCAATGTTAAAGCCCAAGGAACAATAAAAAAGCAGCTTATTCCCCCTAATAGCCGGAGACGTGCAGACTCCGTGGATCTTGATTGCCCAGTAACAAGTGGCACACAAAAGGAGGCAATCTGAGCTAAGAAAGAAGGCACCTCAATTACTAAACTCGGGCTCTGATATTTCAGACCTAATGAAATGTATTTCATTCTGGCATTTTAAAAGCATTATATTTATTAAACACTAAACTGTGACCTTTTTTAATACGCCAACTATATTATTTTGAGTTACAGAAATTACATCATTTTTTGGTGTATTATATGAGGAAAACCACTTTAAATGCTTGAAATGTCGGCATGTTTGTGCATTTGTACACACAAAATGACGAAAACTGATTTATCATTTGATCGTAACTAAAAAGCGAATGACTGCATTAAAACGGGAGTTCACATGTAGGGTAAAAAAACAGGAAAAATATAGCACTATTTATTATAATCTATCAATGAAATTCGCGCGACCACTTGTCACACACACAACACTGTAATACGGAATGGCATTACATACGTGCTCTCTTGCTGCTCTCCCTAAGGAAGCATACTAAGCTCTACCCTTGTTAGTGAGGTAAAGTTGAGACCGTATTCACGAGCCCATAGGGTAAAAGTCACTACTATCCTACATGGGTTTAGGATGTCTAGGTGATAGTCGGCTTAGAAGACAGAGAGAGACCTTGCGTTACGTGCACGCGCATCAATGACAGAGGGGTCAAACCCCTCGGCTCACCGGCCGGTCGTCTCCTATCCATCAAAGTGGATATGCGCGCGAGATGCAAGAGCGTTCAGGCGCTGCCGCATAAGCGTGTCTCGTCCTTGTCATCTTTTGTCGATTTGAAGGGCAAAAATCCGTTAAGGACTTCACCAAACACCCCACAAGAAAGAAAAACAGCATACTCACTGTTTTTCAGGATCCAGACACTCTGTTCTCCCTGCGGCACTTCGTCACTTGTATATCCATTCCAGAGCTGCCCATTTCCACGACGTTTCAACTCGGTATGTTTCTCTGAGGTAAAACGAAAAAAAAAAAAAAAGAAATTGTACGTACACTGTCTCGACCTCTCTTTACTCAGCCTGCCTACATGTTGCTGACTAGCTCTCTCCCACCCTCCTTACCTCCCCCCTCCCGTATATTTCTCACTCACTCAGTCTCTCTCTCCAGTTATTTTGTTAAAATTCAGTATATACGCCCCGTCACCTAGCAACCTCTCTCTCTCTCTTCATCACTCACGCGACACGTGTTGAATGCTAAACTTGCCGTTGAGGAAGGATGCAGGACTGTTTTGAAAGCGCCTGTACACACACCGGTGGCGTATCACTATGCATGCAATCAACATACTTATTATAGTAGGCTTTCTCACGCCTCCTCCCGTCCTTTAACCCCAACCTGGAACGGAACGTTAATTCCCCCTTAAAGACCCCAGAGACGCAACTAGCGCCTAAAAGGAGAGGCAGAGATATACAAATTCTCGATAAAAATTAAGACTAAATTATTCTCTAACCTGGTCATTCCCGTGATTTTCTGTCATTGTGTTACACAGAACACTAAATCACAAAGAATTTTTTTTTACAAATAATTAATTTAATCAATCCCAAAGGGGGCTGACTGGCGCAAGGTGAAAAGGTGAGCTATGAGAGCGTTTCAGTTCAAACTCTTGAGTATTTTTGTCTGTTTTATCGTAGGCTACTCCTCCCCCGAGCCGGTCATTTTGTTGTCCTCTGCTGGACGTCAGGGTGTTGAATGCTGCAGAGAACGTGATTGCTCAGCATTCTGCTGTCCTATCCTAGGCTATATGAAGGTAATCACTTCTGCTGTGTATTTGGACGGACTGAGAGATACAGACCGTGTTTGCGTGGATGGAGATGTTGTGGGTGATTGAGTAGACAAGTGTGCGTTTGCAAAATTGAATTGAATTTGACCACGCCCCACTGGAAGTTGAATATTATTGAATTGGAATTAGTCAATAAAATGAAAAGTTAGCCTAATTTATGTGATGAAATACAATAGACTATAGTAATTAAATACAAATTTCATTTGTTTCAGATGTTTTAATTAAAAAGTATAGCCTATATAAAAACAAAGAAAAATGTTAAAGTAAACCTGGTTAATTGGTTAGCCTAACTGTCAACCTTACCATATAAATACCTACCACATAAAAAAAATATGAATGGTTTGACATTAGCCTGTATTTAAATTTAATTTAAAAATTACAGTTTGTCTATATTGATCTATCCATCGGTCTATCTATAAGTCTCTAGGTAAATTCTATTTTTATATTTGTATCTATCTATCTATCTATCTATCTATATGTCTGTCTGTATGTCAATATAGTTCTAGAAATATTTCAGTCTATATCTTTGAGTCTATCTGTTAGACATACACTATAAAACTGCCAGATTGTTTTTACTTTTAAAGAACCTTTAAACAAGGCTTTGTCAAGCCAAAGTTCATCATGAACTTTCACTTTCTAGTTAAATAATTATATGAATTTTATATTACTCCAGTTGTATCAATTAATTTCATTTTAATTCTACTTCCTTAAATTCAGCTTGTTTTTTTAATCTTCTTTGTGACTAACATTTAAAAGCCAATTCACTTCTGAATGGCAAACCAACCCTGCTGTGTGTATGTGTGCATGTGAGTAAGAGAGAGACACAAGAGGTGTGTGTCTTTGTGGAATATTCTTGTGGCAGATTGACAGTGAGTATGTGTGCAAAAGTGTGATTGAAAGGAGGATCACGTGTTTGTTAAGTGTACTCTGAAAAATTACACACGATTATATAATATCCACCTGCCTGTATTTGTCCAGAAATACTCAGCAGCATTCAGTTTCCTTCAAATATATTAAAAAATAGCACTAATTAATTTAAAAGCACATGACTCACATCCTATTTTGTATGGTCTAGCAAGTAATTGGAGGACAGGGCAGTGACCTCTGTTGGCAGTAGTGGTATGATGAACACTGAAAATATTTTTATACAGTGGAGAGACCGAGCCCAATCCGTCACCACCCGGATACATAAATCAGCGAGCACTGGTACAGTCAGCTCAGTATACAGTTCTGAGATAAAGTCCCCATTGCAAGTTGTGCAGCACCATGAAAATGAATTATGCAGGATGAATGGTGTAGAGTGAATATTCTCAAAATTGCACACTACTTCCATGCAATTTGGATGTAAAACTAACACTAACATATCTGCTATATTATTTTGGCTTACCAGAGGCAAGTGAATATTTTTGCTATACAATCTAGTAAGCAGGTCTCTGAGGTCATTATAAAACATTAATGTCATTATGTCATCTTTATACTCATATCAGTGGCATAAATGGCTCTTCCCTTATTTCCGGCTGCACTTGCTATTGAATGTGTCCATGTGTCTATGGCTTGTTCATCTGTGAGGCTTTAAGTCATTACTTCAAGCCAACAGCAATATAAGCATCTTTCCATGATTATAAGAACCATCTTATCAGCAGTCTTACCTTTAAGCAAAGAACGAGAGTGCTGTTTCTGTATGTGACTTATTATGAGTTTTCCCCATAATAAGTCACTACAGAGGGGGGGGGGGGGGGGGGGGGGGTTGAAGGGGGGAATTGAATCCCAAATTGTTCCTTTAAGGCAAAGAAGTGGAGGTTCATGTTAATACTTTTCAGATCACCTTGCAATTTAGCTTTATTATTTGACATGCTCAGACAGGAATTATGTGATTTGAGTTACAGCCTCACAGCCTATTTATTAGTTTTGTCAAATTTGATTAGAAACCACTGAAATATCTTTTTAAGGTTATTGATTTACACAAATACAAATAGCTGGGGGCTTTAGGGCTTTCCACGAATCTTGTGCATATTATTTTGTTTATAGTGAGTATATTATTTATGAACCTTGGGACTGCAGTTACAGACAGAATCCCCAAAAGTGGATTTGATTTGAATATTAAGGCAGCAGTTGGCAAGCGTGTCTTGTTCATATCAGAGATACAACTTTTAATTGAGTTTTCAAACAGGTTTCTTCTTCTATTTCAAACACTTCCATTGAGTAAAATGGTGCTTATCTGCAATCCTCCACTGGTGTTTGCATTGCTATGAATGAGTAATGACAGCATATCACTATTGGGTATTTCATTTGTTGAGCTTTGATAATTAAATTTCACCATACAGAGAGTGTAAATAACTTTTACTTTTGTTAAATGTTTGATTTATAAATAGATCACCCATAAAGAGGGTATATTTTTCTATAATTTGCTAATAAATGGGTGCACCGCTAGGTGTGTGTGTGTGTGTGTGTGTGTGTGTGTGTGTGTGTGTGTGTGTGTGAAGAATTGCAGGCGTTTACAGTCCTGAACTCTAAGAAAAGTCAGTAAAAATACAGCTCAATGTACTGTGTTAATATGAAGATATATTTATTTTAGGCATTTTACCCATATTTTCAATATCACCCCTGGATGAAGTTTTTTTAAATATCAAATTACTTATCTCTTTCTGACCCATCCTCTGGCATACTTTCTCAATAGCTCTTCTTATTCTCTGTAGATTATTTTTTAGAGGGTCTCCAGAGAGTCAGTTTTATGCTCAAGCACCTCTATTCAGGATGGTCAACCAAAACTAGCTCTCCTTTTCCAAAAACTTTAACTGCATCTTGTGCATTAAATGAACATAGGATCCTGATTTAGTGCATAAAAGTGATTTGTGAGATACAGTTGACACCTTATTGTTGGTTGTTTGATGGCTTATCATGTTACACATTAACCTTGTAATTTATACCTCTATGTAATATATTAATCTTAAGAAAAGATCAGCTAAACCAGCTGAGCAAGATAAGCTAAAGACTTTTCTTTTAATATCTTTCAGTTTAGAGAACCATTTTACACATATTGTGAAACGTTTTAAGTAATACAGTGACGTGGATGCATCTTTAATTGATTTTTAAAATCACGCAGAACACTATTTAAATACTTGTTCTAACCTCTTTTGCAAGTGTGATGGATTTTCAGTTGAGCAAAGACACATTGTTTCGGTCTTTTGCACATCCAAACATATTCCCAGAAATGCTCTGACTTGTCACCACCCCAGTGCTAATTACCAATGATCACATTCAATGAGCACGGAAAAAAGAGCAATCAAGTGCTCTGGTGTAATGAAATTCACCACCGCAGAGAGTGATTTGCCCTGATAATTTGTCTTAGAAAATCAACACGGAGCCAGGCAGCCATATTTGTCAAAGGCGCTCACAGCTTTATGCATCAGAGGCAGTCTCGAAGGTCTTGAACCTGTTACTGTATGCTGTAATAGCCTGATGGGCTTCATGATTAGCCCATTGAGCTGAAGACCCAGACCTGTTCCCTCAGGGAATGCGGCTTAATCTGCCCCTTTCCCTCTGTTTTCTCTATTTCTCTTTCTGTACTTAGAGCAGAGCTCATCTTTATAATGCCGTCTGCAGTGGTTTCTATTACAAGAGAGCTCATTTAAGTTCATGAGGAAAGTGTTCAGAGAATTTTGTTAAAGGAGAATTAAACTGAAAACCCTGACAGGTGAGTTTGAGATTTAGCATTTCCTTAAAGGGGCCATATTTTATACTTTCATGAATATTTTTGCCTGAAGAACACTTGCAATCAAAATGTCAACATCTGTCTGTCTGTCTGTCTGTCTGTCTGCCTGCCTATGTATGTACTGTATGTACTGTATTCATCCATCCATCCATCGTTATGTTTGGCTATAACCTCTTTGTATGTGAAAACGTCTCTGTGTTATGTATATAACCTGGTCCCCGGAGAATGGGAACGAGACGCCGCATCATTGTGTTGACGCAATACGAACACCTTCAGAGTGATCCGGTGTCTGAGTTGTGTAGTACACGGCAAACCATTGCCCTAGGACAAAGTCAGGTGAAATATGGCACCGTGACGCAGCGTCTCGTTCCCATTCTCAGGAAAGAGGGTTATACTGTATACATAACCCAGAGACGTTCCCTTTTGAGGGAACATCAACACTAGTCATGGTGTTGTTGCAATGGGAATGACAATACCCATGCCGCCATACTGAGTGGATGCCTGCATACACGTTGTGGAAAAAGCACTGTAGTACAGGAAGGACTCACGCCGAGAGGACCTGAGACTCTCGGGTTGACTCCACATCCACACTATAAAACCTGATAATTGTGTGCGGAGAGGAGCAGCCTGCTGCAGCACAAACATTGCGTAGATATGCCCCTCTTGCTTACGCCTTAGAAGCATCATTGCTTCGGGTAAAATGGGCCCTAGAGGCGAGGTGAGACGACACTACGCATCTCATAGGCCAAATTGACCGCATTTGAAACCCAGAGAGATATAATAGTCTGTTTGGAAGCAGAATAACCTCGGTTGTGCCCTCCAAAGCAGACAAAAAGATGATCCGATTTACGTCACTGGCCTGAGCGGTAGACGTAAACCCTATTAGAGCTCTGACTGGACATAACTTATTAAGCTTCTCCTGCTTCTGAGTTTCAAACGGGGGAGGAGAGATAGCTTGAAGAACGACAGGATGAAATGTTGAAGAAGGCACCTTAGGGATGTAATCTGGCTTAGGGGGCAAAATCCAGGCAGGAGGAGGCAACAGACAGGGCCTCCAACCCTTTTTAAAGAGGTAATGATAATAAGCAAAGCCACATTGAGAGTCAGAAGCTTCCCGGAGATTCGAGAGGGAGCATTTGACAACCCTTCCAATACAATAGAGAGATCCCATGAGGGAACCTGTGATCCGCAGACAGGCCTTAGCCGTCTAGCATCACAGCATCACGCAGGAAACGGGACACCAAGACATGTTTTCCCACTGAAACTCCTTCAATCTGGTTGTGGAAAGCTGAAATAGCGGCCACATAAAACTTATGTGTCAGTCTAGCTGAGATACACTCTTAAAGAAACTCCAGTACTGAACCAACTGGGCAAACAGCTGGGTTAAGATGGCGTTGCTCACATCATGATTAAAGAAATATACCATTTACAGTAAAAGCATACAGCTTTCTAGTAGAGGGAGCCCTAGCATTTAAGATGGTATTAATTACATCAGTTGAGAGACCAGAATTTATGAAGTGGTACCCCTCAGGGGCCAAACCCACAGTTTCCAGATCTCCGGTTGGGGTTGAGACTGAGATTGTCCCCCGAGCCTGGGACAGAAGGTCCCTCCTGGTCGGAATCTTCCACGGAGAGCCCTTCAAGAGAGATAACAGGTCCGCAAACCATACGGATCTGGTCTCGTTGTTCATTCCTGAACACTCACCTTCTCACCTGATTGCTCCTGTCTCACATGGTGATCGATTGCTACTGTCTGTCTTGCTGCTGGTTTGCGTCTGTATGCTCCATATAGCTTTCTGCTTTGAATCTCTATTTACTATCATTCCTTGTTTATATTGCTAAATATAACTTACTCATCAACATATATTAGATATTGTCTAATATCGCCTATCACATTAATCTGACATCGGATCAGTCAACAAACATAGGATCAGTCAACAAACACGGTGAGTAATGTCTTCTGTTATTGTCACTTGCACTTCATGTCACGTGTATAGTATAGCCTTCTCTGTCAGCGGTGAGGACTACACATGTGATAAATGCAGGGAGATAGTCAGGCTGACGGAGAAGATTTCAGAACTAGAGACACGCATCCAAACTTTAATTGAGGATAGTAAGAATGCAAGGGCTTTAGATACTGCTTTGGATGCAACTAGCTTAGTGAACTCTGTACATTGTTCGGTTCCGGCTGTAGAGCTCGTGCAGCAGGGCAACTGGGTGACCATGAGACGCTGTAGTCACGGGACTAAACACCGCTCTTCCGTTCCGATTACAACATTAAACAGGTTCTCCCCACTCAGTGAAACACCCACTGAGAATTCTGCTAAATGTGCCCTAGTTATTGGTGATTCTATTACACGGAACGTGAAGTAGAGACATCAGTCATCATAGTCGCATGTTTGCCGGGAGCCAGAGCGCCTGACATCAAAGCAAATTTAAAAGGGCTGGCTAATGCAAATGGTAAATTCTCTAATATTATTATTCATGTCGGCACTAATGATGTTCGACTTTGCCAGTCGGAGATCACTAAAATTAACGTTAAAGAGGTGTGTGAATTTCCTGTTCGCCGGAGTGACGAGATACTCAGTAGACTGTCCTCACTCAATGGCTGGCTGTCTTAAGTGGTGTCCGCATAATAATATAGGGTTCATAGACAATTGGAAAAGTTTTTGGGGCAGACCTGACCTGTTGAAAAGAGATAGTATTCATCCCACCTGGGATGGTGCTACTCTTCTTTCTAGGAATATGGCACATAGTCTTAGAGCTCAAACATGAATTGGGGCTCAAGTCAGGAAGCAGACAGACTGGCTAAACCGACCATCTGCTAGCTGTCTCACGTCACTGAGGTCAGATAAATCCCATCACATAGAGACTCTTCATCTAGATATCATCATATAGAAACTGTGTCTATTCCCCGAATTAGGAAATACAAAAAACTCCCAAACCCATTTAAGGGTAAAAATGTAATCGATGTTCAACCAATAAAAAATAGATATAATACAGATGAACAAATGATAAAGCTCGGGTTGCTGAATATTCGATCACTTACTTCAAATCCCTTACTTATTGTTAATGATATGATTACAGATTATAACCTAGACATGTCTGGGTGTCTGACAGAAACCTGGCTAAAACCAGACAATTACATTACTTTAAATGAGTCCACCCCCCAAGATTACTGTTATAAAAATGAGCCACGTCTGAAAGGAAAAGTGGGTTGTGTTGCTGTAATCTATAGTAATTTCTTCAGAATTACTGAGAAGTCTAGTTTCAAATATAATTCTTTTGAAGTGTTGGTGCTTAATGTAACACTATCTAGTGTAAATGATAAATCGCGCTTGGCATTTGTGCTGGCTACTGTACACAGGCCACCAGGGCACCATACAGACTTTATCAAAGAATTTGCTGATTTTTTATCGGAGTTGATGGTCCAGATTTATCCGGAGCAAATAAAGTCCTAATTGTTGGTGATTTTAATTTACATGTAGATAACGAAAAAGACGCATTGGGATTGGCATTTAGAGACATTCTTAGACAACACGTGTCAGGACCCACTCATTGTCATAATCATACTTTAGATCTAATATTGTCACATGAAATCAATGTTCTGCAACAGAGCGATGACATCTCAGATCACTATCTAGTCTTGTGTATACTCCATTTAGCAAAGGTTCCGAAGCCGACTTCATGTTACAAATATGTTAGAACTATCACTTCTGCCACTAAAGATTGCTTTATTAATAATATTCCTGATTCATTCCAGAGCGGCTATACATATATAAATGAACTAAATTAATAACTTTAAAAAAAAAAAAAATTAAACATAACTGAACTTACTTACGCTGGATTGTGACACTATTTTCTATTAACGTTTTTGCATTATTTTCCTGTTATCTTTGTAAAGCTGCTTTGAAACCATCTGTATTTTAAAAAGCGCAATATAAATAAATGTGACTTGACATACTACCAGAATCAACTGCAAACCCTCCTGACAGACCCTCGCCAGAATTCTGCCATATCGACTCCACTACTTGAAGGTAGAGTCGCTAATCCACGGGCCTCAGCCCCTGCCTCAACAGGATGTCTGCTCCCATTTTGAGGTGTCCTGGGATGTAAACTGCTCTCAGTTTGCACACGCCCAGTGCAGGATCCGTGAACAGGGGGCATGAATGCAACCCTCCCTAGTGAAAATGTAGGCTACTACTGATGTGTTGTCCATCTTCTACAACACATGATAGCCACTGAGGTCTGGGAAGAAATGTCTAGCTAATGTCACAGCCCTCATCTTGAAGCGGTTGATGTGACCCTGGGCTGGTCGACCATCCATGAAAGTGCCCCAGCCCATGAATGAGGCGTCCGCTGAGCGGAGATTGGTTAAAAAAAAATCTGGAGGCTATTGCGTACCGAAACACAGAAGTGGTGGGGTTAGCAACACAGTCTCCTAAGGGCATCAGGAGGGATTGGACACAACTTATTGTGGTGTGAAACATATCCTCCCTAGGGGGCGTGCCCTCAAAGGGTTAATTAACATCTTTTACAAGATTAAAATGGTTCGCTAGCAAAACTGCCACAGTGTGCAAGTGTCACAGATCTATGAAGGAGGACTCAAATGCAGAATGTGAGTTAACAGATTTATTGACAGACAGACGACATGAAGTGGCGGGAGAGGTAAACAGTCCAAACAATAGGCAAGGATGACAAAGACAGAAGTTGAAGCTAGCCGAGCTGCCATTGATAATTGCACAAGATGTCTGTAGGCTGGAGAGTAGCAATGGCAGAGCAGAATGAGACCAGAGAATACCAGCAGTAGCCAGACAGGAAATCCACGTACAACAGCAAGGCACACCGGGATCTCAGACTCAGCACTAGGCTTTCTCCAAAGCTAAAGGGAGAAAGCAGTCAGGGAAGCTCTGCTTAGCAGGACAGGTCTGGAACAAGAGACAAGACAGACAGAACCAAAGCCAGAACCGAAGCCAAAACTAATGCACAATAAAACCTTTACAAAAGAAACACTAAAGACTTTGGTAACAAACTATTTAGCTCAGAAATTCACAGTGGCACAACATAAAACGAACTGGCAACACATGAGGGAAAGAGCACACATATAAAGGGAGCTAAGAACAAGAGGAACAGGTGTACACACTCAGGTAAACGAGGACTCAAACAAGGGAGCAGAGAACATGAGGAACAGGCGGTAAAACTCGGACAAGGAACAGGTGACAACACTCTGACAAACGAGGACTCAACTAGGCAAGAGGGCGTTGTACAGGGAAACAAGGAGGCAGCCTTATCTTAGAGTGTGTATTCCATTATTCACAGTATGGAAAACATCACTGAACACTGCCTGGCCAAAAATAAGTCACTGTTTGGATTTAAGTTGGCTAATGCTTAAGAGTCTTGGATCATTATTGCAGTGATTATTAGGTTTCTAGCATGTCATATGTTTAGCAACAGTCCTTCTAACCCTAATTGGATGAGTGTGTAGCTTTTCATTTCTTAAATTACATTTCTCATGTTAGTAGACACATCATGGCCATATTCCAGAATGACAATGTCAAGAATCATCAGGCTCAAGTTGTGAAAGAATGATTGGGAGGGAGCATGAAGAGTAATTGGCATCGGAACATCTGAATCCAAATTCATTGCTGAGTCTTAGGGATGTGCTGGAGTAGACTTTACAGAGTGCTTGACTCTTCATTTGTCAATAAAAGATCTTCGCAACATTTATTTCCATTCATTCCATCCCGAGAAATATACCGGGGGCACGACAAGATATATCTCCTAAACTTTGAAGTTTTTTCGCCACTCCTGCTGTAAAACAGACAGACAGACAGACAGTTTGACCACAGTGAGAGACAAAAACAACTTCTGAAGACAAGAATCTGGTGAAATTTTTGCGAAGGCGTTACTTAGAGATGATTACGTGCGACGTTGCATCACCTGAATTCGTCCTGGGCCAATGGCTTGGCATGTACTACATATGACTCAGACACTGGCTCACACTGAAGGCATTCCAATTGCATCAACATCATGGGGAGTCGATGTCGATGATTGTAACTGCACTCATGAGGGAGGGTCAGGTTGCTGGATACTGTACGTTTGTATGTAAATGTGGGCCATCATATTTTAATGTGCTCATGGTTGTGACATCATAATTGATCATGTCTGAATGGTATTGGCAGGCTAGTTTCCATAAATCAACTGTGTGGACTGGGAAAAGGACCATTGCATTATGCATGTTAAAGTGTATATCTGGTACATTGAAATCTTTTATGTGCAAGGAAAATTATTTAACTTAACTTTAATATAATTTAAATAAATAGCAACGCACCACTCAAAGGTTATTTTGTGTACTGGACTGCTGACCACACAGCAGAAGAGAACTGTTGCACTATATAAAAGTAAATTCCTTGAAATGGTGCTATGACAAGGATGCTTTGCTATCAAATGTCTAGTCGCCACTCCAGTGTGTGTTTTGTCAAACCATATTCAATTCATTATATTGATTACAGTACTTAGGGGAGTGCCAGTTAGTGCCAGAATACCTAAATGAAATAATTCATATTCAAAGCAACAGCCCTTCCCTCAGCACACCCCTTCAGTGAGAAGTCATTTTCCTCAGAGTCCATTTTAGCATCTGCCAGTGATAAAAAAAAATACACGTATACAATTTCTGTGAGGCCAATCTAAAATTGGATTTTCAAATCTAATCAGGTCTTTCAGGCATCTGTCATTCACTGTTTCAGCCAAATTCAACTCAACTTTCCTCTGTTTCAGTGTGAACAACAATAAACATTCAGTGTTGTTTAGTGTTATTTATATACTTATCAATATTTTAATATAAAATATAATCTATATAGATAGATAAAGATATAGATAGATATAGAAATAGATCGACATTTTAGTTTAAGTTTTTAGTCATTTTGTTTTGTGCTTTTGTCATTTTTATTAGTTTATTTTTATTTTTATATAGTTTAGATTTATTTAAGTTTTATTTCAGTTCTAGTCATTTTAGACTTATTTCAGTTAGTTTCCAAGGCAATATTACTTATTTTCATTGAAATGTTTAATGTTTAAGTTTTTCATCTAATATTTATATTTTAAATGTACGTTATAAAGGTATATGCCATTTCATCCATTTAACGTGATATTTGTTTTTCCATTAGGTGTATCTTATTTGGAGATTGGACAATAATGGCAATTTTCTAAATGGCAATTTTCGCCCAAAATTTTTAATTCTGTCATTTACTCGCATTCAAGTTGGCATCATATTTGACTTGAGAGCTGCCCCAGAGCTGCAGCAGAGGTGACAAAAAATTATGTGTATTCCACAGGAAAAAAAACAAACAACATACGGGTTTGGAACAGCATGAGGGTGAGTAGATGACAGAATTTTTGACATTGCTTTAAAGCCTGTTCCAACATGTTCCATTGTAAAAAAAAAATTAAGCTTATTTAGAGTCAGTGTAAACTCTGCCATAGCCTCTTGTTTTATACATATGGTTGTTCACATGATTCACAGGATTTTTCTATTGTTGGACACAGTTCGCTCCCAGGCCTTTTCCCCTCATTAATCTAAATTAACATCATGCTGGAACGGATTCATTAGCATCTACCTCCGTGCACCTGCGATTCGAGTACGTCTCCATCTCCTCGCAGGGCCGACTGGCCGTAGCTGAGTGAGGGGACTGAAACAGAGCAGAGCGTAATCATGCATGTGTCACCTCCATCTCTCATCTCAGTCCCCAAGAATGTTTTTCCCTCCCTTCCCAGAGAGTCTTTCTCTCTGACAGTTGCTGGAGGCATCCTAGCTGTGATTGATGGGCCGATATCCTTTGTCATTATCAGATAACAGCACAGATATCTTGTGAAGAGTACAGTGATGGTTTGATGGGAGCTCTCGCTACGCTCGCAATGTGAGCTTTTCCACCGGCGCATTGACAACGTTTTACATTTTGCCTCCATTCTAGTTCGTTAGAATGACACGTTTTGTCAACGCCTGCCTTGTTCGCCTGTTCACAGGGTGTATCTCTGTGATCAATATCTTATCATCACTCTATTAAAATGTGATCCTTAAAGTGGGTCAGTGGGTAGAGCGTTTGAAATAAGAAACACAGGAGAGCCATTAGACAGTCATAGACTACACATGCTGTAGTCATAAATTAACTGTCAAACGATGCAGCTATTCTAAAATATCATGACTTACTTCTTAATTCAAGCAAATTTGTGTGCCGCTTACAAGCTGCTCCGAAATTCTGTCTGGCGGCTCTGGGGAACTGACCTGCTCGGATGTGCATCAACCTCATACAGTTGCTTATGCATTGCTGGAGGGATTTTCACCTCTGTGGTTTCATTTCCTTCCATGAATCTCAGTACTATCTCTATCATCTGTGAAGTGACTTGTCCCGCAGACAGAAACGGTGGTGCAGTGTTTTGAATATATACTGTCCCAAACTATACTAGTCATTGATCACTTTGTAAAGACCACTTATCCACTTATCTTTGTAAAGTCCACTGCATCTCCAGCCATTTTCCTTGTCAGACAAACACTGATTCCATATAGTAGCTTTTCAATTGTTAAAATCTACTGCGTTCTCATAGAGGCAGCTTAGTAGTTCTTTCCTCCACTGTGTGAATCTAATTATTTCTCACATCGATCATAAAATATTATTGCTTTGAAGTTCCTGCAGCGTCTTCCCAAATTGCTAAGTATAAGATATGGTTGATTTTCTGTTTGCACCATATAGAGCCAGACAGCTGCAATGCAGCAAATACACTGTAAACATGTTGAATGAATTGCATTATCTGAAAATCAATAGACATGGACATCATGGGAGAGTGGCTTTCCCCTTTTATGGTCTTTCTTGTAGATTACTCAGGTGTGATTCTAACAGTCCTATATACAAAGTGGACTAGATTAAAAAGCATTAATAGAGAAAGCCTGCTGTCTTGCTGTCTGCTGTCTTGCAATCATTTATTCTTTCTCTGAAGATTCCAAATGGATAGGAACAACATGCAGAGATGTTCTGAACAATATGTGCAGTGGTAATAATGATGGTTTATTGGGTTTTCTGACATATTACAATTCAAAATGATCACAATAAAAACAGCCCTTCAAAACCGGCATGAATTTTAGATGAAATGCGTCGAAGATTCTCTGATATTGCTATTTCTGTTACTCTGGAACATGAAGTGCTGAGTCACTCTTTAAACAAGGCAACACTTCATAATGCAGCCGTTTGCCTTTTAACTCAATTTTTTGCTTTAAAAGCCTCTGTTAATTTCAAAAGTTGGTTGGTTATGTCCATAGTTCGAATTACTGGGGGTATTGGGGGTCCGAGCCCTCTTGATGAGATTTGGCCCCTCCCAAAAGGGATGAAAATAATAGTTTGGGGGTACTACCATTTTTTTTAAATCAAATATAATGTTAGCTTATCCAAAATTGTAGGTATTTTAATGCAGTATTACCATCACATGCCAACAATTCAGGAAATAATCTAATTTCAAACCCTCACTCCCATTGGGCTGTACCATTTCTCTGATACGTTCAGACTGTGTTCTTTGCTATGGTTCTTTGATATCACTTCACTAGCTGTCAAAACGTACGTACTGTGTACGGGCGGAGACACTGGTGTGTCTATGAAAAATGAAGTGGCTGAATCAACTTTAATCTCTGCCTAAGGTTTTGACTGCCATGTCATCATGTGTTGTTTTGTGGCAAATGTTATGAGCATCTCGTCATCTATACAGGTTTTCAGAACTGTCTTAATTTGGTTGTTCTTGGTGTCTCTCTCATCTATAATGGAGTCATAGTTTAGCTAGCTAAAAGTTCACGCAGCTCCTGAAGCTCTCTGTACCAAGCAAATATTGTCTGTATCTTGGTGAAACTAAGCCAAGAATGATTGCATTAATGCAAGCAGTTGTTTATTATCTCATGGACAAGGTTGTCGGATGGAAACGTGTTCAAATGTGTGTGTTTGAACTGCTGCAAAGCTGCAGAAGCTAGCTAGCCTAGCTAGTCTATCTGTATTTAGGCGCGAGATAGGTCTTCACTCCCGTCCCGAACAACATACATAAACATAAACATTAACTACTTAAACATTAGGCCAACAATCACATCCCGTAGCAGGAGTTCCATAGATATATAGACACGGGGAGAGGTTTAATGAGGCGATTTATAATTTTGTGGAATTTCATTCTTAATGTCTTAACAAGAGGGAATCTGCACTAATATTCAGGGAATTTTGCATATAGATTAGTGGTTCACATGTGTGTAAGCCTATGTAAAATGGATAGTGACGTCACCAATCGAAATTGCTGTACCCCCCGAAGCTCACTGTATAATTCGAACACTGGTTACGTCACAGCCAAGTCTTATGCCGTATCCTTAGGCTTCAGTCACACCACTCTCTACACAACTGCATGTTTTCAGGCACGTCTGCAGCTTCTTGAGAATGTATTCTCTTTGAACTGGAAAATGTGCGAAAAGCATTGCTAGCAAAAGAACATTGATTCTGCTTCCAGTGTTCAAAAGAATCTACAGAGAAAGGAGAGATGGCTCTGGAGAACAGCCTGTCCTCTTTATGAACAAAGCACACCTTCCGCTGTCTGACTGTATGATGATGTGTCATTGACACATTACTTACAGCAGGGGGCAGCACTGAACAACATACACTCTTGTGTTCTCAGATCTCAGGCATGCCACAATAGTTTAATTATGCAAAGAATAGTGATGATTTAGAACTCGTTCTTTTTTTCCATTGAACGCATCCGTCTGCTTTTCTATCTGTCTTCCCATCCACAACATAAGTACTGACATAATTCATAACTTCTTGCATTTACATTTGCACAGAGCCCTATTCCAAAACAAAAACAAAAAACGATGCAAACTCCATACATCCCAGTAGCCACTCATAGCATTCATATATATATATATATATATATATATATATATATATATATATATATATATATATATATATATATATATATATATATATATACATACAAATATACACATACTTAATTCACACGCCAGAATGCACACGCATACACACACACCCTCACTCCTCCTCATCCTCTGTCTGACAGATGGGACATGCTACTGCCAGCTTGCATTCCCCTGAGAGAGGCCAACACTATCTGATATGAGAGAGCAAGAGAGAGGGAGAACAGGAAGAGAGAGTGGTGTGACTGAAGGATATCATGATGACACGCCGTCTGTAACAGAGAAAGACAAGGCAAAAGCAAGAGACAGAGGCTTTAGTGAAAAATAGGGTATTTTTTCAGACAATGCACATGTAAGAGGGGAAAAGGATAATTGATCAGTCAGCCTTCACACAGCTAACAAATCAATAGCTTTATCTTTGTTGCACATTAAATGTGTAACAAAATGTATTACTGTATAAAAAAGTAATAAAATTAAAAATTATGACGTTCTCAGAAATCTTTGAGCAAATGCTGGGATGATCTTTTGATTTGGTATTGTCGCAGAGCTACTTTGGCTCTTATTGAAATGAGACAGGATATATGAAAGTGACATTAAGCTTCAGAATGCTGCATTTGTGCTGATGAGATTTTTAAATTGCATGACAGCATTTATAGGATTATCATAATGAGAGCCGTTATGAATAAATAATTCAGAATCAAATCTGATGCACACAGGCCCAAAAACAATGTCAGTTCTCACACACCTGTTATTCCTATTGATTTAATAGTATGGTTGTTTTGCACCAGCATATATTTAAATATATGTGGTCACATTTGTTGGTTCCCTTACAGTTTAGTCACTCTGCAGTTTGGTATGATTGAGTGCACAATAAGGAAGATGGACCATGCAAAGAAAGCAAAGGAGAGAGTTGTGTGAGGAAATCAGAAAGAAAATCATTGGCAAGCATGTTAAAGGTGAAAGCTATAATACCATATCCAAGCAGCTTGATGTTCCTGTGACTACGGTTGCAAATATTATTACGAAATTTAAAGTCCATGGGACTGTAGCCAACCTATCTTAACGCGGCCGAAAGAGGAAAATTTACCTCTGATTAAACAGAAGGATAGTGCAAATGGTAGACAAAGAGCCAAGGAAAACTTCCAAAGAGATACATGCTGAACTCCAAGGTCAGTGTACATCAGTGTGTGTCCACCATCCAACTCTATTTGAGTGGGCTCCAGTGGGCTCCATTGAAGAATACCCAGGAGGACTCCACTTTTGACAGAAAAACATAACAAAGCCAGACTGGAATTTGCTAAAATGCATATTGACAAGCCACAATGCTTTTTGGGAAAATGTCCCCTGGACAAATGAGACAAGACTAGAGCTTTTTGACAAAGCACATCAGCTCTCTTCGCAGATAGAAAAATGAAGCTTTCAATGAAGAACACTATACCTACTGTGAGAACCTAGCTTGGTTATGTTTTGGGGCTGCTTTGTGGCATCTGGCACAGGGTGCCTTGAATCTTTGCAGGGCACAATGAAGTATCAGCACGATCAAAGCATTCTGGAGCTAAATGTACTGCCGAGCGTCAAAAAGCTCTGTCTCAGTTGCAGCTCATGGGTCCTTCAACATGATAACGACCCAATACACACAGCTAAAGCACTCAAAAATGGCTGAGAACAAAACACAGGACTGAAGTGGCCTTCTACGAGCCCTGATCTGAATCTCATCAAACATCTATGGAAAGAGTTGAAACATGCAGTCTGGAGGAGGCACCTATCAAACCTGAGACAGCTGGAGCAGTTTGGTCATGAAGAGTGGGCCAAAATACTTGTTGACAGGTGCAGAAGTCTCATTGAGAACTACAGAAATCACTTGTTTGCAGTGATTGCCTCTAAAAGGAGGTGCAACAAAATAATCCCTGCAATAATGATCCAATCAGAGTCTTGAGCATTTGCCTATTTAAATCCAAACAGCATATTACTGTCAAATTGATTAATCGATTAATATAGAAATATTATGTTATATATGTTTTAGATTTATTTTACCATTTATTTAGACACTTTCTTATATATATATATCAGTATATATATATATCAGTATCAGGCAAAATTTTTATATTGGTATGTATTTGTAATAAATAGTTTAATATATTAGCTGTAATTATATATATATATATATATATATATATACATAAAAATATATTCCCATTTTGTTGTAATAAATTGTATTTTAATTAGAAATATAGTATTGTAGTATGCAATATAGAGACTATGGTATAAATATAATTGTTTTGTATAGTATTAAGAAACAGTATATGCACACAAATAGTTTTGTGTAGAAAATGTGCAACAAACACACCCACACACACACACAAATCACACACACACACAGAATGCTCTCAAATCTATATTAGTAAGGGTTTCAATGCAATCTCTTGTTATGTCAATGCAATCCACAGAAAATCTTGTACAAAGACCTATATGAACCTATATGAATGTGTTGGGACAATAAGTGTGTGTGCTTAATAAAGGATGAATCACCACGACAAGGATAACGAATGTCTCAAACACATGTCTAACACATAGAGAGCTCTGTGTCTCTATGCCAGTGACGTTGTTGAAGGACTCAGTGACCTTTAGCGCAGGTCAGCAGTCTTTTACACAAGTTCATAAAGCTTTCACCTATCTTTCTTAAAGCAAACAAAGGGCTCATGTGGGAATCTTTTTCATAAGACTGATTTTGCCAGCAAAATGTGAATGTGAACAATTATGAAATCTTTTGGAAAAGTCACTAAATTGCTCTTTAAAGGGGTCATGACATGAGAAATCAAATTTGCCTGATCTTTTGACATATCGCTTTCAGAGCTTAAAATGTCCTCTTCGTTATAAACAAATATTTAAGCAAGCTCCAAAAACAGCTCATTTGGATATTGGGGGAATTGTGACATCACACTGGCAATCCATTTGCTTGCTAGCCTGGTTAAAACCAGACCATTCTCAGTAGTAACTGAGTTATGGTCTGACAAAACTTCATAGACAAATCATTTCCAAATGGGCGTCACCAATGGACGCCGCTCAAATGCCTCTGGATAGACCTAAAACCAATCAGAGCGCTGAAGGAGATGGCGTATGCAGAGCGACGGAGAAACATCTCCAAGTGTTGTTCTTTGCTCGGGTTTTAACAAAAAGGAAACGTTCAAATCGCTTAAAACAGACACGATAGCTGATTCGAATGAGTGATGTTTTACGGCAGCATCCATATTTGTAATGTGCAAAATCTGCTTCACCGTCCCTGCGCTGTCGTCATCGTGTAAAGCCCGCCCCAACGTTTCTGATTGGTGCCTCGATTTCGACGGATTAGAAATGGGCTTGAATGAGCTCTTTGCCAGACTACCTTGCAGAGCAAATCTAAATTTTCAGGAAGTTGTCTGGGTTTTCCCAGGCTATTTGCTTACCAAAACATCGATGAATAGTTTTACATCGCATCGCCTACTGCCATTCAGTCGTTTTAAAGAAGTTCACAAAAAATAAAATTCTGTCAATAATTACTCACTCTCATTTCAGATTGCATCAAAAATATCTTAATTTGTGTTCCGTAGATGACCGAAGGTCCAACCCGATCTCACGGGAATTCGTACGAATTCTACGAGGTGGCTAATTCGTACGAATTCATACGACCTCACTCGTACGAATTAGTACGATTTGGGCTAAAACGTACATATTTGACGATTTGGCCAATTTGTATGAATTCGTACGAATGACCTATCCCTGACCCCGCCCCTAAACCTACCCATCACGTGGGTTTAGACAAATCGTACGAATTCGTACGAGTGAGGTCGTACGAATTCGTACGAATTAGCCACTTTTTAATCACTCGTACGAATTCGTACGAATTGGTCGTGAGATAGCGTTGGAAGGTCTTACAGGTTTGGAACGACATGAGAGTGAGTGACATGACAGAAATTTGCTTTGAAACGTCCCGTTTAAACAGCTTGTTTGCATCTCTGTACAGACTTCAGAAGGATCCCAGCATCGGAAACAAGTGGATGTTTTATTTTAATGGTGTCCTGGATCGCGTTGGAGGATTATATGTTTGTTCAGAGAATTTGACAGCATTGTTTTGTAAACCAGGCACATTGTAATGGAGAGTTTGCAAAGAAACTTTTGTTGACATGATGCAGCTGTACTGGATCTTGCATTGCCAGTGGGATGTCACAAGTTCCCCAATATCCAAATCGTTTCTGGATCTTAAGTAAATGATTTCATAATGCTTTGTCTATAAATTATGGTTTTATATGGATAATGTTTTCAAAATACTTACTCCGTGCCAAAGCGAGTGGGCTTTAATACTGTATCATTAGCCTATCGTATCAGTGGCCGTTTATTGACAAGCCTTGAAGGAGCCGCCCTGTGAACCTCAAGGAACATTTTAAAATAAAAAAATGAATGTCATATACCCCTTTAATGACTCATATCTGTTCAATATTTCCAAATTACTACAGTACAACAATTTTGTGTTTGCTCGCCTATATAGTGACATGAGCATTGAATGTACATTATGCTACATCCAATTCATAATGAGTCAGTTGCATTATAAGCACATTTAACTGGCTTAGATTGCAGAGAAAGAGTGAGAGAGCTGAAGTGAGAAATAGAAAGGGATTGTTGGGGCTTGTAGGAAGCTACAGGGACTGGCTGTCACTGGTTGAGAACACATTTGTGGTGTATGTTGTGTGGTTATTGATGTAGTTCCCTAGCACTAGGGATCTGCCCACAGCACCCCTCACATACTCTACGAGAGCTGCCTCTCATCACGATTACATCAGTCTCTCGGGCTTGGAGGGATGAATACATACTATCAAACATAGACAAATAATACATGCTCACTTATATAGACAAAGACACGTGTACACACCTGAGCATACATCATAATCTCTATGGGCTCAGTTGCTGAGCCAGAGCGAAACTATTTGTGTACGTGCACACCTGCACAAATACACAAAACACTGCTCAGTTTTAGTAGTCCATATTGACTGCAATGCATTTTTTTATGTTTTTGAAAAAAAGTCTCTTGTGGCTGCATTTATTTGATTAAAAATACTGCAAAATCTGTAATATTGTGAAATATTATTAGACTTTAAAATTACTGTTTTCTATTTTAATATAATATAAAGTGTAATATATTCATGTGATGGCAAAGCTGAAATGTAAGCAGTCTTTCCTCCAGTCTATGAGTCACATAATTAAAATATGCTGATTTGTTGATCAATAAACATTTCTTATAATTATCAATGTTGAAAACAAATGTGCTGATTAATTTATAATATAGAAACCATGATTAATATGGAAACCATGTAAGATTATAAAAGTCTTTACTGTCACTTTTGATTGCATCCATGCTGTTAAAAATGTATTGATTTATAAAAAAAAAAATCTAAATTTCAGTCCATTAACTCTCATTTTATGGAGAAAAAAAACACTCAGAACATCCTGTACAATAACTCCTTATGTGTTCCACAGAATAACAACATCAGGGTTTGTGAAACAATGATAGAATATTTAGAAGATGGGTTTCCAATCCTGTTCCTGGAGGGGCGCTGTCGCTGTCCTAGAGTTTAGCTCCAACCCCAATTAAACACACCTGAAAAAGCTAATCAAGGTCTTACTAAGCATACTAGAACCAGAGAGGGTCTTATTATTGGGAGATATGAGGGTCTGTGGCTCTACATTGGAAAAAGCATAACAGGTCATTTGGATCACATTATAGCCTTGACGTCATTTAATTTTGTTCTGAGTTGTGCGACAGTCAATCACTGTTAGCGGATACCATTGAAGCGAACGAGAAGTGCACCTGTCGTGCAATTATCCGTGACTTTTCTTTTAATTAATTTTTTTTTTTTTTTGATGTGATCAAGATAAATCCAAACCGAATGTTTAAGACCAAACATGTTGAAGATTAGCCCGTAGACTGTCAATTCATTAAATGAAAAGCTATTTCCTCACAAAAGCGGTTTATTCAGTTTAGTGAAGGTTCTCTTCCATTAACATTCATAAAATAAAAAAGGACACTCTTTCCTGCATACCACAGCATTAGCAGGCATTACGCTTTTTTCGGCTAAGGTTGCAGGCTTTCTTTTAAGTGGCTTTGCTAGAGCTTTCCAGGCAGGTGTGTTGAGGCAAGTTGGAGCTAAACTCTGCAGGACAGAGTTTGGACATCCCCAATTTAGAAGAACTATTGTTTCACTGTTTGAAATCCAGTGTCAGACTGAAACCACAGTGCAATATAAAGTGGTTGCGTGACTTTCTACTTTTTAACCTTAATCGCTGCTTTTTGTGTTTGTCCAGAGGAATAGAGAGGGCGGGAAGTTATGCCCTAGATTATGGAGCACCTGAGCAACAATGTGGGATCAGACCAAGAGCAATTCCTTTGATTCCAATTTGCAGCTTCCTTGTAATGAAGTGCAATTTCAGACGTGAGACTAATCACACTCTCTTATTATGTTTATGTTGAACTATTTTATGTAAATGCAAGTTTTTGATGTGCATGCATGCATGTCCTCATGCCACAGGACTCCAATTAAACATGGACTCTCAGTGGAGATAATTAGGAAGATTTTACATCTCAATATAGCCACCAATGAACCACAAATTATCTCTTTACAACACCCTTGTAACCAACAACTTTCAGCTCATTTATGCACGCCAGTGTTTACACATTCCTCATGGAGAAATCAGCATTTTCACCTTGTTTTTGTTCATCATTGCTGTTGTTTGCAAGCTTTGTGTCTAGAATTTGGTTCGACACATTTCAAACAAAGTGAACGTGATGTTTGCTGTGTGGTTTGTTTTTGGAAGAGTGTAAAGTCTTAGAAAACCTGCTTTGTTATTTAATCCATGCTAAATTTTATGATTTATATTAAAATAATGATTTACATTTTGAATGGGAATTGAATTATAATAGCAACCACATTTTCCTTGTTCTTTGAAAATAAGTGAAAGCTACACAGGGGACTTGTGATGTTGCGTTGCCCAAACCTGATTTGTATACGGTGGAACTCCAAATAAGCAGCATGCACAAATGGGAATTTCAAAAACCAGAACTTTAAATTAATTCACCATCTGGCAGCCACAAAATCTAATCCCACATTCCACGTTTTTTTTTTTTCTTTTTTTCCTGTGGCTGAGAAAGATCTGGTGCATTTGTCAAAGTGAGGGGATGATAAACAAAACCTTAATAAATAATGGCCCTATTGTAATACAGTCGATAGTTCTTTTTCTTAGGGCACAACAGATTTTAAAGAGAAACTGACTCACTCACCAGTCGATCCGTTCATTTTTAAGGCCAAAAACAGAAATTCAACCGAGTGAAAAGTTATATAAGTTTTTTTTTTTTTTTTTTTTTTTTTTTGCTTTGCTTGCAGCACTGTATCACCAATTTCCCTTTCATGCTTGATACTTTGACCTTTCTTTTCAATGACCCCTTTTTCTTTTTGCCTTTTTTCAAAGAGAAGGTACAATGAATGTACCTTCCCCGCAGCAAACTTTTTTCTTTTTTTTTTTTAACTCCCTCTCCTCCTCTCCACGGGGTACAGTTAGAGTCCTGCTCTCAGTAAGTAATAAGAAGCCAAAGCCTGGAACATGAAGCTGGCTTACATATATAATGGAGAATAAAATAACTGCTAGGAAGAATGACAATTACATCTTTGGGTGTCTAAACTATCTATGTGTGCCAACAGTAAATGAAAATGTTTAGAGCTTCTCAAATACAACCAGGCCTCAATATGGTAATATCATTGAAAAATGAATAACAGTATCCAGCCAAATACTTGAAATTAAATCATACTCATTACAAATGTACAATGTCTTGACATTTACTATCACTCCAGCTTGATTGTGAAGAAATGTATGTTACAACTGCCCTAGGTTTCCCATACTCTCTATGTATATTATTGGTAATCAACACTAGAACATGACAGGGATTAGAAAGCAAAGCAGGTTGGTTTTACTGACTCCTATTCCTCTTGGACCCCACGGGGTAGCCATGCCTAATCAAAAATGTCTGCCGCATCTTCCTGTTGTAACTGATTGCATTAATAGCCTCATAATTGAACAGTCGTGAGAGTGGATGATATAATTCATATGCTGAACATAAATTGAATATAATGTTGCCTTTCTGTTGTCGATTGAACATTTTGAATAGGCAATATGGTATATTGGTGAACAGACATTCTGGTTTACAACATCATTTAAGAATGTCTTTCAGAAAATAATTTTGCAGTGTATCTGTTGTCACAGATAGGAGAGAACACAAGTTAAGTTATTTAATACTGTCATAATTTAAACTGTACTATCATAATCTGTCATCTGCAGCTTTGTGACAAATAATTGGAATTGCACATGATTATTTAGCCATTATTTACACAGATCCATCGAATCAAGCGTAGAAATGGCCTAATAACTACCACTAATAAATTTAACACAGTTCAGTACAAAGTTCATTTAGTTGAAATAGAAATCTTTTGTAACATTATGGATGTTTTACTGTCACTTTTTTACAATTTAATAAATTCTTGCTAAATAAAAATTCTTAAAAAAAAACTTGCTTTGAATTGTAGTGCTACACAAAATTCAACATTTTGATAAGATTAATTCGGGCGCGTTTTTCATTTTTTGGCTTTAGGTTTCAATATTGTGAAAATGTTAACCTAAAAACTGGAGAAATAATTAATTTGATCATTTGTTGAATCATTCATTGATGTATTTTCCTAAACGGTAACAAAAAATGTCAATGAACTCACTTTGGGAGCCAAGGTGGATAGGATTTTGCCAGAGGGTGTTGAAATATGATTCAAAACTGTATCTCCCACATGGGCACCGCAGCTCAAACCAGTTGGAGCACATGCTAATCACTAGACCACGGCGCCAACTAGTGATTCCTGTTGGCACCTACGGCATCCAGTAGCGTGCAGATGGAGTGAACCCATACGCTGACAGCACTGTAGCTTTGCCAGTTGCTGGCAGAGCTACGATACTGAAGATGTGCATACGAGGCATGTGAAGAAAGAGACTGTGACGGTGTGTGTTGCGCCTTGGCATGTCAGCAGAGTGCCAAGCTAAAGAACATCATAATTATTACAGGTTAATCGTAAGTCATTTTGACAAACCCATGATAGCTTTATTAATTAAATGCACTATATCTTCCTGAGAGACGACAGGGAGAGAACTGATGTGCTCTGGTACTTATCTTGTCAGTTCGTGTTGGTTTGGGATGACTAGTGATTGTCAGTGTAAATGTGTGTGCATTTGTGTGTCTGGGTGAGAAAAAGAGAGATAGATAGAGCGAGAGGAGAGCTGCATAGTGCTTTAAATGAGCAATCAGGCACAGAGCCTTGCTCAGCTACAGCTGCCACCCACACAAAAACACTTATGCATTTCGCACTCGGGAAAACCTCTCATTCAGGTCACATGGGGTGCAGATGCATTCTCTTTAAAATTTAGATAGTGCTCAATTAAAATGCACACTGCCATCTCTACAATCACACACCTGACTACATTTCCTGGCAGCCTAACACACACGCTTTCACTCATACTGTTGAGTAACAGCGATAAGCTGACAAACATAGCCTCATTATGCCCCTCTCCCGCTCTCTTTTGACTTATTCTCTCAGCCTCTCTCATACACACACATTTACACACTGGGTTCTTCACCTCATCCACCTAGGCAGAGGGAAACAGGCCCTCCCTACTACCATTCTGGTCTCCATGGCAACAGCCAATCAAGTCATGTCTCTGAACTGGCCTGCCAGTAGAATACGAGGAGACAAAAAAAGGCTTGATGCTCGGGAAAGAGACTTAAAGAGAGAAAAAATATTTAGGAGCAACAATGCAACGCTTGAGGTCAAAGGGCAAAGATTAATTATGCAGAATGTGGTTGTCCAGTTTATATCTAGAAAGTATTAGTAGCAAGTTAGAACATTTATTTAAATTGCCCCTATTATGCTCTTTCGAATATTACCTTTCATGCAGTGTGCAATATAGCTGTTTGTGAATGGAAAAGGTCTGCAAAGTTTTAAAGATCAAAGTGCATGACAAATAAAGTCATTGTCTCCTCAAAGAAAGAATCAATTTTCAACTGCTGGAATTGATACAGTAATATCATTACTGTTCGTATCACTGTGTATACAAGTGCTGCATAAACAAGCCTCCGGAGTTGAAATCGAGGCTCCACCACTGATGTTGGTGCGAGCAGTTGGTATTCCAGTGGTCCCAACATCATCCGCTAGTCCAGCACACCCTAGTACAGTGGTCTCAGTGTGTTTGAGTCTGGTGGTCCCAAGTCCGGTGGTTCCACTATCGGCTGCACTTTCAGTAATGGAAGTTCTTCAGTCTCGTCAGCTCCCTTGAAGTGGTCTTCAGTCCTGCCTGCTCCGTCGTGGTGGTCTTCTGCTATGCATTGGTTGTCTTCAGCTTTGCCTGCTCTGCCGTGGTGGTCACCGGCAGATCTTGGTGGTCCTCTGTGGGGATCTTCAGTCCCGTCTAAACCTTTAAAATAGCATAAATTAGGGGCACTTTAATAAATACAATTCTTTTAAAATTACTTTTTTAAATTATTTATTATTTTGTTTTTTAAAATGATTAAAATAGTTTTTGTACAGTTTCAAGTGAGATGTTTCAGCAATTAAGAATTAAAATTGTTTTAAAATGTATTTTTTTTATTATTAATATTATTTATTATATATTAACATATACACAACACTTTTAAAAAGTGCTAGGGTGTAGGTAATTGCCAGGTTGTTGCTCTGCGACTGCTAAGGTGATCTGTTGTTGTTTTAGCATGTAGCTGTCTGGCTGCTTGTCGGCCAAAATTAAAACACTCAGGCATAATATCATATCCCTAATATGACTCGAATCCCTCCTTCAATGTAAGTTGATAAGATTTTTTTGACATATTTGATCACCCGCTAAACAAAAATCGCAAACCAAATTGTTTAAAAAGTATGTATGAGAAAAAACAAATGGGAAACTATAATTTCTGTTAAATTGTCTATGCTATAGTCTATGACTTCAGCTCTGCCTTTAGCAGATATGGTGTTCTATCAATGATTGGTACAGTCACAGCTATGGAGTCTGAAAATTGTGGCCCTTTCTTTGATCATGACCCACGCATGGCTACCTTAGTGTGAGAAATTCATCTCAGGTCTGCCTTTTTCACTAGGCTATTTGAAGGCGAGAGGCTTCAGTATTGAACTAAAGGTGCTTATAATTTCTAAAGCCGCTGCTCTGGAGATGCTGACTGAATAAATGGAGAGAAAATGCATCCCTCTGGCTTCTGTTCTCCTGTTTGCGATGCAATGTGTTGGAGCAGCGAGCAAGAGGTCTTCTTGTTTGGCCAGAGCTGTCTTCAGGTGACTGAAGACAGACACTGTGGCATCAGTGGTGAGAGGCTTTTATTAAATAAAAAACAAATAAAAAAGAGATGAAAAGGAGAAGTGTCAAGATAGAAGTTGTGAAGTCTATGGGGCATGAAACAATATAAAAGTATGATATTCTCATCGGGCATGGGAAATGCGAAGGTCAGGCTGAGCAGCCCAAGGCTAGAATCTGGGAACCTCAAGTATATCTGGGGCAGGCAAGAGGTGTAATGTAAGATTTATGACTGCGGTGACTAGGCATAATAAGCATCACATGTGTTCCATCATGTGCTGCCTGTTTTGCTGCATTGTCATACCCTTCCTCACTTGCTCCTGCTGTGAGCTGGACATGGGTTGGCAATAGAATTAGTCAGAAAGCCATCATTTTAGGGGAAGATGATATTGAGTAAAAAAAAATAATTTGATTTAGTTTGGTATATGTACTTTCATGTTATAAGGGTGGATGTTTCTTAAAACTGTTTTCCAATTTTTCCTCTTTGTTGTATGACGTCAACATTTTATAGTTTTGTAAACTTTGAGCCATGCGTCATTATTTATTTGGCAATAATTTTTAAGATGCCTTAAATGTATATATTTTAGTATTTCACTGTTCAAGTCAATACTTACAATATTAAAACATGAAAATCCATTATAAAAAGTTTGCATAAACCGACTGCAGCCTGATCTGAACGCAAAGTACTACTAAGGGTTTTTCAAAATTAAATAATTGAAATACTAGCTAATGTGGTGATAAAATTACCTTTAAGAACTAACCTTTAAAAATAAGAATTAAAATGTGGTCTCAACTTTTAATGTTGAGATAGTATTTAAAAAAGATCCCTTTTATCAGCTATTTTTGGGGTATCAGTCAAAAAGATTCTGCTATAGCTGTAAGCAAACGAGTTACATTACTAATCGCACAGCTCAGGAAATACAACAACAACACGTTAACCACAAACACAGAACCATGAACAGACAGAACTAAGGGTTTAAATACACAGGGTAAAATAGAACAGGTATAGAGCTAAACAACCAAGGAGACTAACTAGGAACACAGACTGGTAGGCAGACAGGGAAACCAAAACACAATGACAATAAAACCAAACACAACCATTACACTAGCCTCGTGTACGCATGTCAGTGAAATATTCCAAATGATATAATGAGTCACTTTGAAAAGTCGGTTCATCATTAACAACTCACATGCCTGAAGTGCGTGCAGACAGCTGAGCTTCGCTTGAAGGTAACACTAAAATCCAATAAAAGGACTAAATCTGCTTTCTTCCATGTCACTTGAGAGATGATCTAATTTAATATTGAAAATTAGATGGTATCAAGCAGACTCAGCGACACAAACATGGTCGAATGACCTTAAAGCCAGACTGTGAAACACAACTTTGAAAGCAACCATGTAGCACTCTCTTGGAATGACTGTAGGGTCCTAACGGCCGAGTGTTACCAAGCAGTTGCTAAGGAGACAGGAATTTGAGGCAGAAAAATAGGATGAGGTGTGAGATGGAAAGAGAGATGAAGTAACAGAAAGAGAGTGAGGCAGGGTGAAAATTAATAAGTGCTTAGGAAAGGTATTGGAAGGCCTCACATGTGTTTTCTATTGAGGCACTGCACATAAGGCATAATGAATCAGACATTTCACTCATTCCTGTCTCTTAAGAACCTGACCTGTCCTGTACACACACATATAATCAATTATGCTTCCATACCACTGTATATACATTCACATTCATCTGTCCATAATAAAAGTATTCATGCTGGTTTGACTTGATCTTCTGTGTGAAAAGTGTTTTGCAAGTCAAACCCATTATCTGTTGAAGGGTTAGTTCATCCAAAAAATTTAATTATCCCATTATTTACTTGCCCTCAAACCATCCTAGATGTATCTGACTTTCTTCTTTCAGCCAAACACAATCAGAGTTATATTAAAAAATAACCTGGCTCTTCCAAGCTTTATAAGGGGAGCGCATGGTACCCTAGATTATGAAGCCCAAAAAAGCGCCTCGTTCTGTCATAAAAGTAATCCATACGGTTTCCAGTGGATTAATAAAGGCCTTCTGAAGTAAAGCGATGAGTTTTTGTAAGAAAAATATACATAATTACAACTTATAAACGATAATCACTGGCGGAAGAGTGACCTCTGCCCCGACGCATGACACATGATGTAGGAGTAGCGTCAGCTTAGGTGAGAGTAGACGCCTCTCGTGGTTCAAAAAATTGGGCAACGAACGCAAGCTCCTTTTCTCTTCTATTGAAATCCTCCAACAATACTTGTTTTAAACGTCTAATTCAGGACTTGTGTTTTGTTTTGGTCTATCCTCTGTGCTTCCACATTCGTCAATACGTCATGCGTTGGGTCTAAGGTCACTCTTCTGCTGAAACTAGATATGGGTTACTTTTATGATGTGTGGATGGGCTTTTAGGCTTCAAAATCTACCATTCACTCCCATTATAAAGCTTGGAAGAGCCAGGATTTTTTTTTTTTATAACTCTGATTGTGTTCGGCTGAAAGAAGAAAGTCATATGCACCTAGGATGGCTTAAGGGTGAGTAAATTATGTGATTTCTGGGTGAACTAACCCGTAAAGCCTGCACAGTATACATGCTGCAAGGGTTAGTTCTTCCTCGGAACATTAATGGAACCAATTTACTTTTACAATTTACACGGTCTTTCTTACGACTTTTACGACTTTCTAAACGTCTGTTAGATGGGTGTCATGTAAGCGGCCCCTAAGTTAATAACTAATGATCTTTGCAAGTGAATCAATCAAAACTAACTTTAGCTGGACAATAACTTTATTCTAGAGCTGCTGTAAAGCCAAAACAATCTAAACAACTTAAATTTCCTATTATCACTGTAAAGCTGCTTTGAAACAATCTATGTTGTTAAAAGCGCTATATAAATGAAGGTGACTTTACTTGACTTGACATGACTATAATATTTCTTGAATGACTGTTCTTTTGCCAATGTGAAAAGAATGTAAATACTCTGACAGTGTTTACTGTGCTGCTACTGAGTCTACAGCACAAAAGAAATGATGAGATGTGAGCATGCAGTCTGAATTTAAAATGAGAGAGAAAGACTGCGTGCGGTGAAATAATAAAAAGACAATAAATAGGCACTCCACCTTTTTTTTCTTCACTGGTGCATGAAACTGCAAATGCATGCCGTGAAATCCTATTCACAGTCTTTTTGATCAATTCATTCAAATATAACTGGTTCATGAGAGTCGTTCTTTTTTAATCAATTTGTTCATTTAAAAGAACTGGTTCATAAGAATTGTTCGTTGTTAAGGAATTGATTCAAGTTTCTTTTCACTTGAATTGGATAACACTAGCGCCGCATCCGAAATCACATTCTGACGGAGTAGATACTACATCTGAATTTGGACTTACTTCGCAACCGTTAAAAAAAAAAAGTTCTATATAGAATGAATATGGGTAGTATGAATAAAATTTGGACATACTACAATCCGAAATGTTGTTATTGTCACGTGACCTGTGTAGTATATCACAACAAAGCAAAACAATGTTATAAACAGATATGACTCCAACTCTCTGGCCATAGATTTAAAATAAATCGTTAGATATCAGACACCCTGGATCACATGACCATCAACAATTAAATTACTTCCTTGAAGTGACCATTGCATGTTCCCTTCGCTAACGGACTTGTGGAAGGGCCCACGGACTTCATAAAGGGCCCTGTATGAAGGGATTCAGTTGTTGACTTTCTTTTGGAACACCCCTTCAAATCGCGTCCCCTTCTGGAAGTGCCCTTCAAGGGTGCAAAAACGCCGTTTGGAAATACCCCTCAGTTGCTGCCATTTGTAAATCATCTCCTATGTCCTCGGCCTCATGAGATAGTAATGGTCATTAAGCAACCAGCGAATGCGCACTTCCAGAATCTTGCAGGAAGTAGTAGATCATCCAGGGACTTTTCGCCTACTGTTTTTCAAATACTATAGTTGCGTCCCAAATGACACACATACACTTATACTCTATGTATTTATGCACTATGTGCTCATCTGTGTAGTGTGTGAATTTTGTTATTTTGTCATTCAACATTGGAGTCAAGTGCATTAAGAGTCCAACATTTCACACTTTGTTTTTGTTTTTTTTCGTTAATTTAGCGCATCATCCAGGTTATTTAAAATTGTATTTAGGTTGTTTTTGCCTTTTATTAGGATAGGACAGTAGCTAGACAGGAAGTGAGGTGGGAGAGAGAGGGAGATAGGTTTGGGAAAGGTCCATAATTCCGGTCGCCCGAAGCATAATGGCACACTTGCCCTCAAGGCTACCGGCACCGACCATCATCTGGGTATTTAAAGTGCACTTTTTATTTTAGAATGTTCGGTGTGAACACACTACTCACACTATTATACCTAAAAATTTAATAGAATAGTGCAATAGTACGCAAATTGAGATGCATCTTAGTATGGACATACTACTCTGTTGGCATACTGTTTTTCACATACTAAATAAGTAAATAAGAAGTATTTGATTTTGGATGCAGTGCAGCTTGTGTTCAACTTGAATCAGTGATCGATTAGTTGATACTCGTTATGTATATTATAAATTATAAACTTAAGCATACTGTTTTAAAACACTTAGCCCAACTACAAGTAGCCTATATATATTAAATTATAGTTTAGTAATATCACTTAACATTCTAAGTAAATTGAATTAATGAAATCAAAAATATCACATATTAATGTCTTTTCGTTACACAAATATGAATTTAGCCAACCTTGCCCTATAATTCTGTGAATTAAACAAAAGCTTTAATGAAATCACCAGTATGTTTCCCAATGTTTTTTAAGCTGTTTAAATATACTTGCTATGTATTAATGTACTAAAATGCATTGTGCTTTTGTTAACATGTTAATAACAGGGAGTTAATGCACTCATAAGCACCCCATCCAGCTGGTGGTCCCCTAGGGTTGTCTATGCCTAGAAAGGACCCTGGTCATGAGGGTGAGTAAATGATAACAGAATATTCACTTTAAGGTGATAGTACCACGTCCTTTACTATCCTTTCTTTTTCAGTAATTATAGTTAACAGCTTCAACTTCTTGAGGACTCATGTCACAAAGGAACAAACAATAGGACTCAAACACCTCCTTATTAATGGAAAAGAGCTACCTACTGTACATCTTTTCTCCATAAGATAATTCAAAACATCAAAACAAGGCCTAATCTTCACCACCATCAACAGGTAGGCCAAGGTTCTGGGACATCACTGTAATCAAACATAAAGGACTTTTGGCATGTTATGAAGCTTGTACGGCAAGGCCTGGATTATGAACCTCGAGCCCCAGGGCTGTTAGGGCCCTCCAAACCCTCTGCATATATAATCAGCTGACAACTATGGCCCCCAGCCTCTTGACGAATACAGCACAAGCTGACCACTAGAGCCCCTTAGGAGACCAATGTGAGCCGGTCCGCGGCTACTATTTTTAGTCATCTAATGTCAGCCTACCCTTTTTACCCACACAACACTACAACCACCAGATCCAATGGAAGCTTTTTCCTCAAACCATCATGATGCTCAATAGCAGTGACTCACCACCTCCCCCAACCTCCTACCTGAAAAGTAGCCGCTGAAAGGGATGCATATGTGTATGAAATTACAGTACCAACCTCAGTGTAATAATTCTCCATTCAACACTGCAATAAAGCACTATACAGAGCACTACATTTCATTTTAATGTCCAATTCATTGTTGCCCACTCCTGGTAATGTTCTTTTTATTTTTCTATTTCCTTTTACTGTTTTAACGTTGACTGCCTCATTCTAAACGAGCGTGCTGGAGAAAGTACATCTTGTTTAGTCTCTAGTGCAGCAGAACAATAAACCTTGACTTGACTCGATCAACGCCAAGGCTAGACCGTTTCCAATACACCTAGAAAAGTGTTTTGTACAGACATAATATTTCACACATATCCCTAACTTTATTGAAACTGTGAGACTTTTCAGTAAAGTGAAGACATTTCAGTCTGCAATTTCAAGCTTTTCACCTGCCGAAGGCCACTTGGGTGAATGGATGCTATATTTGAATGCTTTTCAGAGATGAAGAACTTTACTTTACATGACCTTTTGTGGTCTTTTAGATTGGAACAGTTTCAAATCTTCACCTACGGTCTTAAGATACATCTATGAGAAGACTTAGCCGCATAATAGGCGCGCATTGACGTAAGCTTTCAATGGGCAAGGCCAAACAGATGGCATGCAAGCAGGTTTAAAGAGCCTTTTGCATGCCTGAAACTGGTTTGGATAGTTGGCTGACAGGGTGTGACACAGCTGCTGTTAACTTTTATTCAATTAGCTTAAAGACTGACAATAGCACAGAGTAAACAAAATGCGTAAGCAAGGGCTGATCTGCTATTTCACTTGTATAATCCTTTAAATTGAGTCAGAGTTTGGCATACTGTTCTGGTCTAATAGTGGTTTATATGAAAGATCCACCTCTGATTAGATTCCAAGACATTCATTCAAAATGTCCCATTTACAAATGACTTTGCTTTCAACCATCAATTCTGATGTTAATTGGTATTTACAGCACAAGGGATTTATTGTCAGTGAATAGGGCTAATTATTTATTGGTGTTTTGGGGGGGGGGGGGGGAGCCAGAGCACATTTCCCAGCATCCCAATAGGCAGGAACAGTAGACATTACCAAGTGATGTTTGGTTGTGGTGCACTCATGGGATTCATAGTTCATAACAGTCACAAACAGGGAACTGTTCAAAATCCACATGTGGAAAGGGATAAAATGATGAATACAATACCCGCAATAACATTTAGCAGCGTGCCGTCACAAAAGTGTCGACAGGCTACCAATGCCCATGAAAGTGTATGTGCACACAGTTACATAGAAAAATAGCACTGTCAAAAGTTTTTTAAGCTCTTAAAGGTTTCAACCTTCACTTGATTTGAGATTCTTTTTAACAAACTGTACGTTTCTGACATGGCATCAAAAAGAGTCAAAAGTGGTAGAAGAAGTTCTGTCAAGAGAAAGGAACAGTCAGTCTACTATTTGTTTGTTTCAGGTTATCAAATTCATACACACAAGGACAAGATTGCGTTGACCCCCCATTGCACTTGAGGCCTTGCACAGTCCCGGTGGATGGGTCCAACAGTGAACGGGCTCGACTGAGTAATTCAAGATGGTCTTGCAGTTACAAGGGAGGTAAGAGAGCAACACATTTTCTTTGAAAAGTAAGTTGTCGCGAGAAAACAGTGAAAAGAAACGTGAGAATTATAATCCTAACAACAGCAATGATATTGCAAGCAATCGTAATAATAGAACAAGGTTCAAAAGGAAAATACATTTAATTCCTATCATTAATATAATAAAGTTATATATCCAGCAGTTTTTTTTTCCTTTCCATTTTTTTTTTACAGAATCTTCCTCCAAAAAGAGTTGGTAGTGCACTATTCATTTCTGTGGAATTATACAGCCACCATTAGCTAGCTCCAAAGAATTGGACAACAATCAAGCAAAAAAAGCCACAGTTTTGCTGATCAGCATGGCATATTTTTTATAGTCATCCCAGACACCTGAGAAAACTGATAAGAAATCAGATCTGTCTTTTTTATCGGAAAGATACTACATTTATATATTCAAGTTATGCAAATTACATCTATAGTCACATATTCAAGCATATACTCATGTACACACATATATCTAGTGAGAGAATAGTTCAATATTTAATATATTTTTACAATATACTTTGTACTTTTTTGAGGGATGTGGGGTTAATTTTTGAGGAGGTATGGATAAACTTGTGAAGGTCTATATATATATATATATACATATACATATACATACACGACTCCTCATACACTGATCAATAATCATAAAAAATCAAACGAGAACATAAGGTTATAGGCAAAGAGGTTATAACTGTTGGGTTATGTGCGTTTGGGTCAAGAGACTGGGTGAGCACCATATAAAATAACGTCGTAAACACGAAGAGTGTTTTTTTCCTGAACCAGAAAAATATGCATGCGCCAGCATGCAACTCACTCGCTGACCTGGGTGAGAAATGCCAAACCAGCACCGATCACAACGTCAAAAGCTTGAGGAAGAGAGAAAGAGAGAGAGAAACAATATTGCTGTGTTTAACAGTTCTGTGGTTCATGTCAGAGTCAGTTTGTGCATATGCATATATTGTACTGGCCATAGAAACCCACGTCCAGTTTGTGTCAAAAAGAGTGTGTGTGCATGTGGACGTATTTGCTTTAACATTAAAATATATACATAAAAAAACCTTCCCAGACATAGTGACAGGATGTAATGCCATCTTTCTCTCTCTCTTTCTCTGTCTCTCTCTCACCGCAGGAAAAAACAAACACACACATTGAATTTTAAGAAAAGGAATCAAAGATACCAAAACAAGTGCTTGAACAAACCCATGATGAAAAAAATTAAACTATACAGTTTTCATGTTCACTATTTTTCTTTCCGTTACTCTTACTGACGTTCGTCCTTTAAGTCTTGTTCTTCCTGACCTGCCTGGCTGCTCCTGATGTTGAAAATATATCATTTAATGATAACGATTCTGACTTTTTCATATAGCCCTCTTTCATTCCAGCTCCCCAAACCCTCCCACCCATATATAAAATATACAAAAAAGATTATTTCCAAAATCTCATCGCCTGCCTGCTTCTGCAAGTATAAAAATATACAGTTTTCCTATGTCAAAATCTTTCTCGCTCTCGCTGCCATCCGCGTTCCCTCCTCCGCCTCTTCATCTAGTCTATTATAGCTGACCCTAACAGTTCAAAAATATACAATGTTTTTTCGTCATAGAAAAAAATGACATATCTACCACCTCCTGTATAATTCTCTCTCTGAGAAAATCATCCTGTATAGAAAGAGGACGTTCACAAGGGCTACATGACATTATAAATTATCTGCCTTTATGATCCGTGAGTATTTAAGAGAGATTGGATTGCACATCCACAGTCAAAGTTTGGGGTGGTATCCTAGGAAAAGAGCTGATGCTTATGAAATACGCTTGTGCTTGCATGTAGTCCTTGTGCGCATCCCTCACGCTGGGGCTGTTCAGCTTTGAACCACAATTTTGAAGCATTTGATTCAATTAAGCGCCGCCCCAGTGAATTCAACAGATCCCTGCACGTAGGAAAAGAAATTTGTGAACAGTCTCGAAGTACTCATTCGAAGCAATCGCTATGAGAAAATGCAATTCCAGGATGAGGAACAGCCCTTGAAACGCTATTTCTAAAGCAGTAATTGTCTTTCTCTTCCTTCCGTTTTTCCTTTCTCCTTTTCACAAGTCTTCATGGCGGCTCTCGTATTTGTTGATGATGTTGCGACAGCGGCCCAGCTCTTTTCGCATATCGGCGACCTCTTGTCGAAGGGCAGCGTTCTCCCGTTCCAGGAATGCCGCTCGAACTGAAATCTGGTTCTCCTTGAGTCGGCGGGCGTCGCGAGAACGTTTCGCTGCTTCGTTGTTCTTGTAGCGCCGGTTCCAGTACCTGTCGTCCTTTGAGGGGGAAAAGGGGGAAATGGGTCAGATCATAATTACAGATGCATGATATATTATATTAGTTTTTCAACAATTTCACAGTTTCTTTTTAATTATCGGTATCAGTTAATATTGGATACTTAATTGTGCATGCTCATTTACACAATTATTTTGCATTTAACCCTCACTTAAAGTTAATCTTTACAAAAACATTCCCAAAAATGAAAATGATCCCATAATTTACTCACCCTCAAGCCATCCTTGGTGCATTTGACAGCCAAACACAATCAGAGTTATAGTACAAATATCCTGGCTCTTCCCAATTTTGAATAGTGCCCGAGTTTTTGAAACTCTTCATAAAAGCACTCCAGTGGGTTAATAAAGGCCTTCTGAAGTGAAGCGATGGGTTTTTGTAAGAAAAGTAAGAAAAATATCCATATTTAAAACTTACAGCAACGGCCATACGCACGTTTACGAGAGAGACCCGACGTTGGACGTAGGCGTAGCGAAAGCTTAGGTGAGAATTGATGAGCGCGGAAGCGCAGAGCATAGAGACAAACAACGGTCACGAATTAGTAGTCTAAAAAAAGTTTTAAAGTTTATTTAAGTTTTAAATAAAAATGCCGGAGGATTTGAATATAAGAGAAAAGGAGCTATGACTCCAGAACTCGACTCTCTCGTGAACGCGCGTACGACCCTTGCCCTAATAGTTTAAACTATTACGGTTATAAACTAGTTATAAACTATTACAGCCCTAAAAGTTTATAGAGTTTTAAATATAGATATTGTTCTTACAAAAACCCATCGCTTCTCTTCAGAAGGCATTTATTAACCCACTGGAGAACTATGATGGATGGAAGCGCTTTTTGGAGCTTCAAAAACTCGGGCACTATTCAATGGCATTACAAAGCTGGGAAGAGCCAGGATATTTTTTAATATAACTCTAAATGTGTTCGGCTGAAAGAAGAATGCCATTTACACCTAGGATGATTTGAGGGTGAGTAAATTATCATTTTGGGTGAACTATTCCTTTAATTTAATAACACTGTTAAATGTAATCTTCAGCAAACCTAAAAATGGATAAGAGTGAAATTTGTCATACTGTACATTTTATTGTTGTGATGCCTAAATTCACTTGTAGCATTTGAATGTTTAGTGTTTTATTTTGAACTTATTTAGAACAAATAAAACCAAATTTTAGCATCGGCCATTTATCTGTTATTTGCCATTCAATTATTATTTATTATTGGCCAGAATTGTAATATTGGTGCATATTATATATACATCATAATATTTCATAATTAGAATAATAACAATACAGTCAAGATTTTTATAAGATGATGCTAATTAAAACTGTACAACATACTAGACTTTTTTTTCAATATTTAATTTTCATTGATTATTCATGGACGTCTTTCCAGCAGCTGGAATCTGGAAAACAATCTCTAAAATGAAATGCAGTGTACCTTCTGATTATCTGGCACCAGCATCTTACGGGCCTTCTTGATCATGGGCTGAGGCTTCAGCTCCTCCTCTGTGAAGCGATGCCTGCGTGGGTCAAACGCCTCCTGGCCTGGCACACTGGATAGGGCGAGGTCAGCAGGGTCGGGGTCAAAGTTCACCATGACATCAGCCGCATTGGTGGGTGGCACCACCGGCGGAGGTGGGCATGACGGGCTCGGAGAAGGGTCAGGTGGTACAGTTTGAGCCCCTGTTGAGAAAGAGGGAAGCGTAAGGAAAAAATAGCCTCTGTCTTGTCACCGTACAGATGAAAACACCACACGTCTGGGCTAAAGGCAAAGAGGATTATGAACAATAGATGTGTGTTCCCTGACCAGCTGCAGTGGCTTGTTTTGGCCACAAGGGTGCACCAAAAGCCAATGTGGACACTTGCCAATTTCAGCAGCTGGCAGGCAAGGTCGACAAGGCAACCTGCAGTTTCAATTGATGTTCTAAACATCCAAAGAAACCTCATTAAACGGACCCTGAAAACGCTCACATTTTGTACATGGTCGAGATCGGTTAAATTAATTCGGCCTCGTTTTCCAGTGACAGCACTTTACATTGCTTACTTCCCATATATTCTTCCTCTTTTTAGTTTGAAATATGCTTTTAGAGCAGCTGAAAACAATGCGATTGGAAGGCGAGCACTTGACGTTAATTATGATACATTAGCTGTAATGGCAGGCACAGCTATAAATTGTTCCTGAGCGATTTCTTACACAGAAATAATGTATTTAGGAGACACACGTATAATTAAGAGGTAATTATGTGAATGTAACGTTTACTATTGTATGCACCTTTAATCATCTCCTGTAAATGTTGAAATAAGATCATTCTGTTTATTGCAACAACAGAACAATCCAGCTTCAGACTTAAAACAGCTCTTGAAAGCCCAATTTTCTCATGTAAACATAATCAAATTCTTTGTAATTTAATAATGAGCTTCTAAGCTCTGAGCACTCAGGAGTCCTGCCAAAGATTTGTTTTTCATTAATTAAGACAACACACAAAGAACAACACAAAGTGATATAGGAAGAATGTTACATAAAGCCAGCTCCCCTCCAAACAAACCGACGACGTATTGTCCAGTTCCTGTACTAATCCTCGTCTAGCTAAAATCTAGCAAGAGGGGAAAGAAGTGTTTTTTCCCATGGACATGCATAAGACCAGCTGTCCTTTGGGCCTCTTCCTTTCTATGAGGGAGGAGACATAAACAAGAGACACAGCTGTGTGCACAATTCACATAGTACAAGCTATAGAAACACACAATGACATTCAATGTTTATATTGCCATACAAAGGCAATCTATCTATCTATCTATCTATCTATCTATCTATCTATCTGTCTGTCTGTCTATCTATCTATCTATCTATCTATCTATCTATCTATCTATCTATCTATCTATCTATCTATCTATTTATCTATCTATCTATATACATACTAATCTATACACAACTTGATCTGTTTGAGACATCCAAACGGCATTTGCATACATATCTCTTAAAACTTATATCTATCGTTTTAGCTTTCTCTTTCTCTCGTCCCTCCTTCTCCTTCCCTATCCGATCTTTCCCCTCAGTCTCTCTCTCCATTGCTTTCTGCATCGGCACGTGACAAGTCGACTGCACATGGCCTCAACGTGTGAGGGAGCGGGAGGGAGGGGGAGTCAGAGAGAGAGAGAGAGAGAGAGAGAGAGAGAGAGAGAGAGAGGATTTAAAAGCATGCAATAGAAATGCACCCACCATCTCCAACGGACTTTCCTTTCTCTCTTTCTGTGCAGCATTTTGAAAATTCAAATGGATATTTTCGTTAATACAGTGCAGAATATTGCACACTAATTTAACACTGGCGTTGCACTTATAAGTAGTACTATGTGCAGTCACTAATGCATTACATTGCACGTTAGGAATAATTTATTTTGCTTGGTCAAGCTAAATTTGATGCTTCCCCAAATATTGCATGAGGTTATTATCTGCTCTGATGAATATGCTGTAAAGAAACATTTCCACTCTACATGCACTAACACACACACACAGCTGTGCCCTTAAAGCTTCAAAGCCTGTATTGCCCTTGGCATCAGAGGCCAACAGTTTCAGACATCCCATCATGCATCACTGCAGTCTATATGATCGCTGAGACTGTCTTGCTCTTGTTCACACCAATGAACACACAAACAAAAGTGGAGGAGACAAAATGAACTGGTTATCATACAGACACACAAAAAAAAATGCAATATGGTCACATAACTATTTAAGTCAGTTTAGCCATGTAAGTTCTTACCATGTAGACACTCCGGACCTCCCAGCAGTCCAGGGCCCTGCGGCACGTCCAGACCCAGTAAAGAGGATGATGAAGACGATGAAGAGAGGGAAGATATGGAGGAGGCGGAGGAAGAACAGGGTGGAGATGATGAAGGTGGGCACTGGGAGCTCTGACAGGGTACGGCCGACTGCGTGCTCTGAGAAGGGACCTGAGCGGCCGTACTGCAGGTGTTTCCCGACGGCATGCACCCCATCCCGTTCTCCGTCAAGAACTCCTCCAGGTCCATGTACTGTAGTTGGAACAGGCCGCCGTCGCACGGCAACGTACGCTCCCACAGCAATGGTCCGAGGAAGGCGGACTGGTTAGTGGAACGCAGGGTGCCGTTCCCGCCGTTCCCACTGTTCATGCCCCCAACTGGACCCAATGAATCCGCTTCAGAGTCCAGAGGTTTGTCTTTATCTGAGAGTGGCAAAAAGAACAATAATCTGTTGAGTTTTTTTTATTTAATCATAAATAAATTAGCAAATATTCATGGAAAGTAACATTGCAAAATTACAACAGCAATGCAAATGTCCATGCTGTAAAATAAAATAAAAAAATCTAGTCACACACACTCTCTAATTTACCATAGCATAGATAATAATAAATGCATTATTTATGAAAATTAATACAAATTTCTCGGAATGGCTGATAAGTGAGTACCAATTCAGTTATCAGCATGAATTAAGAGATTTTTAAATGAATCATTACCATAATATTTATTAAAATGTTGAATTATCTTTTGTTTTTCTATTTTCTGTTTTCATTTTAAGTTTAGTAATTGTATGTCCTTCTGTCATTTTTTTTTCTTTTTTTTATATTTAGCTTTATTTTTTATTTCATTTTTAGTTTTAGCAATTTTTAGGTAACATTTCTAATTAAAATATGAAACGTAATGAAATGTGTCTTTTTTAGTTTAATTTGTTAATCAAAATTAATATTTTAACTTATTTCAACTTGCAAGCATACCAACACTTTTTTTTAAATATTTTATTTGTACATCCTTACATCCCCTATTTAAAAAAATGAGATCATCTTTGCCAACATCTAAAATTTAAAACACATCTTTGAAACAATAGTACATTAATAACACTGTTAAATGTAATCGTTAGAAAATCTCAAGAATCAAGGTAAATAAATATCCATATTTCCCACTGTACATTATAATATTGTGTTGCCTAAATTCACTGGTAGCATTAAAAAGACAGATAGTGATTTATTTTGTATGTATACGTAGATCAAAACTGTATACAATTTGCCATTTATAAACCATAACATAACAAATAACTGTAATGGACACAATTTTAATACTGGTGCATCCCTACAAATTTCCACAAATAAACATGGCGCCCATACTCGAGTTCATACAGTGTGCTTAGTAAATAATCAAAACTCATGTGAGTACATGACCCTTGAACTGCTGCACCATCACTTGAGAACACACAATGCCATGTACACAGCTGGAATGCCAGAGGGCAAGATGGAAGTCTCTCTCTCTCTTGCCCGATGTTCAGATGGAGAGATGAGAGATTGGTGTGTGTGTGTGTGTGTGTGTGTGTGTGTGTGTGTGTGTGTGTGTGTGTGTGTGTGTGTGTGTGTGTGTGTGTGTGTGTGTGTGTGTGTGTGTGTGTGTGTGTGTGTGTGTGTGTGTGTGTGTGGCTGGCAAATGAAAATGCTGCATGAGTGCTTCAGAGGAAAGCAGAGAGCTGAGCTGTCATCTCCAACACTGGGGCTTTGAAGATGGAGCTGGGAAATATGTGCTGCATAGTGATAGCAGGGGAAAAGACGTGTTTTACTCTACAATACAGTGTCCTGACAATCGGGAAGCGGAGGAATGTTCGAGAGGGAAACCGTAATAAATGGAAAGAGGGAAAAAAGGATATCGGTGGGGAGTGGGAGTTTTCAACAGTGCCAAACAAAGCACAGCAGCGGAAGCATCATCACACTGGAATATTTACCAATATTAAACTCTTATTTAGAGGGGAAAAAAATACATTTTAACAAGACAACGGAAACCATTTACTAAAAGTGTTGTCACAGTATTCATCCTCCTCTTCCTGATTACTTAGAACCTCATTTCGCGGATGTGGCATAGATTATCCACAAGAGGGCGATATTTGAGCAAATAGCAATGTGTACTTCCGTATTAAGACAACATCTCAATGCATTTTAGGATGGCATCCCTTTAATGGCTGGGAGCTTCAGAAATCCCTTTAAGAGAGGGGAGAGGCCCCTAAATTCTTTAATTTGTAGTGAACCCGTCAAATCACATCATTTGTCAACGATTTATTCATCCAGCTGAGGAAACGGCCAGACTAAATGAAGAATAGAAGATGTTTCCTGGTTGCACAAAACTGAGGTAGATCAGTCCAGAGCTTTGGAGGCAACAAAAGTTATATTGCTGCTCTCTATTTGTAATTTGACTACCCCAAAATTCTTTCTAAACAAAAACGATATTGTGGGTAACAGATTATGTTAACAAACACGCAATTTAAGAGACAAGCACTGTAAAATAAATAGTGGATTAGTGGATGAGATAGTGAGAGAGTCACCTTTCATCTCACAGCAGTCTTTCCCTCTCTGGTCCCCTTTAATAGGCAGCTGAAGAAGGGATTTCAGACTGGCCATGGAATTATTCAGGTGGCCATTGGTGGTGGTTCCTGCAGGGTTAGCAGGACCGAGCTGTGGACTGGTCCCTGCTGGAGGGTCAGGTGGCAATAGCTGAGAAATTGGCCTGGACATTCCTCGGAACACCTCGTCCAGGTTCAACCAGTTAGCCTAATAACTTTTCAGATCACTGGGCAGTTGGGCTGGTTGACTGAATCAAATGTTTCAATCAAAAGTAGAAAAGCACTAAAAGCTGAGTTTGGCAGTTGAACGAGCGCCTCGCACCGTGTTTATAAGCATTCAAAATTCGCATTCAAAGTCCCGATGCGTTCCCATTAGAAAACTGAAGTGAACTGACGTCCTGTATGGTCCGCTCGAGTGAGAAAGATGCAGGAGATCTACTTCATTCTCTTCAAACGCACTGTCTCCTTTGAAATAATATTGTGATGTTTGTATCGCGTTCAAGGAACCTTCCGTGCGATCGCCGCTCATTTGTTGACGTATGTCATCGCATTTGACTGGTGCTCCTCGCGTCCAGGACAGAAATATTCCCCGAAAAACCGAATGAGTTGGATTAAACGGACGTCCATGGAGGCAGAGAACAAATTCAATCACACAGTCTGAAGGAAACTGCGAGTAAACTATAATACCAGACTGAATCGAATCGATAGTGCTGGAAAAACTCCGTGTGCAAATAAAAAGATGGTTCCCCTCTTCAGAATATAATAAACAATTAAACGTGAGCTATGACGACTAAGACTGATGGCTGTTATTATTCCTCTGCCCTCTTTGTTGCTCTCTCTCTTTCTCGTTTTTTTTGTAGCTAACCTCCGCAACCTCTCTCTTTCTTTCTCTCTCTCTCTTCTTTCTTCGGGCACTCGGTAAAGCGAGCGCTCGGTATCGTAGCAAGAGTCAGCTGGAACGTACACGGGCAGCGAGCGCTCGTGACATCACCTCTCACGGGGGAACGGCACTGAGGGGCGGGGCTATTCATTATTCATTATACACACCTCCTCGCCTTAACGCCCATTATATGATAAACAAGCCGCTCGGGCCAATAGGATGTGTCCTGGTTTACATATTAATATCAGACCACCACAATTTTCACGAACCTCTTCTGTGCCATTACATTTTTTCATAGATCGAACTAATTTGAACGGGAGGCTATACACACATCCAAGCTGAAGGACAAATGACAATGCTCGATATAAGACATATACGGGTCAATTACACTATTTTAATGAAATTTAAAGGACTTTATTTGGAAATTGAATTGAAATATTATTCATAGAAAATTTATATTCGAAACTTCCTATGAATCTTATTTGTAAAATGTGTAATTTGTAAAAAGAGCGGCACGTCATTGTTTATATAACCTACGCTAAAAAGTTTAACAAGTGAGGGCTGCATTGAACAGTGCAGAATATATTGCTTGTGAGAATGTTCCTGCAAAACTAAACAGATATGGAAAAATCTAAAGAAGTTGGGACATAAAACACTGCAACTATTTTAATTGTAGTCATAGTCCATCCAGATTCAAACTATGACTCTTAGTAGCGCTGATATTTCTAGACATCGTCATACTCATTATCTCATTTGTTTTCTTGTTGCATTGGCCAGAATAATCCAAAAACGTGAGCACATCGGTTTGGCCGACACAAATGTATTTCCACAGTACCTTAAGGCCAGCACTAGACCTCGTAGCGAGCACATGGCCCAGGCACGCGCGATCGCTACCTACCGGCGGCCTCTCCTTCACGCGATTGGCTTAAAGTAGGTCAGTATCTCCCCTTCGCGAGATCCAATTGGACAAAACTAGGTCAGTCGCTCCTCCCAGAGTTATATCCCCATGCTAGTGCCGCGTGAGATGAGTGTACAACAACATGCAAAGACGAATTGGTGAGATCTTTGTGGATTAGAGCCGGCAACTCTTGTCAGAAGCAGAGATCAAATGGAATCTGCCTTTGCGTGTTTAAAAATGAAAACAAATTCGAAGGTTCCATTCACAGGGATTGTTATGCATACTAATAGACAGGACTGACATTTTTGTCTACAAAACTGATAGGGTTATTATGCGCCATTTAAAGGGAGAAATTATGATTATATACTTTTGAAATAAAATAAAACATCTGATCTTAATGCTGTATGCAGAGAAGGGGAAGAAGCAATGCACTATAAATAAAATTGAACCAATTTGAACCAATGGAAATAAATTTAGACGAAACAATTTAACTATTTATTCTTGCATACATATTTTGCCGATTTTTCAACTGCATAGTAAACATGCCTGTAACTGAAGAGGGGTCACACACCTTTTGACCAGTGAATTTCCATGGCTTTAAGTATTTCATTATTTAGGATTTGCATGGTCACGGAAAACAGAAATATCAGACAATTCTGAAATTGTGATTTTTAGCCCTGGTAAAGTCAACCTAAAAACGTTTAAAAAGCTTGGCAATTTCAGAAGTGTATATACATTTTTCCTAGTTATGCTCAGCTCAAAATGTCACTGGCTAGAAATTACTCATGAGTGAATTTTAAAAGGTCCTTGTTCAGTTATCACACTGAAAATGTTATGAAATTAGTTTTTAAAAATATTTTATTTTTATTGGGGTGGAATTCTATTTATATGGCAGATACCAATATTTGGTATCTGCAGCATATATACTTATGTTTCACGCTGGCTTACAAGAAAGTTTTACTTCATACAAGCGTTCACAAGGACCAATACCTAAATGGTGAAATACTGAGCAGAACAAAAAAAAAAAACATATATATATATATATATATAAATATAAATTTTCAGGGCAGTAAATCACAGCTTTGCCTGAAATTTCAGATAAATCCAGGGTTTCTGTATGAAAACTGCATATGGATTTTTACTTTCAAAGTGGTTGTAAAGGAGAAAAGTTCTAAAACAAAACATGAGAATACAAAGACTGTTACAGTACATTTAAATCTGAAAATTCCTTATACTTACAAAGTAAGTACAATTGAACACAATACGCATGGTCCTGACAGGAAACATTGTGGCATGATGTGTTTGACAGTCTGCACTGTACAAGCCTTGCCAGAACAATCAAGTTGATTTGATTTCTGAGGCCACAGCTACACAGAGAACATTACTGCCACCTAGAGGACATAATTTGCAACTTGAAGTTTCATGTTAATTTCAATTAAGCCATGTGAGATGATGTCCTGTATTGAACTCATCAAACTTTTGCTTGGAGACACTGAGAAAAACTAAGTGAACAGACGGTTGTGTTCCTCTGCCACACCAAACCAAAATACCCTTAAAGGCATTCCTCCCCCCAACTCTAATAGTATGTGGCACTGCATAGGGCATGTGCCAACACATGTGAGCTGTAAACAGCACCATCCCGCTGATCACGGCACCATGGCACCAGATGCGTAACACCTGGTTGTATCCTTTCATTTGACGTTTATAAATCATTTCACCTACATGCCATAAATAACCAATTAATCCAATCTGCCACGTAGAGGAAGAGCTCTGCTTCTCATAAACATTCAAAAGAAAATACAACATACTCAAACAAAAACTGTACATTTCCTATCTTTTTATTTGCTTTCTGAGAAACCCAACATTTATGTTGACTCAGAAAAAGAAAACAGTTGTTTAGTATTTATATTTTGTATTTTAGTTTACTGAGAGGAAAACATTGGGACAGTATAGCTAAGTAAAAGTATTGAGAATGAATACAATAGTGTTGGGAAAGCTGGGCTAAACTGTGGTTTGGGTTAAACAGATCAAAGGGGCAGGGAACAAAAATCACACCGACACATATATTCCCCACATCTTACAAAGACAGGCCCTGCCACATACCCACCCACCCCTAAAATAGTAAAAATTATGAAAAAAAAAACATATACTTTGAATAATAAAAAAGAAAAACTGTTACATAATAAAATATAATACGCATTGTACAGTACAGATTGGCAATTCCTCTCACCCGCTAGCCAATCTCGCAACCAAAGACATTAACACTTGCCATAGAAACACCTGCAAAGGTTTCTTTACATATTTCTTAAAAAAAAAAAAAAAAAAAACGAAAAAAAAAAAACATGACATTAAACAGGAACATGGCATTAGCAACACCATTCTGTCCCCTTCTCATCGACTCTTATGAGAAAATTTTGCACATTTTGACAGTTTCACCGCAGAGTCCTCTTTGAGACACTGTTGAATTCAACCTGGAGTGTCAATTGAGGTTGTTCATAGGGAATACACACATTATGTACTTGATCCTCTTCCCAAAACCAGTAACTTTCAGTTCCAGATAGAACATTTGCATTTTATCATGAAGACAGCAAAAGGGGGAAAACAAAACGCAACACCACAATGAACAAAAAGCTACGTATATTTGAGCGTAAACAAGGGCTATACCGTTAAGCTCTGAGTACTGGGGGGAAACTAGTTTAAAGAATAGATTGTTACTGTTCAAATTAGTTCACTTTCACTGGTATGCATCCATCATTGCAGCACAAATAAAGTTACGAAAATACATAATGAATGCATTTTTAGAGGATAGAGATGCTACCATTACAACAAAGGTGCTACCAAAAACAGTTCCATAATCTAGAATATTCTTCCCCTTTGGAGAAACCGTGTTAGAGATCCATGTCTATAATGGATGGTTCTTTAGGTACAGGCTTGTTTTCACATCAACTCAGTCTTATTTTTAAGAGGCACTCCCTTGGTTATAGGCTGACCACGTTTAAGGAGTTGAATGTGTGGCAATTTCCATAAAAATCCTCTATGCCTATTTCCATGTTATCCCTGTACTTTTTTAGATGTCAGTTTACTTAGTGCCTGTACCCTGTCACAACTGTTGATCTTTCAATCTGGTCCTCTGTCTTCTGAACATTAGTCCCCTTTATTGACATTCTGATTCCTCTACTGACACGCCGACAAGCAAATTTGTGGCGCTGCAGGAGGGTTCCATTCCAGAATCTAGAGGGACATCGAGAGCAAGAGAACACCCCTTGAGAGAGGTGGTGGGCCCGATGACGGAGAGCTGTCAGTAGCCTTCGAGAACGTTTTCCACAGACTATGCAGCGCAGGCGAGTCTGACGGCCATGTTTTCTTGGTGGATGCCTGGTTACACGGTGCACTGAAAGAATTATGCGGCTTGAAAAAGTGGTAAAGGGACAGACAGGGCAAGAATATGACTTTAAGGGGACAATGAGAGACCGAAGGCCTCTAAACCTTAATCGCCCTGCACGCCACGTGCTTCCACCTACATTTAAACCAAGCCCTCCTCCAGTAAACTTGGCCCATTTCAACTGAGCTATCCACTTCTTTCGCTTTAACTGCTGCTGAAGCCTGCACTTCTTTCGTTTTAAATACATATGCCTCCTAGCAATTTCGTAAGCACTGAATCCAGTCATCAACTGCATGCTACTGGCCAGTTTATATTTTTTTTTTCTTTTTTTTTTCTTCCTTTGTGTGGCATCTCCCTGGGTCTGAGGGCTTTGCTGTAGATGTTGAGACTGCATTGAAAAAGGGTGCTGCTGTTGCTGGTGGTGATGGGAGTGCTGGGGTGGCGAAATGTGGATATGAGGTGGAGTGGAATGAAGGGTGTTACCTGGTACCCCTGAATAAATTAGCTGTTTCCCACTGATTGGCTGTTGAAGCTGGAGGGGACCCATAGTGGGGTTTGAGTAGTGCAGATGTTGGGGGTGTGAATTGACATTTGAACTGTGATGTCCTGACTCTGGAGTGTAAAAGAGAGGAGAATAACCAGCAGGCTGAGGATGCTGTGTGTGAGCGATGGTTGAATGGGGCTGTTGTACTCCATGACTTCCACTTTCAGGTGTTATATGAAGGAGTGCATTGGTTGCAGCCTCACTCTCAGAGACAGCTGGGGCAGTTCCAATAGATTCACTTCCTGTTGGTTGTGTTGTTGGCCCAGTACGAGTCAAACCGTGTTGAGATAATCTATGTCTGGTCAGGCTGTTGGAGTAAGAAAACGCCTTACCGCACACTTCACATGAAAACAGTTTCTCCCCACCATGTTCATGAATGGCTTGGTGATGGGCAGTTAGGTGGAAGTGATGGCGGAAGGATTTCCAGCAAATCTCACATGTATATAGTTTAGGAGGGGGTTGGTTGCTTGTGTTAGCATTAGATCCTTGAACTTTATCCTGAGAATAGGAGTAATAAGCGCCAGGGTTGGTTTGATTAGTTTGATTGGTTTGATCAGATTGATCTTGATTAGCAGGTCCCCCTTGATTTGCAGCAGATTTGGTTTTACTCCGCCTCGGCTTGAAATCTCCCCGTAGATGCAGTTTTTCATGCCTTTTCAGACTCTGTGCATATCCAAAATCTTTTCCACAAAGGGTACATTTATAGTTCTTCTCCCCCGAGTGAACAGTCTGATGTTTGGTAAGATGAAACGGCTCTCGGAAGTCTTTACCACAGATGTCACAATGAAATGGCTTTTCCCCTGTATGCACACGTTCGTGTCGACGTAAGGTCTCACGTCTACTAAAGCCCCGTCCACAAACAGTGCATAAATAAGGCCTTTCAGAACCATCTCCAGCAGCACCACTCTGATTGCTTCTCCGACGTTTTACTCCTTCTCCTGGAGCCCCACCAGGTCTCGGCTCTCTTTTCTGTCTGGGCTTCCGTGGCCGCTTGGGTTTGGCATTAGGATTGTTGGCATTCTGTGAATTAGGCTGCTGTTGGGTGGGGTGAGACAAAGGTATCATTGAACCACTCAGGCATTCTTCATTCCCACCATTTCCTGTAGATGTAGACGAAGAGGCACCCATAGACCCGAAGCCAAGCCCTCCTAACAGACCTCCAATAATGTCTCTCCGTTCCTCTCGTCCGCCAGTACTATTCATTTCAGCAGGTAACACAGAGGCGGCAGCAGCTGCAGCAATGGCAGACATGGCACTACTGGTGACTTCATCTTCAGAGTCATCCAAAAGAGAGGAGAGAGGAAGATGAGATTGCTGTTGGTGATGGTGCTGCTGATTTTGAGGGTGTGGATGAAGTGTTGGGGCTAAAGGAGCTTTTCTGAGCGCCGGACTTGATATGCTGTTGCTACAGGAGTCTCCAGAGTAGGAAGATGGGTTGCCCTGTTGACGACGGTAGTCATCAACCCTGTATGCCGTTTGGTAAGGATCTCTTGAATACTCAGGGTTATACTTTTCTTCAGTTTTGCCCACAGGATTCTGATTAGCACTTCTTCCCTGTGAATACAGACTGTCACAAGACATCCCTGCTGTGCTATCCTCATTCTTGCAAAATACTAATTCTTTTGTGTCAGTCATTTGTCCACCTGAAAAATCACTTTCAACTTTGCCCTCTACTGAACTTATTGAGCTACCATCACTGCTTCTAGACCTCCTCCCTGGCTTGCCACAGTCACCTGATGCAGCATGGTTAAGCAAAGAAGTGCTCTCTCTAAAGCAGCGGCCACAAGCTGGGCAGCGGTAGGGTTTCTCTTCGTGAATTTTCTCATGTCGTGTGAGAGACTCTCTGCGGTTGAACGAACGCTCACAAACAGAGCAGGCATATGGACGAGCTCCAGAATGGATAATGCCATGCTGAAGCAGGTGTCCTCTCTTCTTGAACCCCTTTCCGCATTCATTACAACAGTATGACTTATCTGGACTTGGGCAAGTGGAAGACATGGGGTCTGGATTTTCATGCTGGTGGTGAGCATTTTGAGAAATTCCATCTTGTGTTGAGTGGGGGAGATCCGACTGATGCTGATGACTTGGGTTTGTGTTTGTGCTGCTGTTGGGACGACTGCCATCTTCTTCATGGCAGCGTATGTGTCGACGAAGGCTTGGGAGGTGGCTAAAAGACTTGCCGCACTCTCCACAATGAAAGAGAGGTTCTTGTTCAGGCTGTGTGATATTGGGAGTCATTGATTGCTGGTTTTCAGGCTTGGGGTTTTGAGAGATATTTGATACCAGCACAGAAGCAGAGTTTGAAGATGGGGCAGAGGAAGAAGAGGAGGAGACAGTTGAAGAAGAGGAGGATGGTGTTGACGAGGAGAGGATGGAGGAGGGGTCACCACCAAGACCCCTCATTCCAACCCCTCCACCTCCTCCCACAAGACCAGAGGACCCATCATGACCATGTGCCCCAGAGCTGCCATGACAGTTAGCACTGCTTGTACTGCTGCTACTGTTACCTTCTGCCTTCCTCTGGGGCAGGTAGCCAGCCATGGCTTTCTTTCTCCTGCTGCCACTACCTCCACTTCCTCCAGCCCCAGATCCACTATCTCCTTTGCCATCATCTTTTGGTATGGAGAGATGGAGTGGGAGTGGCAAAGGCAGGCCTGCTTCTTGTTGCATTAGGGAAGCCAGTTGATTAGACGAAAGAACAGGAATGCCTTGGAAATCAAAACCACCAAGTGGTGATGGTTGGGGGGCAGGGTGTAGAGGGTGGTGTGGATGGGCATGGCTGTGAGGGTGGGACAACGCATGAGGTGGCAGCTGCTGCTGCTGTTGTTGGGGCTGGGGAGTTGGATGGCCATGGGTGTGCGAAGGATGAAGGGCTGGAGGAGGAGCAAGACCTGTATTCGAATCTGCAAGACCAAGATGATTATGGGGACCCTGCTGAACTAGAAACTGTTCCAAACTGGCATTTGTGGGCACTCCAGAAAACAGGTATTGGTTTGCAGCAAGCATGCAACTGAACTGCTGGTGTAAACTTCTTGCATCAGACTGGGCTCCGACTAATCCAGCCACTGAGCTGCTACTGCTGGGGGGATTATTAGAAGTGGTGGTTGAACTCGAAGGGGAGGGGGATGACGAGGATGGTCCAGGAGATGGCTGAGGAACAGAGAGACCAGGGTGCAAGGGTGGTGGTGGTGGCGCAGATGTTACAACTCCTCCAGTACTTCCTCCAGCAAAATCGAAACGCCCCATTCCTGAGTGAAGCTGCTCCTGGGCTAGCGCAGCCTCAGCAGGGTGAAATGTGCGTAGAAACTGTGGATAGCCAGAAGCAGAACCGCCACTCCCACTGCTGCTGCTCATCTTGCTTGATTTACGTGTGCTTTGTGATGATGAGGACTGAGTTTGTTGTGGAAGAGGTGGAGGGGGCGCACTCATTTTGGCAAATAAGGATGAAGAATCTGCAAATGCATTACTCCTAGATCCTTGAAGGGAACCAAGTCCAAGCCCAGACAGGAGGCCACCAGATGCCTCACTTTGTTGTTGCTGCTGCTGTTGAAGCTGCTGCTGGTGCTGAAGTTGGACCTGTTGTTGGTGCTGCAGTTGTCTTTCCAGCCCCAGTCCTTTGAACTGGTGAGCCTGGTGTCCACTGAGCATTTCTAAAATGTCCATAGGGTACTTTCCAAACTGAAACATCTCCCTTTTGAGGGGCGTTTTTAGGATTTTTAATCCCTGTTCACCTGGTACTGCGGCAAAGTGGACAATGTAATCTAACCTAAAAGATGTGCAGAAAAAAAAATCTGGCACTAGGGCCACTAATAATCAATATAAAGCTTTAAAGTAATCTGCTAGCAGCTCCAGTTTTTAGAAAGCAATGTTTGTGTGGGAGTAATTTGTCTGATGTTGTGACTGTCCATAAATACAGAGTACTGACAAACAGAGTTTTGACTATAGTAATGGGCCACTACACATGAGAAAAGTCTGGAAGTCTTGGATTAAATAATAATCTATAAATAAGAAAAAAAGTTGGTTTACAATATCATGCAATAAACACAGGTCTGCGTTGGTCTTCCAAAATGACTATATCTACAGTTAAAACAGTAAAAACATGTCTAATACTACCATATGAAATATGTTTTTACAAAATGTGTTTATCACTAAAAAGCAAATCCTTTAGTGTTGAAAGCCATTTAAAACTGAAGCGATGAGGGAATGTCTGCCTGCCTTGCTATTTGTGTATTCCTTTGACAAGTTCTGAATAAAATGGTTCCACTTTGTGACTTCTCAGAAATGTCCTCACTTAAAAAAGAAAATTGTGGTGAGCAACTTTTTCAATCGTTCAAGTTGGGAGTTAAAAGGTGAAAGGTTAGATAGTCCACAGTCTCTATTCAACCTTTGTCTTTGACACCTCAGCTGGAAGACCGCAAATACAGCACAGTGGTATGACCAAGTAGTTCTTCTCTCTTCTGTGGGCACCCTGTCAGTCCTTAAAAAAAGATAGAGAGAGATAAAAAATAGTAAGAAGGCTTTCAATCGAAGGATTTATATTTCAAAACAAAAGATGGTACGATCAAGACATATGAAGGAATGACTCAAAAAGATAAGGCACAGCATAACTTTAAACCAATCCACAAAACGAACAATACCTTACTATCACAAAACAATCCTAAAGATGAAGAGAAAGATAAAAGTCATATACACTACAAGTCAAAAGAATTATAATTAAAAAAAATCATTTTAACAAAAAGAAGCATAAGCAATTCTATGGACCCCCCCCCCCCTTTTTTTTTACAGCATTAGCCTAACCCAAAGTTACTTTGGTACTTTTGTACAGTAATATTTCACTTTAATAATTACTTGCATAAAGAATTTTCCTGCGGTATTGAAATTGGTATTGAGTATAATGAAATTCCTCTGGCATTGGTATCAACTTCTGAAGTTGGGATATTGTGACTACTTAAAAAATATTGACAGATTACTTAACCAACCATAAACACCTGCCTTCTAAGGACTATGCTAATTTCTTAAATCATTTTTAAAAATAATACAAGGCAATTAACATCTAGGCCTGAGAAAAAAAAAAGAGGGTCATAACTGAAGAACCAAGAAAAAAAAAAAAAAGGAATCTTCATAATATAAACTGTCTACAATTCATTCACAGATTCCAATCCAGACTGGTACACCTGAGTGTCAATTTTAAATCCTTATATTGCCAAATTGTATTTTTGTAATAAAAGATGATTTTGTATCTTAGAATTATGATTAAACTAGGTCTTGTGTAATGATTATGTATATGGGTGTGTGTTTGGTTTTGTGAGTATATGTATGTGTGAGTAGGGGTGTGGTGTTTTTAAAAAAATTTTGCATTGTAAGTATCAGGTAAACTAGAATACCTTTCGACATCGAGACTTCCAAAAAGTAGGGATGCGCGATATATCGGCCAGAGCATCGGTATCGGCCGACATTTGTTAATTTTATGATGTTATCTCGATAATAAAAATTTGGCTGATAGCCGATAAATAATGGATTTTTTTCATTCAGCTGAGACACTTCAGATACTCACTGTTCGCCATGATGATTCTGATTTGCTTGAATTATGATTGGAATCACTTGAAAAGGAAAATACAGTTAAGAGCAACATGTGCAGCTTAAGTCTGTCACATAATATAGGCTACATAAAATTATAATAAAAATACTACTGTAAAAGAATGTTGTGAACTCTTTGTACGCACATGTTTTAGCGCGTTGTTACAGGAAGAGCGCATCCACAACTTAGTTACACCTTCATGACTAAGTTTGCTCATGCATTTGCCGCCTTTTGTTTTGTGCAATTTTAAATTAATATTATGTTTATTTTATATGTATCTGATTAATCTCATATAGCTCAATAAACAACATTAATAACATGCCGGTAGGGCCCTACGATTTTTGCAATGCGGAAAACATGGACGGAATCGTAGAATTCAGTGATAAAAATTAAATTTTCTGTATAATGCAGAATCAGGGAATTTGTCAAATCTTGGATGAAGTAGGTCAGTAAACTTAAATCAAATCACGATATGGACTAATGTCTGTGAATATTAAGCTGCAAAAAGACTCTTTGTGAATGAATGGAGCAGATGTGCTATTTCACCTAATACACACTCACAGTGTTTTCAGCCTCTGCCATAAACACATGAACTTCATCTCCAGAGCTGCTTTAAGGTACTTCATGAGCATTTTACGGTTTCATTTGAGAAAAACTATCATCATATCATAAACATACAGAAACTTTAAGGTCATCACGGCAACCCATAAAATAGAATTTCCGGTTTAACTTGAAGAACTTTTTGACATAAATAGACTATATTATTACTGTACAGTATAATTTCTTATGTCGTAATGTAGTAGTAATAATAAATGATTATTAAAACTTTATTTAAGGAATAATACATTCTTCTTCCATGTTTTCATTTTAACAGTAAACCTCTATTGTGCAGCACTTTGTTTGCCAAAAAAATTATAGGTTTAATTTTCATTTGATATTTCATAGGGCCCTATTATGTAAAGTTGTTTTTGTGAATTCAACTGATTAGACATGCTTGTTTATTAAAATGTTATTCAACCATTACAGTGGAATCCATAAAAATTTAAACGGAAAACACAGAGTTTGGTAAAAAATTAAATGGAATTTGAGATGAAAAAAAAATGTTTTGCTTTGGATTAATAATTTAACCGTTAAAATTGAGTCCAGACAAATTAAAATGGGGAAAAAGACGGAATTTGGAAAAAAACTAAATGGATTTCATTGGGTCCTATAAACAACTTTCCTAATTAAGCCTAGATTGCATCAACCTTATCTTTTGTGAAAAAATAATATCATTAGGTAGAAATTCCTATATAGATTAGTTGCAGTTATTAATTATTGGTAAATTATCGGCTATTATTTATTGGTAAATTTACCAAAGGATTAATGAACTATTCAGAAAAAAAATGGATAGATTAACATGAAGGAAAAATTATTGTTCATTATTGGATTAATTGAAAAAAATAATCAATAGAAAGAAAAAAAACTAATAATTGTTAGTTCCAGCCCTAAAAGTAATACTGACAGATTAACCAAACCATAATGCTTGACGTCTGAGGGCTAAGCCAAATTACATGTTACCAGTTTAAAATCAGTATGAGGATATCAGGTCCATTTAGGCCTGCGATGAACTGTGCATCATGTTGTCAAATATGCAAGCTTTATGACAAAGGCAAAAATTAGTCTAAGCAACTTTATATTATTGTTTATTTAATTATTATTCATTTAGAATTAAGAACCAGGCGAAAAAGTAAATGATTGTTCACATTCACACACTCCAATCATTTTAATATCTATCAAAATAAAGTCCTTATAAGTCAAAACTGAGCTGAAACTATTTGACCACTGGTTGTTTTACTCAATGTTATCAAAAATCACCCAAATTCACACTTGTACAGCACGTTTTCAATAAACAAATTAATTTGACAAAATTGACCGAAATTGTCTACATTCACCTTGAATATAGTTATTTTTTAAAGACAGCTAGACAAATAAATACGGTAACACTTTACAATAAGGTCTAATTTGTTAACATTAATGTATTAACTAACAAGAACTTACAATGAGCAGAACATTTGTTACAGTGTTTTTTAATCTTTGTTAATGTTAACAAATACAGCTTTTGAGTTTAATAATGTAGTAGTAAATGTTGAGATCAATAATGTTGTTAATGAATTAACATGAACTATGAATTAATTCTTAGTGCATGTTTACGATGAAACCTTATTGTAAAGCGTTACCTTAAATACTTAAGTATAACCAGACCAGTCAAAACATTCATCCACACAATCCGATGTAAACAAAAAGCGCCAAATGACTCTTAACACGAGAACGTATGGGGAGAAAACAAAACTCGGATACATTGAGGGTGAAACATGAAGACCTGAGCTCACCAAAGAAAATCAAATGACGGCACCATGTCAACATCACTGACAAAATCTGCATGCAGTTACAATTAAACTCCAGTGTAGAATTGAAATTAAACTTACCAAAGCCTCTGCAGGTTGAAAGAAAAGCGCTGATCCGGGATGGTTGTGTTGACTGTGAAGGGGATGAGGGAGAGGGGGAGAGCCGAATACCCTTTTTCAATCACATCCCTCTATAAGACCAAAAAGTTTCAAAATAAAATGAACATCAGACTTGTTAAATTTACAAACAAGTTGGCATTATCATGCACGAATTTAGCATAAATATACGTAAGCTACTCGTTGCGTAGGGGCCAACTACATGACAGAAAAACAGAAACATAAACAAGAAAGTGACTTTGAGTGCAGACAGCCCGTCATGAATTCAGGCTATAAGCCCACTTCACTCTGCTAGCCTCTTAGCTAGCTAAATAAAGACGTCGTACCCTTTTACATCGCAACAGAATGCATTCAAAAGCTTTGTTATCACACCTGCTCGTGAACGGAGAAAGTCCTCTTGAAGAGCAAAGCGTGAAAATAATAATACTAAAAAGGGCGCCGAAAGCGTAGATGTGCACAAAGGCGGTATCCGATTTCAGGTTAGCAGGTCATTTTTCCCCCATCCCGTGGAAAAACACTCTCGCAGGCCTCTCCATCGCTTTCGATCCGTTAAACAAACCCCAATTTCCGCTGGCTGCGTTCGCTAACGTTCAACCTCACGCGATATCATTATCATCGTAGAATTTCGACCGAAACTGCTCTTCCCGTCCGTTTTCCGCTTAATTTTTTGCGGATTATGGTCGGCCAAATATTTTCCGCCCCGTGTCAATTTTTAGTGCCCCCGTCTTCCTTCGGGTACTTCTGTTCGCTTCATAGTGGTCGTTTCCGGGCAGTGATATAAGTTCCGGGTGGTGTTACATGTTAAAACGTCCGACATTGTCCAGCTTAGCACACTGTAACCAGTATGAAATGAAGTGGGGTCAAAGAAATGTTTTGTTTTTTTTCATTCACGGGTTCATTCTATCATGCATTTGAGGTAGGGTGACAGGGTAATGGCGTGTAATTTTAACAAAACACCCTGAATTGTGTAATTTTCGGCATTCGTAGTCTCGTAATGTTATTAATGGTTTAGGAAAACAGCGCCAAAAAAACCAACAACAACAAATGGCGCGTCCTAAATATGTTACTTCTGTGACGTAGTTGTCAAAGCAAACACTTCACGAGCTGCCGCGCGAGACTTAAAAACATCACATTTCATCTCTCGAGCGTGATGCGCACTGACAGACAAAATAGCTAGTCAGAACAGCTGGTCCACACATATGCGAGCCAAAGTAATTAGAACAATTATTTCACCTTGTGAGAGCACGAGAGAGAGAGTGTGCGCAGCATTTTAGACTGCACATTTTGGAAAGGATTGCAGTGCACAGCACCTCTCTGAAGCCATTTTACCAACATGCCGCCGCCGTCTCCCCCCCACCACCCTACCAGAACATAAGGTCCTCGCCCACCCTGCCCCTCAAAATGGCGAATGCCGGTGATGGCTCGTCCGTCTCCCTTAGGAACCATTTAAGAAACTGAACGTCCCCTTTTAGATTAATAAACATTAATTGAAAACGCTTTGCAGAGAACAGTTATAATTTACACTACAGCAATATAAAACTATAGCATTAACAAACCATATATATATATATATATATATATATATATATATATATATATATATATATTAGGTTTTAACTAATTTTAGACCAAATATAAAGAAAATGAAAAAAATAAATGAATGCAGGAGAATGGTAAATTGAGATTTATGGGAATGTAAATGTGGGGAAACAACTTATTAGATTACATCAGCGATTACATTATTATTAATTAATTAATTCTCTTTCTTTTACATTGTTAATCTAAAGCATTCTACACTAGTAAAAAGTAGCTAAGCAAGTTGCATCCACTGGCTGTTTTGCCGATGTAAACAAACAATTAGACTCTAATACAAGATCACGCATGGCTAAAAAATACTCACCACATTATATATTGAAATTTAAAACATCTCAAAAACATAGGCTACATGTAAAAACCAACCAACATATATCATGATTCATGAGAAAAAGAACGTGTCAACTTCCAGAAAACAACTTCTTTCTTAATGGCGAGAATTTTATTAAAAAAATTATAACTAAAGTTTTTGCTGTAGATATTTTATGCATGGCATTGTGGCATTTCCCCCCATAAAATTTACAACAAGGTTTATGTATTTCATGGCAAGGAACATATCTAAAAGAAAAATAAGAGAAAAGGAATAATACTGAAAAAAAAAACATTAAATAAATGGTGGTTGTTTATTCTGTTTTTTTCATAACTTTGGTGAATGCAGCAATGGAATTTTTTTTAATGATTTGTTTATTTTTTTGCATTCAAAGAGACACTCACTTAAAAAATAAAATTATATTTTGGGTTTTCTGAAATGCACATTCTCTGATTTCACACAAAGCAAAAGTCAGATAAAATGCGAGATAAAGCATTCCAAAATAGACACTAAAATACACAAGCACACAAATACAGACACACAAACTGGACACATACACACCTTGACATCAGAAGTCAGCAAAATGACACCATCAACACTGGCTTTGACATCTTCATGCGTTTTGTCTTTTCACTATGATTGCATCTGCTTTTTTGTTGAGTTACAAAGGTTAGAATCCACTATAAACTCAAATATAAACAGAAAACAGGAATAAAAACAATTTCTAAAGTCACAGAAAAAAACAAAACAAAACAATGATAACAATAAATAATATGAATAATATTGATGACTATATATTTATATATATGCACGTAAATTGGCATGTGTACATATTTGAACATTCGGGATTCAATTCAAATTTTTTTTTCCTTTTCAACATATTTAACTTCAGTTTTATTAACAAGTTAATAAAAGCTTAAACATTGCAGAGTGATCTAAAATACTATATTATGGCCCAATAATCTTGCTCAGCCAGGTCATTCTCAGACATTCCACCACAACAGTGTCCATTTGGTGTGGAGACAGCTGAAAAACACACAGAAATCGCTAACAAAAAAGACATTTTTCTTGAATATAATATAGATAAACAAGACAGCTTTTACTCCTAAATCCTAACTCATCGGTTAGATAGTAATGCATCTTAGTGTGACACAGAGTGTTGAAGTAGCTTTGCAGATTTTGTTCTATTTTTCGGTCTTGTACACTCATTGGCATGTAGCCTCTATGTTCTGCACAGCCGTGCCATGGGGAACGATAAAAAGCCGTAAGAGCACGGAAGCACAGACACACATGAAGAAGTTTCAGAATAGCCCTTGGATTAAATTGTCCATTGTATAACTAACCCCTTTCCCCTGTCCCCCTCAATGCAACAGCTTCAGTTGCAAATTAAGTGTGAAGACTATGCGGTCTTATTTGACATACTGCATGCCCATGATTAAATCTCAGCTCTTAACACTTAATAACAGAACAACCAAAACAACTCCGGAACATTTGATGCCGTCATACAAAGCTATTCTCTGACTGGTCAAACATGCAAGAAAGAGGCATGACTCTACTCAAACATTTCTAGTTCAGAGAGTATGACCTGATTTACCCATCAATCTGACAGCCTTTTGATTATATTATAAAACAGCCAAAATGTTATCCACAATGCAAAAAAGTATTCATGTCAACTTTGATTCACAGTCTTGAGTATAAGATGCTAAAAATCTATGATCAACAATATAACACCCGTTTCCCAATGAAAATGTTTTCCTACATTGTATTCCACATGAGTAAGCTCTAATATGGCTGATGGCATTTGGACTCATATTAACAGTGCAGACTAAAGAGTCAGGTCACGAAACAAGTGACATTTTTCAAAGTTCCAAGTTCTTCTCTCTGACGATTTAAGTACCATCATTTTCTGCGCTTGATGGCAAGTCACAATCCATTCCCTCAAGCCGCAATCCATTTCCAAGTCAAGTCAAATCTGATTTGAGAACAGTCAAATCATAGTTTCCGTGAGGTAATTCAGGACACTACTGGACATTTGTCAGTTTCATCCAGTATATCTCATTGTTCTCTTATTTTACTGATGAAGGTGACACACCTACACCTCTTTGAGAATGACACTTTAGCAAACTCTGAGGCAAGGTCAACTGCTGTCATTGGATTCAGAAAAAAGTAACCCCTAAACCAATTGGCTTTTACATTAGTTGGAATGCACTAACTAGAGAAAACATGGCCTATTCTAATTATGAACCTTTTCATTTTTGTGTCTCCTCAGATCATGTCTGAATGGTGCCATCATGACACTATACGCTACACACATGTCAGAGGAAACAGTCCATCTTCACTTTTCTGTTTATTGAGAATTTGACAATTTAGGAATCTACGGAATCACTTAGGGCATAGTCTCATATTCCTTTTTCTTTCAATAGTGATACACTGAGTATTCTCTTCAAATGGGTCTCATTCCTGACCACCTTCTTACCTCCTTCCTCTTTTTCATTCTTTCATTCATGATGTCTTTTGCCTTTTTTTTCTTCCCTTCCTTCGGCTTGCGCAATCACACCTCATTTATCCATCTCCTGACCATCTTCCGTCTTTCTTTTTGCGCTCACACGGTTACTTCGTTCTTGCTCCCCGTCCTCAGCGCCTGACCTCCGCCCCCTCCCCCACCTCCTCCCGGGAGGAAGTGCAGCTGTTCGATGGTGTTCTGGCGTTTGTTGGCGAAGGCCATCCGGCGAGCGTTGTGTGCCATCGCTCCAAGCCCTCCTCCGGAGCCGTGGACGTCCCCCCATCCCAAAGTCCCAGCCCCGTGACCCGTCGACATTCCAGCGACCGCGTGGTCTTGCTCGCGGCCGGAGGTAGGGTGCGAATTCATTTTGATCATGTGATGGCGGTCGAGTGAGGGCGTCACGCACACATTCTGCTGGGATTGCGCTTTCTGGTGGTAGGAGAGACGGGACGCGGTGGACACCATCCCGCTATAATCGGCCATCATTCGCTCTTCCAGGCGGTCTGGCGACACCAGGAGGCGTTCGTGAGACTTGCGCAAAGTCTGGGTGTTGGAGCTCTTGCTGGTGGTCATGGGTTTATAATACTGATGCTGCTGGTTCTTGGAGAGG